>REGM01000086.1:1052153-1066370 GCA_004194415.1 Aurelia aurita | reverse complement strand
AGGAAATTTTGGGTTATTTTAGAGTGAATTTGGCAAAAATGACGGATGAAAACTGCATTTCTTAGACATTGTTTAGCCCCCTGTCGAACTTCTAGCCCCATGCCGGAAGATTTCTGGAGTCACCACCACCCCCGCAAAATGTCACTCCTGTTTCTTGGTCACTGTCGTGCCCCCATTTAGACCTGCCCTACATAAAAAGTAAGTGAGATTTATTGACTGTTTACTGCGCTTTGTAAACGAAATAGAAATACAATTGGGCTCATGAAAGTCTTAATTTGGTTTCATGGTCTTCTTGAGCCTTCTATTTAGATTACGCGAAATCCGAGACTACTAAATGTCGCTCCAGATTCTGGGGCACTCTTGTGCCCTCATTTAGACCTCAATAAAAGATCAGCCAAGGGTATCGAGTGGTGCTTACTAATGACTACCCTGGGTAATTCCAGATCTGAGACTCCTAAATGTTGCTCTCAAGTTTTTCGGGCCTTTGTCGTGTCTTTATTTGGACCTGCATAAAATATCAGCAAATAAAGACATTGGCTGTTTGCTAAGTTACGTAAACGAGATGGAAATAAAATCGGGTATCTAAAGTTTTGATTTGTCTTTATGACTTCTCGTGTTACCCTAAACTTCCACTGGTTTTGAGATCCGTTTCTATGACCCCTTTATTGATAAGACCTATATAGGTTTAGTGTCAGTTGTTGGCTGATTGAGGAAAAACAGGACAAAATATCTGTGAGCTCCTAACGTTAAAGCCTTCGCTCTGTCCTCAAAATTACACATTTTCTATAAGGAACCTTGTTTGGTGTTTGAGGCTGGATGTTCCTTAAGTTCGTCCTAAAAATGTGTTTAGATTGATAAGACCTATATAGGTTGACTATGGTTTTAGGCAGTTCTAGGATAAGTGCTAAACATCTGCATGCTCCATTTCTAATTGAAATAAACACTTTCTGAATACCAACAACAAAAATGACGCCAAACCTCAGCCTGGAGTTCCCTATAAACGTATTACTTATAAAAATATGTACAAGTTTACTTCAATTTTTACTTCATCGCAAACATCTTCGGATCCAACGAGCAACGTTGATATTGTAGTATTATGATGATTATTAAATAGCCTCATTATGATGAGCTGCCTCGCTTGGCAGACGTGCGGTAGAAAGTCTTCCTGTTGACACGTTGCAGTTGTTAGATTGAATTTATACGGCATGGCCTAACTCGTTTCTTGTTTCTGAGTTCATTCTGAGTTTAAAGCACGAAATACAACAGATATAGTGTCTTTTCCCTTCTACATCTGAAGAATCACTACGTTGCGTTAATAAAGGCAAAATTCTTTGTACTTACGAAGCTTTATTTTTATCTTCCCTTGCCTTTAACTGCAATAAAGTTTGGTGCTCCAAATTTCGTTCTACCAATGCTACAGCTTCTTTGCCTCTACTTTGACCTGCAATAAGAAGATCAGATCTGTTTATCGACCTTGCACATGACAACCTGAATATTGGAAAAGAATAAAATACAAAGTTTGCAAATAGATATCGTCCTTTGTGACGAACAAGCCCAGTTTGATGTGAATATACATTGGCTAACTGCACGATCTAAAAATTAAAACTTTGACAATGACGTAACTTTTGTTCTCAAAAGCAAAGGAAATTTGCACCCGATGAAGTTTTGGGAAAAATTTCGTATGCCCAATGTTGAATATTCAATTTTGGAAGCTGGTCAAAAAGTTACCGATACGAGAGTATGCAGGTGCTAAAAAGTCGAATGTATGAATGTACGCTTTAGGTGGGATGATAACTGAAATTGAAGGCATACTGCGTTTTCTAGGTTGATCTAGGTTTTCTACACGAATATGACAATGATAATTAAAGACATACTGCGTTTTCTTATGTATAACCGACCATTCTATTGATTATGGTATCACCTGCCGTTGCTCCAAAAGTGCAAAAAGAAGTGCTGCTCTTTGAAAAATCGCTAAAATTCGACTTTACTATTGATTATAAAATTTCAATTTTGTAAAAATGCCTCGAAAGACCAAATTAATCTCAATGATTATATTTATGTGGGCTACAGATTTTGAATCTATATCTTGAAAATCTCGATTTTGAACCGAGGGCAATATGTTGATTGATTCTTCTGTTGTACCTACTAAATGAACGTAGATATAGCCAGGGACGCCGGACGGGGCACATTTTTAGAGGGGCAAAACTGCAAATTTGAGGGCAAAACAATAGGAAAATAACATATCTAGGCCTTTTCGAGAAGGCAGGAGAGGCA
Organism: Aurelia aurita; assembly: GCA_004194415.1. NCBI lineage: Eukaryota > Metazoa > Cnidaria > Scyphozoa > Semaeostomeae > Ulmaridae > Aurelia > Aurelia aurita. The sequence goes on along the minus strand of REGM01000086.1, from coordinate 1,064,096 downwards.
GTCGCCCCCCCCCCGCGCACCCCTCTCCGGCGTTCCTGGATATAGCGATCTAGGCTAAAAATAGAACGAACAAAGGCCACGTGCCACTTATTGTACTTTTGCTCGAGCATCTATGGAGAACATCAAGTACAACAGGCTATCTTTAGATTGTCAAGTCCCACTGGCTAACCAGGGCCGATAACAGCCATGAATTCATAGGGGGGTGGAGCACCAACATTTTCCGACAGCAAAATCAACAACAACAACAGTAACAACACCAGTTATAGGAACATACGCTACAGTCATGCGTGAAATGACTGATGTACTCCTTCAATAACTAAAATTATAATTATTTTACAATCCAACCTTGCAACTTTCAAAAATAGTGAATATGAAGCAAAAAGATGCTGCAGATTCAAAATTCATGTCGTCATTTATCCTCGAACGTCAATAAATTCGTGTTCAATGCATCATTTCTCCGGCAAAATCTTTTAAAGGTGGACCTTTCATCAACGAAGTAATTGCATATGAAGGAAATATCAATGTTAGCGGCAAATTGAATTTCAATGAGTTCTAAAAAATAAATTGCCTCTTGAGCATATCTGAACCTAAGCAATGATCAAATCAATGAATGTATCTATAAATATGCACGATGAAGCCAAAAACACCCTATTAAACCCTACTAAAAACAACTTTAAAACTGAAAAAGTAATACCCAACATCAGTGAGAATTCATTGTACCTTCAATGTTTGTGAAATGCCTATACATGTCAAATCAAAATATATTGTGTACTGGCCAGCTTGCCCATAACAGTCATCTTCGTCTACGAAACACCCAAAACAGCTTAAGCTCAATCGGTTTGTTTACATAATTAATTATGGAAAAGCTATAAGAAACGTGAAATTACAACTGGTTCTTTAAACAACTAAATTGAATGAAAGTCTAAGTACCAGCTGGGCTATTATTTGCAAGATTATTGTACTCAATAATTCGCAAAGTAATCGATTCTTCCTCGCCTCCTTTCTGCAAACGAGGTAGCCTATGCACCAGACCCCAGACCCCAGACCCCAGTGGAGGGACACAGGCTACGCTACAACCAGGCAGCTGGACTTTCAACTGATTGTAACATTTTCTAAGCAATATATTTTCTACATGTTTCTTCGATTGGACAATTTTCTCAAGACGATATTCATTCACAGAATCACGGAGATGAGCATACAGGGTGTCCCAAATGATTGAATTTGTTTGTAGGGCTGCTGTGGAGGAGCTACAATATCAATTTCATGTCTTTGATATTTTTGAATAGAATAGAGATATACTGTAAATAGACTTGCCCCAAGTCTATTTCCTGAAATCCGTGCTTGACTATGGTCTTGACCAAACCCTTTCTGACAGTTCCTGGATCTGCAAATCAAAATTGGGAATCGCGGATCCGGGAACTGTGGAAAGGGATCGGTTAGACGGACTTCAGGAAATAGACTTGGGGCAAGTCTAGAATAGAGAGGACTTTAACTCAGATTTAAGACGTTGCTTTAGTAGATCCGATGAGTAATCGCTCAGTCCTGGCACAAGGAAGTCAAAATTGGAGGTTACTTCAAAACCAGAGCATTTTCGTACACCTAAACTATTAAAAGCCATGTGCAATTGATTCCAAAGCAGTTTCAGATTAGTTCTCATATTTTTTAGAATCGGAAGAAGATCACTAAATTTGAATGAAGCTATGAAAAAGCAGTTAACAAGATTTGCAGCGTGCTTAAAAATGGCAATGTGTAAGACAAGTTTTAGTTATTATTACTGTTAATTCTTTCATTTAAAGTTGGCTAGGAAATTATAGCTATAATTGATAATTAAGGCCAATCATTTATAAAAATACGTACAATATTATAAGAAAAATACAATTTACAATAAAAAAAAAACCTAACTAGGATAAAATAATTTACATAATCTGCAGTAGCAGGCTTGGCATTAATGGCTTTAATAAGTCTTTGAATATATCAAGGGCCCATCTAGACTTATTACATGAGTCCTTGTTTTCGCTCCATTCCCCCCTAACCATACCCCCACAATACCCATTCCGCTTCAAACAAGTTTTAGCGGAATATGACTGTAACAATAAATAACAATTCAATTCAATGGAGCAAAACTTTGACTCATATCATCAGTCTAGGGCCCATCAAGGGAGTCTGAATTTTTAATTCTTGAGGTAGTGTCTCCCATACTTTTTTCCTCATAAATCTGACCGTATCTGTTCCAAGGCAAGTTGTTTTCACCTTCGGTAGCTGTAGTTTATCAGAACACCTTAGATTCATAAGCGTACGAGACAGGGGGCTGGGGGGCGGCAGCCCCCCAACATTCAAAAAATTTAGAAAAATCAGCCTATTTCGGGCAAAAATTCGCCGTAAGTCGGGCAAAAAATTTCATAAACAATAGACTCTTGATCAGGCAGCCCCCCTAGATTACGCTTATGCTTAGATTAAAAGCTTATGCTTAGATTNGCACGAGTAATACATGACCAAGGAGGAGAATTTGAAAGTGACTTGTTCAAGCATTTGGCAGCACTGAGCGGTATGAAGAATTTGAGAACCACACCCTACCACCCTCAAGGGAATGGCATCGTCGAACGGATGAACAGGACACTCCTCGGTATGATGCGCACGCTACCGGAAAATCATAAGTCTAGATGGAAAGACCACTTGCCACATTTGATTCATGCGTATAATTGCACACGTCATGACTCAACAGGGTTCTCACCACATTTCCTGTTATTTGGTAGACATCCAAGGTTACCGATAGACCTGTTACTGCCAAAAGAGTCAACTGTTCAGAAACGTCATTCACATCCAGAGTTTGTAAAGAAATGGAAAGAGAGTATGGAAGAAGCTTATCGAATCGCCTTTTCAAATTCGCGTAAAGCAGCTAGCCAAGGAAAACATCATTACGATAAGAAAGTCAGAACTGTTGAGTTAGTTACAGGTGACAGAGTTTTAGTGAGAAACCTAACTCCGCGTGGTGGTCCAGGGAAGCTTCGGTCTTTCTGGGAACAAGAAATTTATCGTGTTGTGAATAAGAAGGGAGATACACCAGTATACGAAGTAACTCCAGAATCGGGCAAAGGAAAAAATCGCGTTCTCCATCGTAACATGCTTATGCAGTGTAATGAACTACCCGTTGAAACACCTACAAGAAATGTACAAGGGAATCAAGGCCCATCAGCAAACAGATCGTGTCGCAACCGTCCACCTACACCGTATCCTAAAGAACTTGTTGAAGATGAACCAGAGTCTGAAGAGGAAGAAGTTATTTCATTATTCCCTAACGATTTGAAGCACGTTCGACAGTCGACAGTGTAATCACAAGCGAACAGTTGAGAATTTCCGGTGTGAAGGAGCTGAGACCGCACCCCCTAGCTTGCCGTCACCTCTTGTAGAAAGGATTAGCGACGACTTGCCGCTGAACGTCAGTAATGAGGTAGCCACCCCAGCACCATCACCATCGGTATCAAATACGTCAACGACACATGAAAGACCGCGCAGATCGNGGGCGGCAGCCCCCCAACATTCAAAAAATTTAGAAAAATCAGCCTATTTCGGGCAAAAATTCGCCGTAAGTCGGGCAAAAAATTTCATAAACAATAGACTCTTGATCAGGCAGCCCCCCTAGATTACGCTTATGCTTAGATTAAAAGCTTATGCTTAGATTAAAAGGCGTTTCTTTTTCCTCGAAAATTTGCTTCATGAAGCTAGGATTTGCAGTAATAATATTGGCTTCATTTTGCAACAACTGAGCGATTACTCGTCAGATCTACTAAAGCCAGTTCTCAAACTCTAACTTGAGGCCTTTCTCTGTTCAAAAATATCGAAAAAATTAAAACTGAGTTTATAGCTCCTCCACAGCAGCCGTGCAAACAGAGTACAAATATTTTGAGACACCCTGTATGTTTGTCAAATTGTCATAACCTGCTCCTAGCCCATCCCTAGAATTATGAACAACTTTCGAACCCGATCTGAGATATGGAGCCGAGATATGTGCAAACAATTTGAATCGAAAATAGGCAGATGTATTTCTCCACAGATAGCAAGTTCGAACAAAATAAATTACTAGGTCACAACTGATATCTACGTTATCGATATATATATGAACTTTTTGGGTGCAAAAGAGAAGTTTAGCCGACAATGTCTGGAAAATATTTATTGGAACTAAATTTAGAATTTCGGTAATTATATTTTGCAGAGCCTTGGCATGTGTTTGTCTTTCCCCATATTCCCTGAATGGCTATTGCGTTCTTTTTAAACCGAGTGGCACCACGTTACTAATCTGTTCCGGAATAATTGATAAACCAAGGCACGGGCGGACTAGTAATTAAAACATCAAAAAAAGATTTAACCGGTGTTAAGAAATGACCATTTCACGAAAGTGAACGTTCTTAGGTCCAGAGGTCGATAAAAGTTTTTTCTTCATGGGAACGTAAAAGACTTGGTCAAAACTTCCTGTGAAAAAATTTCATTGGACACTATATTCTGATAGATTGCCGGCTTACAATTAGAGAAACATTCAAAATTTGTATTTTTGATTGCCTAGTTTTCAAACGTTCCAGCAATTCTATCCTTTCTTTTACTGATTTTCTTACAAAGAATTGGTGCTGTGATGGTCTGAGAAGTGTTACTCATGCAGATCTGTTTGATATTGGAGCCTGACAGCTTCATAAAAACTTCTTATCCACTTTTTGAAACTTTCCTGTCGCCTAAATTTCCTGCCGAAATTTCCTGGAAACGGCGATCCCCTGTTCCCACACTTTATCAGGCTCTGCTTAGGTCGTTCCAGTCTTAATTAATATCGGCCAGTAAAACTGACCTAACCGGTGTTAATAGAACCGACTCTCTCATTAAAGTGGAAGTTCTTAGGTGCTGATAAAGTTGTCGCAGTATCGTAGTTGTGGTAGTATCACTACTATCGTTTGTTTTTTTGTTTGTCAACTTATTTTAATTCGATTTTTACCCCTAGCTATACATATTTACATGTATACAACTAATCTAAATCGAATAAAATCTAAATCGTCTGACACAACGGCTTGTCATCGACATAACTAAGCCTCTTTCGTCTCTGACCAGGCAGGCTATTTCTAATTAAGATATCGGTCAGTTAAACTGATTTAACCGGAGTTAATAGAAACAACCCTTTCACTAAATTGGATGTCCTTAGATGCTTCCAATCCTTATAAAGTTGTCGTGTTATCGTCTGACACAACGGCAGTCATCATCATCAACATAACATTACTGTGCACCACCTCATTCGTCTTTCATTTCATTTAACATTCTTTATGCACAAATTAACCCTTCAGCAAATTAAAATGTATAACAACTACTTACAATAATAAAATCTTAAGAATAAAAACCTACAGCCCTATAAAACCTAACCATTGCTGTTCTTCCAGGGAGTTGTTTGAGAGTCTAGCTCTTTAGATGCGTTTTAAGTTGCTTTTTAAAACGATCCAGTGTTGGTAGCTCACAAATTTCGGCAGGTGTATTATTCCATATCTTGAGAGCTGCGTAATGAAAGCCTTTCCCCCCAATTTTTGCACATCTTTGTCATAAAAAGGTTCGAATCTACCTCTTAAAAGTTTTTATGTGCCTCTCAAAAGGTATTTGAGTTTCTTATGTATTTGATTTGACAATAGGACCATCATAGTTTCCTAGAAAGGTGTTTCTCGTAACAAACCTGTACTCATTGAAGGCCACAGAGAGCGCAGGGAGCAGATGAATTGCTGCGCAGCAGGCTATTGGAATGTGGTCATGACTTCCCCAAAGATTCACTCATGTTGTCAGCAGTCTCTCGTTGAAAATCTTTAAAAATCACAAGACCGTGAGAAAACACTAAACAGCTCTTGAAAGACATGTGGAAACATTTTTCAATGCGGCGGGTATTTTCGTGGAGCTCTCACAAATGGAGGATATCATAAAAATCATAGCGATGCAGAGTTGATGGTTGAAATAAGGTCGACAAGAAAATAGATTTTTTAATGGGATCAGGTCAACCCTCCTGCGCTACGGCTAAGAAATTTTGGAGTATCAGAGAAGAATATAGGCCTAGTACTGCAGACCTAATCGGCTACCCATTTAAAGTCATGTGACCATACTCCTGGGAGGTTTTGGTATTTTTGCATTCATGGTACAAGTTTTCATGGCACGAAATTTGTTAAAGAAGAAATCAAAAGATGTTTTATCTGTTTTTATCACAACACAAGCTGACCTTGCATTTCCAGTATGGAAAGAAAGCGTTGTGCACCAGATAATCCGGTGCACAGCAAAACTTCTGGTGCACAAATTGGTGCACAAACTTCAGTTGTCACTATTAAACTGTATATGACCTGGTGCACACTTCTTACAATAGCTTACAATAGTTGGTGCACGCTCAATGTGACAAATTTGCGAATCCGGTGCACCGAAAATCAACTTTCCATACTGGTTGCATTTGCAACCATACCAATTTCGTCTAAACTTCCTCTCGATTTAAAAATATGGTTTATCCCTACATATTTATGATTAGAATATTTGAAGATCTAAAGGGCTGATCAAAATCAATGTAGGAAGTTAGACTTTAGAGATACCAAAGTTCAAATTCTAGTTGTGAAGTAAACGTAAAGACCGCACAGCGGGTAATCACAACACAAGGTCATGCTACTTTAGGCCAGAACAAACAGACATAAAAAAACAAATTACCTTTGATTCGAAATTCGCATCTGCTATGAACTTTGCCCTTTCCTCTTCAACGAAGCATTGGGGTTCCTCTTCCTGCTTGGAGTAAAAAGACTTGCTACAATACCAGACAAACGTGACAGAAATATATTTAGCGTGACACTTTCAAGGTCCCAAATGGTTTGTCGAAATGCTGTTACAAATTCAATTTACAACGTATTTCGCAGCAAATGGTTTGCGGACTTGCCACTTTCAAAGGGCGTGATTGTCAGCGTTGATTCCTCTTTTGTTGAGTGTTGACAATACGCAGCTATTTAGAGAATTTCTTATCAACAACAAAATGAATTTTCACAGTCCAGAACATCCTGATGACGTATAACCGACAGGCTTTCCAAGTTATTTTCTTTCAGAAACTGTGTTATCAATTTTTGTGGAAATGAGGTCAATTTTTTTATTTTCTTCACCCACAAGATTACCCACACATCACCTTCAATGTTTTGGTGTTAGCAACAACCTTTTGTCATTTCTTTTTCTCATTTACAATTTTCATTTATAAAACAGAGTCGACCGGGTCGGACAGTCAACTTATTGTTGCAACTAACCTACTTTTAATTCATTTTAGAAGCCGAAAAGATGGTTTGCCTTAGTTTGGGGAAACAATTTATTACAGTAAATATCTTAAAAACCGCATATAAGAACCACAACTTCAAATGCATTTGCTGCAATGGCCGCAATGTAGCTCGTCGGAAGGCAGAGGATGGCAGGGACGTAGAAAAGCGACGTTTTCAGAACCCCTGAGGCCTGACGCAATTTACCTTCTCAGGGCCCCCCTCCAGCCCCTCAACGTGCCGTGAATCAAGGAATTTGATTGGTCAATAAGTGTTCAAACTTTGTCCAAACTTTTGCATTTAATCAATCAGACTTGCGGATTTTGCGGGCACGTGATTGCTTCGCGGGGGGCCCTGAAAAGGTGCACCCAACTTCAAAGGCATTAAATCCTGATTAGCTGGAAGATTTGGACGCATCTCCAAGACTGGACCAATCAGATTGTGCAAAAACAACCAAGCAAACATAGTTTTAGGCCCATTTCGCTCCTGTTACCACATTTAACAATAACTTTTACTGCACAAGAGAACTTAGATTGTGAAGTTTTAATTTTAACAACACTGTTACACGTAGTCTAGCGTAAAGTATGATATCAATGTGCTTCATCTCTGGTTTTTCATGAAAAGTAGGATGCAGACAGCAGACTGAACCATTTGTGACGAAATGATATTGGATTGCATTGATGGCCTAAACTAAACCTGAAAACTCTCACAAATAAACACCAAAGATCTTACCTGCTGGTTAGCATGGCCTTGCTAAGGTAGAAGCACGAGTCTACTAGCGATGAATCAACAAATGCATCGTTCTCTTATTTGCTTCTCCCCCTTATTTCTCACTTTTTAATTTCTACAAGACGTAAAGTGAGTGTTTGCCAAGACTTTCCAGCTTTCACAGGGTCATCAAAGCAATTCAAAGATACAATAAATTCTAGCTAGAATATATTGTAGATTCTACCTACAGGAGATTTTAATCAATCCAGCTCTTATTTCAAACAAATATGATCAAAATGTAATTTGCTACCGTATATTTCAATGCTCTTAAAATACGACAAATATAGTGCATTATTCTTAATTGCAAGATAACATAAAGAACTGACATTGAATTTGAATATGAAGCACAAATGAGCTGATGTTTACTATTGGCAAAAATAATCACGTCGCACCTTGGAAACAGAAGACTTGTCCCAAGTCTATTTCATGAAGTCCTTCTCACCGATCCCTTTCCCATAGTTCCCGGATCCGCCATTCCGTTACAACGGAATGTTGGAATGGCGGATCCGGGAACTATGGGAAAGGGATCGGTCAGACGGACTTCGTGAAATAGACTTCGGGCAAGTCTATAGAAACAGTTGTTTCATCTAGGATAGGTTTCAAATCTTTAAAACAGCTGGTGTAAATAGCCATTACATCGTGCTTTGGATTGAATGGCCTGAAAGGAATTTTAGCTACTTAAGTTTGCTATAACTCTACCGCTGAATTTTGTCAAATTTTAATTATTTTTAAAATTACAGGGTTTTTCGTTAGATATATATATCAAATCAAGCAGGTTTTGATAAAATTGAAACCATCGCAATTTCTAACTTTCGAAGAAAGATGGTAGAATTTTCACGAAAACCATAGCTTATGAAGATCAATAATATGGTGTCAAGTACAAGTCTTTCAATCTTCTGGAAACAATATAGAAATTTGATGGCGTCACAATCCCGAACGAGTTGAAATACAAAATGCACTGTGATTTTGAAAATAATCAAAATTTCATAAAGGTCAACGGTAGAATTATAAAGTTCCTTTCAAAAAATTCAATCTAAAGATTGCCTGATAACCTAAAAGTGGGCTAGTGGGTTGGTTATCAGGTACCCTGGGTATCAGACTCTAATCCAAACAACGATTTAGCCATTTAAATAAGCTTTTTTTTAATTTGAAACCTATGCTGCTTCATCTATTTGAGTGACATTGGCTACCGATTGTGAAATTTGTACTTCGTTACTTCTGTCCATTTTGAGGCTCTTAGATTAAGTACTTGGCATTTAATAGGAAGGAAACAAGTTTGGGAAAATCTTATGTAAGGTAATTTGAGTCACTATAGTTGAAACATAACCATGATAACTAAAACGTATTAGATATGTAGTCCAAGTTATGTTTTCGGTGTTTCTGGATGAACAGCAACAGCAACAACTTTCAGCACATCTTTGTGGTGATTGCTCTAATATGGTTCTATCTGAGAGTTCTTTAAGTTATCTTGCTTACTGTTAGTGTTTCTCTTTCCTTCAATAGAAGCTATGATAGTAATGACCCTACTTGGTCAGTGCATTCGCTACAAAAGCAGTGATTACAGCAAGCAGTGAATACACGTATTTCTCTTTATACGAAAGTGAACCTTCTGATTACAAAAAAATCAAGAAGCTTCGAGTACTCTTTTATTTCTTTGAATGTAGTCTTGGAAATTTAAACCTCACTGCAGTCATCCCCAGAATATTATGGAGCTTTACATATATGCAAAAAATAAAAAAAATTGCCAATAACGGGGACTAAGTGTCGCAATGATTAATTTACCATTTTCGCAAAGTTGTGGATATACGAGGGTCCTTTTAAGAAACTGTTATGGTAATATGATTAATTTCTGAAATATGGAAATCCCGAAGAAACCTAAATCGTATTCTTAGATTCTTGTAAAAATACGTGTATCCAATGCCACTATAATCTGACGTTCCCCAAACACTGTTCAAGGCTTGCAAGCGAGAAGATCATTGACGTCGTCACGAGATCCGATGTAAACGGGCGATCGGTCATGAATAGTCTTTGGTACGACGTCCATAACGGGCTGTGTTCCATCAGTAGCTATCCCACCAGCTTGCTCGATGATAAATGCCATTGGATTGACTTCATAGAGGAGACGGAGCTGTGAAAAAAGAGCAAATTTGTCAGATACCGTAGTATAAAAGGTATAGGCAACTTTACTATTATTGATCTTTGCATCATTGACAATAACATCTTTTAGAAAATCCAAGTGCAAAGTCTAGGGATTTTGACTGACTCGCTTCCTTATGGAAATAAATCAATTCTAAAAGCTTGGAAGCTATTCATACCCTTCCAAAACGTTAGCAGATAGATAGACGAACGTCGAAAACGAAGGTTGACTTCAAAGAACCGACGAGCAACTTACAACTGATGGAGTTTGTGGCGCTGTTTGCAAAATTATCGTAGCAAAGGCAAGTTTCTCACAGCTTTCTTGGGACTAAATTTATGGTTTGCTTTCAAGACCAGCCTATTCGTGCAACTATTTAATTGGTTTAGGTCTGGCTGACAAGTTGCCTCCTATCCTTTCCCTACTCACTATTGCGAGAGAATATAAGAGCATTTTTATGCAACCTTTTGCAAATTTCCTATATAAACATATAGAAATTGTCTGAAGATTTACCCCAAAACAAGATGGCGTCGTATTTTCAACGTTGCTGTGAGGTCATACCGTCTGTATGAATGGTGGTTATGACAGCAATTTGTATTAATACGAAATTCGTCAAGCCAACAGATCCGTGACTTTTTTCTACCAAGTAAAACCTTACAATACTGGTCCCACCCACAGCGGTAAACGACACTTAAGTCACCTAGTTCTGACTGTATAGATGGGAACGGGTTGTTGGGTTGTTGGCAGATGGAAGCAGATTCGACACTGCTTAAAGGCTCTTGGGCAACCGGCATGCATTGCGATTGTTTCCCTGAGCTTCTATTTGAGCTGCATTATTTTCATGCAGCATGAAATTTGGGCCACCTTGACAAATAGGGCTGCAATGCATGCCGGTTGCCCACCAGCCTTTAAGAAGTGGAAATATGGATAATCTTATATAAACGAGACAAACCTTTCCTTGTGGTGATGACTTGTTTGCAGGGTACATAAATATTCCTCCATATTTCAGAGTCCTATGCATATCAGCAACCATTGATCCAATGTAACGTGCTCCATATGCTTTCTTCCCCTCCTGATAACGAACAAAAAAGATTGTTGCAGCTGAAAGTTACCTGATCGAAATTTGCGACAACAAAATGATCGTAAATTTTTTTAGGACCCTGTCAAGTAGCAAACCTTTACCTCCCATTTAATGTTGTTCAAACAAGAAATAGCTACCAGAAAATCCTCATACACACCCACCATCTTCGCCAACTAAGTGCGCATGTCTGATCGTTACAAGTAGAAAACCCAGGAATATCCTGTACACCACAAAACGTTTTATCATCTGTTGACATGGAACCATATGGTAGGTAATTCATAAGACATTTTTTTGGCATTCTATTGATCCAACGTGTAATGGATGTTCGAAACATATCTTAAACATTTAAATTTGTTGTTTTCTTTTGAGATTTTGGACAGAAATATCATTTTTACACACTTGGTATTTCCTAACGTAATATTAAGAATCCACTTACCTCTGGGAACTTCAGCGACTTGAGATACTTGGCTAGTTTGTCATCGAAATCGGCTGCATAGCCTTCATTTAAACTGAAAATCTTTCCTCTTGGCTTGATTTTCATATCAGGATCGGTCAATACAAATTCGCCAATAGACTAAAAGAGAATATCAGGTCTGAATAAACTGAGTTTGTCTTCAAATCTTAATGTACAAAATTATCAAATTTTGACCAGTAATGGTGTGGAAATATCATAATTGCTG
>REGM01000086.1:1000059-1032137 GCA_004194415.1 Aurelia aurita | reverse complement strand
AAAATCCTTAAGGGTGGTCTTTCATTTAAGGTTGGGCGGCACGTACCCGTCATCCCAAGATCAAGTTCCCCCCCCCCCCCCCGGGCAGGGACGCAGCAATCTATGAACTGTATTTATTGCTAGTTTGAAACTGTATTCCAGGTTGATTGTTCCCATCTAAACAAAGCATTTCTCATGTTAACCTTGAGCAACATGACACTGTAGAGACAGAATTATAATTGTTACCTTAACTTGAGAATATTTTATTGGGCAGCTTTATTTGCAATATGAAAATGATATTTCGATCCTAATATTTGAAATTTTTTTATAATCAAGATTTTAGATATTTACTTAAGGTTTTTGTTGGATTCTCATACGATCAATTTGATTAGCTTTCACAATTTTTGCACAAAGTCCCTTTGTTGGTATAGGATTACTGAAATTTTGCTATATCCAATCTCCTTAGCTATGGTACTGAAGCAGCTGCATATTGTGATTGTGATTGGCGTTGGTTATTTCTTTTCTACGTCTAACGCTGTAATTTAGAAGCCCCGGTGCATTGTTAAGAATAGTCTGATGTAACCTACTTTGGACTCTTTACAAACAAAAACTCACATCGTCTCTGTAGTATTTATATCGTAAATCAGTAAACATGCTTTGTAAATTTTTAATGGAATATATAAAAAACTGTAAAAAGTATTTGTAGACACTGAAATCAGCGAAATAATCGTGATAAAGCATTTCAGAAACATCTTCGAAGCGAAATCGTCAACAGCTTTTAAACAGTATGACCAGTTTTAGGGAAAGACATGTTCTCATCCAAGATAGCATTTCCACTGTAAATCAATCTATGGTTTATTACAATTGTTGCACACGAACGGTATCACAGTTTCTTTGGCTTATCTACCTTGTCCCAAAACCAGTTAAGACACGCAGGATAGACACATCTGAAGAATCACGAACATTCTATTGTTATACCTATCAGTTAAATGTCTTTTTGCCTCGCATTCTCAATGATCAAATTACTTTTAAAAGTGATCAAATGCCTGTTCTCAAAACTCAAAGTGTTTTAAAAATATCTTGAAAAAGCTTTGATGAAAAAGCTGGAAGGTGAGATGAAATTTTACAAAGAAACAGGCGCAGATTTCATCCCACCTGACAGCTCATAGCCTGGAAGATGGGATAGTTTTCCTCACAGGTCCTTAGGGCCTGTTTATATGAGGAAAATATTGTAATTTTTGACCAGCACGCCTTTTCGCAGTTAGCTTCAAAACCAGGCAGCTTTAAAAACAGCGTTATTTACAAATTAAAACTTATCTGAAGATAACCTTTAGGTAGGAACATAAGTTTGTATTTCATCAATTTGCCAAGAAATAAAATTTAACGATTGTTTTTGTAATCGTCTTACCTTGTAATTTTGGTGATTTTCAACGTGTCTAAATTTTTACCAGAAGATCCGGTAGTACTGTTTCTAAGGAATATGAAGTTCTTATCGTGCTATGTTTTAGTGTTGCGGCATATTTATTGATATAAGCGCGTTGCTTTAATGGTATACGAGAAGAAAGCAGCTATGAATAGACTTGTTATAATAAACATTTATTTAACTGATTTAAGCGTTTCAATCCAATTTAAATTGAACTTGTCTTCTTTTATTTCTTTTTGAATAGGTGAAACAGAAAGAAGACTCTGTGCAAACGACAGAGAAACCAACAGCCAATTCAAATATGCTGTAAGTTATCATGAGAAAAAAACTTTTTCTCCCATTATTTAATGACCCATAGATAACCATGATCCTTTGCGGTCCCGAAGTTGACTTTTGTATGATATGTAGGTCGTTACTGGCCTAAGTTTTGTTTATTTTGCTTTTCATTGTGCAGACAAAGCATCATGGTTATCCACTCTCCTTCACAGAGGCTGTATTACCGAAGGACCAAGGACGGACCGCGCCGAAGGTGTTGCGCCTTCGGCGCGGATCATATCATCCGTCCTATCCGTCCTCCGGTAATACAGCCTCTGCGAAGGAGAGTGATGGTTATCAGTGGGTCTTTAATTTTGAAACTTATGATATTCGATTTTGTTTTGGGCATTTAAAAATAAATTGATGATCAACGTTATGGAAAGGCATGTTAAAAATTGAAATTCTGAACCATTCATTAAAGGCACACTGTCGTGGTGCTGATTGGGTAAAATAAGACCATAAAAAAGAATAGAATTAGGCAGGCTTCAGTAATTTTGCTGTACATCAGAATTCATAAAGGTGATAACGATCTGACTCCCTTTATTCAAGGAAGAAAATATGATCCAAGAACATAAAGGCTTGGTAATTATTTAAAGGCCAGATCTTTTGTTAATGATTTCAGCATCACAACTAGCCAATCACATCCACAGCAGTGTGCCTTTAAGCTGAATTCACATTTGAAGCGTCATTCTTGACGCATTCTGAATAACAGTGAAGCGCGGCAATGCTTTGCTAATGTGACAAAGTTGGATTAATTAAACTTTATAGAGCCGCGCCGCACCACAAAATCGCCCCAAGTATGACTTCAGCTTTATAGGTGGGAAAAGTCGAGCGATTCGCGTCGAATTTTTGCAAGTGCAATGGATCATCATTTCCGTTAGTTGTCCGCTTCGATTTTTTCCGCCGCGATTTCTTTTGTTCGGGTCGGATGTTGAATGACATTTTGCTTTGCAAAAGTACGGACCAATTTCATGACCCTTAATCCTTTGTCGACTTTGTACTTAAAGTGACTCTATTTTCCTAGCCTGCGTGCAGCCTCAACATTCCTCCAGTGTCGAGGCTGTACGCAGGCTATATTTTCCCTCCTGTTGAAGACTGGGAGCTTTTGTGCAGTTTGCGGCACTCTACCAAACGATGTATAATAAATCAAGTACTGCTACGATATTCCCAAAATATTAAGTTGCTGCTAAAAGAACAAGAATTGAACCATCAAAAGTTATCTTCAAGGAGACGATTTGTAAATTCGTATTTTTTCTCACAAAAATGGAAAACAAATCTTTCTTACCTTTCAGAACAGGCTAATTATCTTTAAAACTAGGAATCTGAAAAATGGCAAATTTTCTTTTACTTTGATAAAAATTCAGATTTTACATTTATTTTAAAAGTCAGATTTCTTATTATTTGATGGTATTTTGTTTTCATTTTCTTCGTTCTTACTTCCAGGGTAACCATATACGAACTTCGCGATATAATATCCTGACATTCATTCCATTAAATTTACTCGAGCAATTTCGGCGAGCTGCCAATATCTACTTTTTGGTTCAGATCATTATCATGGTAAGTTCCTTGTCTTTATTCAGCTGTTAAATTCTTGCACTCTGTATTAAGCTACCTGTATATAGTGGATGAGTCACCTTGATTGGAAAAAAGCAGCGAGAAATTTTCAGAGATTTTAACATGAAAATGGGGACAACAAAGGCCAGCCAGGAGATGGCACGTGCAAGGCATGCTGGTTGAAACAGACCCTTTAAGGTTTTTCCTTGGGAAGAAAATGATTTTCCATTTGTAATTTTTTTTTGTTCAATAAACAATCATTAATCTGTAAAACATTAGATTTTTGTAATAATGCCGGAGAAGAAAAGGTTTGGCCAAAATTGATTCTCACAAGTATTCAATTTATTGGGCATCAAACCTGAAGTCACACAAATTTGAAGATGTAATAGACCGAAGACTTTAAGAATAAGGCAGGTTAGTAACCCCCTCTCCCGACACATTGTTATTTTCTTGTCTGAACATATTCCGTCGTTTTTCATGATTATGTGATGTCCCGTTAGAAACAGGAACAAGCCCCCTACCGTTTCTGTATTGAACTGTCAAAATGGAAAAAATTGATTGAAATTGAGAAAGATTGAAATTGAAATTGAGAAGATTGAAAAAAATCCATTATTTTAGCGTGTTATGTTCACATATCGAAAGAAATCACACCTGCTTACTAATTTCCAGCCCTAGTAAAAATCTCTGTTGAGAGGAAGGATATTGTTCTACATATGACTGCGAATCAGGCTACTTATAGTTAGAATTTTATTTGTATTACTATCCATAGCTTTGGATATTTCTGAAGGCTTGAACATTGTTTTAATTCTCACCGGTGAAAATTCTCTTATTGTCAACTTTTTTTCTTTTCAGTCAATACCCCAAATTACGGCGTTAAATCCTCTTGCAACTGCCATCCCATTGATATTTGTACTTGCAGCCAGTGCTGTCAAAGATGCTTATGACGACTATGTAAGTATTTGTATTACAAAAGTTATCAAGTGGTTAGTGGTACAAACTTTGAAAACTTGTGCTGAGAGCAGAAACGTTTCGTCTGACTCTAGTCACAGCAAATCGTCAGCTAAAATCCAAAATAGTAGATTCTCCAAAACTTTAAACATTTTTTGGAAGATTGTATGCACTGATCTAATTAAAAGATTTTAACAATTTTTTCTGTCAATGAAGGTCTACCTTAGATGCAGATTCTAACTTAGGAATTTTCTCCTACCTTTAGGTGTTTTACAAGAGATTACAGTAGAAGGTCGTTTTGACGCTCTAATTTACAATTGAAACAGTTGACATTTTCCCTGATGCAAACAATTTCGGAGAATTATCTTTCTGCATTTCTAAAGCTAAGTGCTAAATATTTGCCGAGATCACATTTATGAAAACTCTTCTTCTCGCTAAGCACCGTTCTCTTGCGCAAATAATCAATGCGAACTCTTTCAGTTAAAGCTTTTATGATAATTTGAACAAAATAATTCCATTATTCTTATAAGAAAATCTTTTTGTTATGATATTAATCAAATGCAACAGTTGCTGTTGTTGCAAGACCCGCCCGTATAATTTTCTTACTGTAAACATGCTTTGTCTCATTTATTCGTCTTTTAACATACCCAATGATTTGAACAAAATAATTCCTTTATTCGCATTTGCAAATCTTTTTGTTATGATATTAATCAAATGAAACAGTTGCTGTTGTTGCAAGACCTGCCCTTATGATGTTCTTATTATAAACATGCTTTGTTTCGTTTATTCATCTTTTAATATACCCAATGATATGTTTACGTTAGTCACNAAATCTTTTTGTTATGATATTAATCAAATGCAACAGTTGCTGTTGTTGCAAGACCCGCCCGTATAATTTTCTTACTGTAAACATGCTTTGTCTCATTTATTCGTCTTTTAACATACCCAATGATTTGAACAAAATAATTCCTTTATTCGCATTTGCAAATCTTTTTGTTATGATATTAATCAAATGAAACAGTTGCTGTTGTTGCAAGACCTGCCCTTATGATGTTCTTATTATAAACATGCTTTGTTTCGTTTATTCATCTTTTAATATACCCAATGATATGTTTACGTTAGTCACGAATATTGTTTATATTGATAATCGGAATAATCAATCTGATCTGAATCAGCTGCAAATGGAATTTTCAATTTGAAAGAGGAGATTATTCAACAGCTGATCGATAAATTTTTGATATCAGATTATTTTAGTCTATATCTTTAATTTTGATCGTCAGTACTAGGGTGTTTAGGCCATGTATGGTTAAGCGAAAGAGCTATTTTATCTTGTAATAATTTAAGGTGGGTTTAGGGCCGGACCACACCATGGGAAATTTTGTGCTCACGATTGGAAAGAGGTATATCAGATTATTTTCGATTGAAACACGTAATATATAGATATCTTCTTAGCCTTAATTTTTAGGGCTTTTAGACTATGTACGATCAGGCAAAGGAGCTATCTTATCTAAAGATTAAGGCGGGCTTAGGGCTGGACTACACTGTGGGAAACTCTATGCTCACGATTGGAAAGAAATATAGCTGTGCTGTCAGCCTGTTCAAATCCGTCCTATTTCCGTTAAGGCACATCTCTAATAGCGCGATGTTTTTTATGTGTCATACGTCTGAGGCCCCTCTCACTCACCAGATAATAAGGAGCTTATGCAATGGAATTTTATGTCCTGTACCCTTTGAAAGTTTGTTGAAACTCTCAAAATATTCCTAGTATGACGAATTCGCAATTGTGAAGATTGAAGATTGATGATATCGTTGTCCAGTACATAAGTTTATATTAAAGACCTTTATTTAGAATGTTTCAAGTTGAAGATAAATCATAAGGTCCCTTTGATAACTATATAAGTTTGATAATGATTTTCAAAAATACAGAGGACTTGTTTAATGTTTTCGCATTTGCTTCAGGAAAATGTAACAAAAAACGCTAATGAAAACAATAAAAAACTGCAGGGGAGCGATAGGTATAGGAATCCACAAGTCTGACGTTTTAGCGCTCAGGTCAGTCCCCTTTCTCTGAAGCTCAAGACATCTATGTTAGATTTATTTTCAAAGAAAAGCAAATTTCTTGGCAAGAATTCTGATAACTATAAAAAGGTTTTCCTGTAAGATGATAAATTTATTTCTATTTTTCTTCAGGGAAGGCACACAAGCGACAAGCGAGTGAATAACCGAAAAGCTCAACTGCTACAAGACGGAAGGTAAGTTTTCTCTTTTAGACAATGTACACGCTTCACCATGTTTGTAAAATTATGCTCATTTTAAACCGAGCTCACTCCATAAAAGCAGGGGCGTCGCCAGCCTTAGAAAGTTGGGTGGACTAAGTAAGGAATTAGGTCCTGAAAGGTATACCTATACCTATACCTCGAATTTTGAAGCGTTTTAGCATCGGTATTTTCGATGAAATAGCTTAGGCCATGAGGTGGTCCTCTCAACTGACAGTTAGATCATGAGTCGTAGTTGTAGCGATGTATCAGTTCAGGCAAGGAGCGAAACTACGACGATGTATAAGACCAAGGTATACCCAGCCTTTTTTACAGCGTTTTTGCTCATAAATAAATAAATACCGCCCACAGAAAACTAAGGTGGACATGTCCACCCCCTGGCGACGCCCTTGCATAAAAGTATATCGACAAATCTATCGATGTTGAATTCGATTTGAAGATTTGTCAGTGAGAACAATCTCCACAACGTTTGGGTTACCTTTCTTGCTTTACTCTCATGAATGACTACCTATCTTACTTAAAAATTCACGATTTAAATCCAGCATAATGCTTGACTTACTTCTATTGATTTTTTACGATTTTCTTCAGAATTGTTCATGAAAAATGGCAAAATATAGAAGTTGGTGATGTAATCAAATTGGAAAGCAATCATCACGTGACAGTAAGATATTTTGCCAAGCCTCAATGTTTCATTAAATCTTACCAGAAATTTACTTCTTTTTCATACGCATACGTAAATTCTCTTTGCTTTTGAAGGTAGGTAACAAACCCGATTCAGTTTTTTATTTTTTGAAAGTGTATTAACTGTTTTTTTGCATGAAATGATATGACAGTATCTTGAAGGACAACGAGGGGCAGCAAGCTCGAATGTTTCCCCGTAGAAACTGTGAACAGTTTCAATCCTCTGATGTACTGATGTTCAAGAATTTCCAGAATAACAAGATACATCAATTTTAAAACGCGTTATTATACTATGCAGGGCACAGTAGGGACAAGTTAATTATTCGAAAATCACTGCATCTTTTATGAGCTGTCATTATACCACTAAAGGAAGATGCATTAAGTTGCACATGACATCATAAGGCAATAGGGCATGAAACTAGTTGGAAGGCCCACATGGTTCGCAACTCAAGTGCAAACCGATACGTAACCAACCATACTCCATTGTTCCCAGTGGAGAAAATCGTGCAATGCGATAATGTCCCTTATGGCCAATTCAGTCATCAAGTTACATATTCTTGTATTTATTTCTATGATCTTTGACTTCATTTGTCAGTGTGCCTAAACTAACATTTTCTTTGTAGATCTATAGCGAATATCTTGTTTGTCTATTTTTAGGCTGACCTGCTTCTTTTGTCAACGAGTGAACCAAGTGGTTTGTGTTACATAGAAACAGCTGAGCTAGATGGGTATGTGTTTTTAATTCTCTATCTTTGTCAGGGCCGACGCTTTATAGAATTTATCCACCATTTTTTTACTGCCATACGACTTTAGACTTGCTCCAAATCTATTTCTTTTCTTCAACTTTATAGGGAAATGCGAAATTCTTTTAGGGAAGTGCGAAGGAGAGTCCCGCCTCGTTTCCAAGTTTTTCTCCTTCGCATTTCCCTACAAATTGTTCACATTTCCCTATAAATTCAAAGAAAAGAAATAGATTTGGAGCAAGTCTATACGACATAGGAAGATGTTGTCTGCTAACTTTGGAACAAATTTCTGAATAGGACAGTTGGAATTTTTCTTTTTTGAGTGATTCACAACTGGAAACAAGTTTGATCATTTAGTTTAGAAGGTAACAAAGATAACAGCTATGTACTGCTTTTTGAATATTCAAATCAAAGGACATTTTCCTATCTTTCCGTACCAATACGCTCTTGCCGAGACATTCGCTGTAAAAAAACATTTCTAGTAATTATGAGAGTACGCCAGTATATCAAAACCTTGAAAGAAATTAGGGTTAGGGCTAGGGTTAGGGTTAGGGTTAACATTGAAATAAATTAGGGTTAGGGGTTAGGGTTAGTTTTAGGGTTAGGAGAAGGGTTAGCGTTTGGTTTAGGGTCAGGGCTAGATTTGATACATTGGCGTATTACCGTAATTATTAATGACTAATGACTTGGTGCCTGCAAAATCTTGACAAACAATGAAATCAAGAGGTTTTTTTTTCTATATTGTTACCTAGCATCCGAAGGTAGTTTTTAGGACACTGAGAAGCTAAGCTTATCGAGCAATGTCCTGGTCCTTCCTCTCGATGTGACCACACCTCGCGATTCCTTTAGCCTGGAATTACAGAGAGTTGGCGACTCTCCTCACTCTACGTAGCAGGTTCGACAGGGCGGGGACTCGAACCACCAACCCTCCGGTTGGTAGTCAAGCGCGCTACCGTTGAGCCATCCCCGCTTCAAGAGGTCTTGTACTTGACACACTCATAGGATTGAACTCTGAAAGGATTGATATAACATTGATTTCTGCAGTATTTTTAGATGATTTAATGTTATAGTCAAAATATATTTTACTCTATTTAGGGAGACGAATCTCAAAGTGAGGCAGCCACTAATCGAAACAGCAGCCCTGGGAGATGATTTGAAATCACTCAGCAGGTTTAAGGGTGAGTAAAAGAAGAAAAATATTTTTTATGGTCTGGGGAGGATAAAATTCGAAAGAAGAAACGTTCAAGCTTCAAGTGATACCCATTTTAGTTAATTTTTGTGTTGTCTTTCGTCCTCCCAAGACAATAACAAATACTCGTGTCATTATTGTGTGGCAGAAAATATTTGGAAATTCTATGGAGGTTTTCTGCCCCTTGGGCAAGTTTCTGGAACTTCTCGATCTTTTGTAGAAAATCCCCCATATATTCGGAACAAAACGTCTGAATTCGAAAGAGTGAACCCTTGAAACCAAGTCTAGACCTTGAAACCAAGTCTAGACTGTTAAAAAATAAATGTTTCAGCTCTTAGATGATGCTTGCTGCTGAAATGACTGCACTTTCCCTACCTAACCTGTCCTTATTGTTCTTTAGGCCAAGTAACTTGCGAACCACCTAATAACCGTTTGGACAAGTTTCAAGGAAAACTAGAAATTGGAGATGAAGTATCTTCGCTGGATAATTCAAATATTGTCCTTCGGGTGAGTTCAGATTTTATTTTCATTATTATGCGAATTAGGATAAGATTGGTTCTGAAAAAGGTGTATTGGAATTATAGTTTCAATCCCTAGTCCGAAACCTATCTTCTAAACTTCGGTATTCATCAGGCAGGGGAGTAAATCTGCACGACATTTACAGTAGTTTTCGAGATTTAAAGCTGTTTTTGAATAAAGAAGCCCATACTTTTATGCTATTAGTTTTCATGTTTGGAGTGTAATCTTTAGAAGACAAGGATGAATATATTCACTGTCAAATGGATGTTAAAAGTTGTGTCTTATTGAAATTTAATTTTTTGTGAATTATCTGTACTTCTTTAAGCTACGTCCAAATACTTATTTTGAATAATGAAAATATCTAATTGGTAGTATTAGGGTTTTGCTGAATTTGTTAGTATTGCTGTGCAAAGCGACAACTGGTCTTCAAAATTAGGGGCGGTCAAGTACTGTAAAATTATTGACCCCACCTTTGTCCGGGGAACATAAATATACCAACCCGGTTTTTTGTGTAGGTTTATGGAAGAAACCGCAGAAAAAGCCATGTGTTTGGGACATATCTGGTCAGCATAAAATTTCAGGTGTTCTAGCAGAATTTGTGGTGATGTTCGGTTAATTTCCTCAACATCTTACAGTTGGGGACAGAGCTGGCCCCAAAGTTCAGAGAAAAACCACTGTCCCAATAGGATCAACAACAATTGTTTATGCTACGCAGTGCGGATTGGAGCGCATCCGTGTGAACAGGCTGTAAACGGTATGAAAACTAATCCGATATCGTGTGAGCAGAGCAAGTTTTCATATCGGATTGGGTCAGTGAATCCGATACAAAACGAATCCGGTATCGTGTGAACGGAGCCTATATAATCTAACCACTGCGTTGGGTAATTAACTATTTCACTTGATATCGACGTAAAGCCCCTATCAATATAAAGCTCTTTTCGATAGCAATATAAAGCTCCTGTCAATAAAATGTAGATAGTAAACAACCATACTCCTGCAAAATATAGTTCAAAACATCCATATAGAGCTGCGATCAGTTGCATTGTCCTTAATTTTTCTGACTCTGGATAATGTTTCCAAGCCTTCCCAAGTCACTAAATCTCAATTTTGAATCCTTCACACATCTCATTATAGTTTTGTTGTCTTGCTAGGGTTGTGTACTTAGAAATACACAGTGGGTGTATGGTTTGGTTATATTTGCGGGTCATGATACAAAACTGATGATGAATAGTGGTAAGAAACTAATTAATTCAAATCCTTGCCAAATTTAAAATGTTAAGAGCGCTAAATGGAGAACTGAATACCAGACGAAATCTTTTCAGAAGTTTGGATCCAGCTCTTTTAAGAAAGATGCCAACAATAAACGATTATGCTAAAGATGTCGGCGAGGAGCTTTTTTCCAAGATGCATTGCGTTCTAGTTGCAAATCTTTAACGATTCTATAGGAATTCGATTAACGAACGCAATGCATCTTGGTAAAAATTGCCTTGCCACCATCTTTAGTGTAATCGTCTATTGATTTGAATCCAAGTTTTGCTACCTGGCGACTTTTTTTTTGACTGACTTTTACCTACTCTTTCTTGTTGTCACAGCAAAGAATTCCATGTTCTAGTCTTGTTGAAGAAGCTTATTTTGTGTTGGGTATTTCTAAGTTTAGCCTTGTCCTAACCTTCTTACACCTAATGGATCGCATGATATTTAATTGCCAAATTTTCTTATTTATATGAATATTATGTGTGTTTATTTTCTTTGAAAATGACACTAAAAGTTGATCATTTACTTCAGGTAAAGCTGCCTTTAAAAGAACGAAGCTGGACAGACTTGCTAATGCACTGGTGTTATATGTAAGTTTTTTCCACAACTTCGTGTTCTTCCACCTTGTATCAGGAGTATCAATGTATCAGGAATTAGGAGCCAGTGACTAGGCTCTAAATCATCACGATTATCATTATTTGTGGTATTTCCTTTCGCCAAAGCCATGAAAATGGAATGCCAAAAACACATCAAGGGCATCATCGCATTGCAAATGACCTCTGACAAACGGCCAGTACTTTCACCAATTATCAGAAATAGTGACAGTTTTAAACCTCTTCTCGATTAGACAATGCTGATTGGGACCAAACGCCACTGATCTTCATTGAAGACAAATCAATGCACTTGGAGACCGAATATCTCAAAAATTTAGAACACTTAACACTTAGCAATGAAGTCGACCCATTTTTAGGCCCTCACCAGACGTTCAATCATTGTTTAGCAGACAGTTCATTTTACATCTGCTTTGAAGCACCTTTTTATGGCACCACGTTTCATTGATCTTTCCTACCCCTTCATAGATTGCCTTGGGCTTGGTGATAATCTGTTCATTTTTGTCAATAATGTCATATGTTTGGGAAAAAGACACTGGCAAGGTACGTACCCTCCACTTTATCTCCATACCATTGGAAAGCGAGGTATTTATAGAATAAATTAAACTAATTTCTGTCAGCTCTTACAAAGCCTGCCAACCAACCAGCCAGAAGCCTGTTGCAAGGTAGACTTGCCCAGATTGTCTTGAAAGAAAAGAAAGGAAGAGTTGATCCCAAGTTGATAGCCGGATGATATTTGGTCCGGCATGAGGCATTTCTGATCTTGATTTTTACCAATAGTAAGGAAGATTTTGAATTGCTTGCGGTTGGGTCCTATTACAAACATCCGGCCAGGCGAGGTCACACATGTCTCATGAACGATTTATGAGGAGCTGTTCGGAACAAATCGTCCTTTCTGTTTCTTTCAAGACGACTTGTGCAAATACAGTTGCAAGCTCGGTTGCAGGGAACAATCTCTGGTAATAAGATTTTTATGTAGATTTTGGTACACACATACTCCTTTTAAACAGGCACTCTGTAATGACGCATTAACTTTGCCTATGTTTCACATAAGGCAGTAGAAGACATGTAGGAAACAACAATTATCATAATTCTACCTTTTTTTAGAATTGCAATGTTTCCTTTTCAATACTTGCTGCAACAACAACAAAGTTTTTCAGGTGTTTCATTTTAATGTTTTTAAATTTCTTTTCTAGTACTTTCAAATATTTCTACCATGGGACTCATACTACAAAAACAGCCCAGGATTAATTGCTGTTTTTCATTGGCCTGCCTTCATAATGGTTCTGAACACATTGATTCCGATTAGTTTATATATAAGGTGAGTGTCTTTTTTTTATAGAGTTTTTACAGCATCATTTCTTCTGTGCTGCAGTCATAAATTTGATACCTAGTGGTCTACACACAGCAGTGGTGTAACTGACGTAAGTTCAAAGAGTAAGGGCCTCCGACCTCTATGGGCCCCCAAAATTTTTTGTTTGATTGTTTCTGCAGTGTTGAGACAATAAAATGAATTTTTTTAATATAAGGGGGCCCTTACTTGAAACTAAGGGCCCCGATTATCTCCGTTTCGCCACAGCTACACAGCTTCGATAACGAGCTAAAAATTGACAGCGAGCTAAAAGCTCGAAAGCAAGCTGAAAAATCCAAAAGAAGAGAAAGGAACCGATGTTTTTTTTAGGTCATGTTGCAGTTCTGTTGAGACAAAAAAATTATTTAATTTCTTAAGAATTGTGAATTTCAAACTCACTTGTAGATGCTGCGTGGATTTACAGCGAAATATAACTATTGTAAACTGTTTTCAATTGATATTGAACAAATGAAGCTTCTTATCATTCTTTTTCTTATAAAACTTGCTTGTCTTTTTCACAGTGTTGAAATCATTCGTTTTGGCCAGAGTTTACTGATCAATTGGGACCGGAAGATGTACCACGAAAAGTCTGATACTCCAGCAAGAGCCAGGTATCTTTCATTCTTGGAAACTTTTTCTCTTTTCCTCCCTTTTAGTCACTTTTTGTTGCAGACAAATATTCTTCCTTTGCTCCCCCAAATTATTTCCTCTTCTTGGAAACTTTTTCTCTTTTCCTCCCTTTTAGTCACTTTTTGTTCTAGACAAATATTCTTCCTTTGCTCCCCCAAATTATTTCCTCTTCTTGGAAACTTTTTCTCTTTTCCTCCCTTTTAGTCACTTTTTGTTGTAGACAAATATTCTTCCTTTGCTCCCCCAAATTATTTCCTCTTCTTGGAAACTTTTTCTCTTTTCCTCCCTTTTAGTCACTTTTTGTTGTAGACAAATATTCTTCCTTNACTTATTTGTTGTAGACAAATATTCTTCCTTTGCTCCCCCAAATTATTTCCTCTTCTTGGAAACTTTTTCTCTTTTCCTCCCTTTTAGTCACTTTTTGTTGTAGACAAATATTCTTCCTTTGCTCCCCCAAATTATTTCCTCTTCTTGGAAACTTTTTCTCTTTTCCTCCCTTTTAGTCTCTTTTTGTTGTAGACAAATATTCTTCCTTTGCTCCCCCAAATTATTTCCTCTTCTTGGAAACTTTTTCTCTTTTCCTCCCTTTTAGTCACTTTTTGTTCTAGACAAATATTCTTCCTTTCATCCCCCTAATTATGTCCTTGCCTGTGAAACCTCTTGGGTTCCTCTCCCATCTATCTCCTTCCCTGCGCTCGCTCCCTTTGACTTCTCTCCCATTTCTCAGTCTGTTAATTACCTCAGTTCTTCTATATCCGCAACATGGGCGGTAGGAGACGTTTGGACTGCTTTTTAAAAAATGTTGTGGTCTTAGGTTGCGGCTATTAAGATTAAATTAGCCATGATGTTTTCAGAGCGTTTTCCTGTTATTTTGTAGCCACTTGACGGTTGACCCGGCAGACGCTAATCTGCCTATCGACTTCAGATTAGCATCTGCCGGGTCGACCGTCAAGTGGCTACAAAATAACAGGACGCCATTCTGAAAACATTGCGGCTAATTTAATCTTAATAACCGCAACCCATGACCACAGCATTTTTCAAAAAGCAATCCAAACATCTCTTACGGCCCATGTCCTCAAGAACTACCCTTGCAAACGTAACCTCTAACTTTTATTGCTGTCTCACCTCACTTGTTTTCCATTTTTTAAATCTACTTTATTCTATATTGAAAATCTTGCTTCAAAGAAACTGTTCATCTTTCCTCATTTTAGGAATACTACGCTTAGTGAAGAGTTAGGCCAGATTCAATATGTATTTTCAGACAAGGTAAAGCCCTTTACATAAATCTTCATTTTGATTATTGCCGTTGACTGGGAACGTCATTTCGTTCTTCTTATTAGCATCATCTTTTGCTTAACACCATAGCAGAAACCAATCTTCGGAAGACGCGCCTCATACAACATTAAGTACCGGGTGAGTCAGAAAAATGTATACACTGTTTGAAACGTCGTACAGGAAAAGCTATGCGACAAATTGTTAAAATTTCAATTCCATCATCTTACTGAGGCTTAATTTTTGAGATTTTTCTCATAATTTCAGGTGCATTATTTCCTTCTGAAATCAGGATTTAGCCAAAAGTCCTATTTCTCAATTTGCCAAAAACAGCCAGAAATGGGCTGTTCAATATCATGTAAATTTTGAAATTTTGATCCTCAGCATTGATGAGAGAGTGTTATTCCAATTCAACGGTTTTCGTGTCATTAGAAGGCAATGGCCGTGGCCGACCTTAAAAAAGCATCAGTTTACCAATTTAATGGTTGAAAAGTGGATTTGAGCCACGCACTTACAGTTTTAGCCAAAGCCCATGGAAGCTAGTTTTCGGAAATTCTTGATTTGAGATTAAGATTGTGAGTTGTAAATTATGGATAAATTCTCAAAATTAAGTAAAACCCTCAGCAAGACAACGGAGTTGTAATTTTTCAAATGGATTTTATAGTTTTTATTGTACAATTTTTCAAACAATGTATATATTTTTCTGACTCTCCCGGTAGAACTATAGTGTTTTCATCTCTACTTTCTGTCAAAATTGACGTTTTTAGATGCTGATTGTTTCTATATTTTGTTAAATTGCTAGTAGTTTTGTAATGCAGAGAAAGTGCAGTATTACAATTCATCGGTTCGAGAAGGTCTGCTTGATGAAATGCTGAATAGAAATAATAGTTTCATCCTTGCTGCATTGTACAACTGTAAAGCCAACAAACTAATCACACTTCTTCAAGAACTTCTTTTATCCTTCATATCCATTTTTCAGACTGGTACTTTAACACAAAATGTTATGACATTCAGAGAATGTTCTATCGACGGAAAATTGTACGGTAAGTAAAATCTTTTCATTGACTTATTGAAAATTTCGCAACATTTCCTCTCATTTTCTTAAATCCTTTTTGTCTGTAAATTTGAGTTGATAATGTCCAGCAAACAGCAATAATTCTTTCGACAAAATGGAATCTTCAATAGCTTCATTAAGAGTTATCAGTTGTCAGGATCTCGGAACACATAATTATTCATAGATAAAATCATTCATCTTTTCGTCTAAGCCTGAAATAGCTTCAGGAATTGGTTAAAACATTCTTGTATATGTTGTAATAATATTCGATCATTATGCCTTTAGGACACCAGGAGGAAGATGACATCGCCGACACAATGCACCTTGAGTCGCTTTCTTCGGAAAACTTGGAGTCAAACCTGGTGAGCTGATTAATCAAATAAACAACAATAGAACTTAATGCTCTGTCTAAACTCAATGATTTACATCTTATAATGATTTATGATATATATATATGATTTATAATGATGTATATCTCTAAGTGATCTTTGAGCAGTGCCAACGGAGATTATCTCTGTATAACTTCTATTCTTATTAGCGTTATTTAATTTGATTTTATTCTTTCATCTCTGTGCTAATACAGTTTATTTTTCAACAGAAACCAATCGATTTCTCAAGTAACCCATATGCTGATCCAATGTTTAAATTTTATGATACAACGCTGATCGAAGCCATGAAAACAGATACGGTATGTATAGCAAAAGCTATTGATGTTGGATGGCATTGACGAGTGAAATGTGTCTTTTATACTTTGCTGTTAAGCTTTCTGGACTGATAATCATAAGGGAATTGTTAAACGCTTGGGCAAATATTGTGCATTTGTCGGTCGAGCGACTGTGAAGCCGTATATTTAACAGCATACACTTTCAACAGTTAAATGTTTAACAGAAAACCTAAATGCCCTACAAATCTTCAACCCATACAGGAAAGCGAGCAATGATCTTTTTGCCTGTTAAATTTTTAAATTGAAATTCACCAAACTGTTTGTTTCTAAAGACGCACTTCAAATTTCTTTGGTCACTCGCTATTTGTTCTCAGGTGCACAAAACGGTTTTACTGAGGTCTGCCTCGATTGCCAGACTTGACTTACTTCCCTAACTTTCCCACTTTAAGTAGGTGCCATCAGATTGTTTCATTAACCTAGATTTTAACCAACAATTTTTGCCCTTTCAGCATGCTATTGAGTTCTTTCGCTTGCTCGCCTTATGCCACACTGTAATGGTAGAGGAGAAAGATTGTGTCGGTAAGCTTATTGCTATTTATCTCCATCGATTTTTTTATATATTCCATAAAGATTTACAAGACAAATTACTTCTACTATAAACTACAAACTACTTTACAAACACTGTAAGAATGATATGACGGTAGCAAAAGGCTATGACTACCCCAGGGCCATTACACAGAAAGAGAAACACGAAACGGGACTTTACAAAATGGGACTTTACGAAAATGGACTTTGTGGTTGAGTGTGTATTAGAATTGAAATCATCTCAAGCAAATCGACCAGTTTTGTGGATGTACTGCAGAGTTAGCTCGAGTATATTTCTGTTCAGGTCATTCGGAAGGTTTTCATCACCATATAATAAAGGTTCCGTCAGAACCTCGTTTGAAAGATTATTATATCCAAATGGTCGAAATATTGCAAAAACTCAAGCGAGAAGATTTCGACGTCGATTTACCTCGTTCATCTCTGTTTTTAGTAGGAAAATGTCTGGACCTATAATTGCTTTGGCCTATGATTGCTGGTTTTACCAACCCTCATTGAAGGTTGATAACTGATGAACAGTTAGACCTTGGATAAGCAGGCTTGATTTATCATAACAGTTCTCTGTACTTTCAGCTGTGTCTCATATTTGAAGTTTAATTGACGAATTTGCTTTTTCTACAGACTTTATACCTGGAGCTGAAAATCAAAACATGCGTAAGTAATACTTATCTACCCATATTTAAACATGCATTCTATTTTGAGACGAAAGTTGATACTTGAGTTTCCAACTTTAACTATTATATTTTTTTGGATAGCCTCTTGCAGACTTTGATTCGAAGGGCTCCCTTGCAGACTTTGATTTGAAGGGCTATTCTCCTGGAAGTGAAAAATATTGGAACAAATAGAATGAGCTCAAACGAAAATTTTAAGTCGTTTAACTTTGAGGTAAAACTGGCGAATAAACAAAGCTTAAGCAAATGGTAGTACCATGATAAGCACCGGTGTCCCAAAAAGTACTCCTGTTTGAAAAATCATCAAAATTTGATTGCATGGCCGATCTTTAAATTTCTATTTTTGGCAAGTAGATCAAAGACCAAATTATTTTTCCAGGTATAGCTGATCTTGTGATTGGTTTAGAATTAGCACATTTAGGTCTTTTTAGGGCTGCCTAGTTTTGAAGCATACTGCAAAAAGCACTGATGATTACCAGATTAATTTCTTTTTTTTATATTAAGCTGCTAGTTTGGTCATAAATGTCAGAAAGAAACACAAACTATCATTGTAGATTTGAAGGATAATGAAAAATCTCAAAACAATGGCCCTTAGGCAAGATTTACGATGTTGCTTACAGAGTATAGCTCATAATAAGGGTTTCAACCTGTTATTTTATACCCTTTAAGTAACGAAAACAAATATTTTAACGTCTTTAAATATATTTGGATCATTGACAAAACAGATCAAAACGAACATTTTATAATAGGGTTGACAATCGAGTTTTGGTGATTTTTCAAACGGGAGTACTTTTTTATCGGACTCCCGGTAGTGTATCACAATTGCAATGAAATCTGATTTTTCCTATTCACAGCTTTGTTGGAATATCAAGCTCAATCTCCCGATGAAGGAGCACTGGTTAGCGCAGCGAGGAATTTTGGATTTGTATTTTTGGTAAATATATCATAGCAATATTTTTTTAATGTGAGATTTTAGAAACCAACGTTCGATTTTTAATTACTTTACAAAAAGTTTTAACTATTCACAATTGGAGCATTTAGCTATGAAAGAACATCTATCATTTTTTGCAATAAAATTCTGAAATTCTTTTCATTTATTTATTCATATTTCTACACGATATCCCATCAGTGTACAAAACTAAAATACAAAACTGATCATATTACAAAGCATAGATAATGGTTTAAAAATTTAAATATGAGCTAACATTGGATCTAACCTAAGTTCTAATCTTCCTGGGAAGCACTTCAACAAGAAGGGGCTTTCTCCTCGATTAGTTTAGCTACTGAGAGAGCTCCTCCTTTAAGAATTCCCTACCTACTAGATTCGTATTCTTTCTTCATTGTATTGCTATTATATTATTGTATTTTGTTTTGTATTAGTTGTTGTTGATTGTATGTAGTGGAATTTCATGAACATGAACAGTCATGTTTTAGTTAAGGTTTACTGAGCTCTTTAAATGCGTTTTTAATTTTCTTTCAAACTTATAGAGCGAGGGGATTTCCCTTAGTTCAATAGATATTTCATTCCAAGCTTCAAGCCCAGAAAGATGGAAACCTTTTTCGTATACTCAAGCTTAAACTTTGGGATGTTGAGATTTCTGTCGTTTCTTGTGTTTTACTCAGAAACTTCATTCCTCCGACTGACTAGTGTAGACATTAAGAAGTTAATCGAGATGCACTGTAAATTTGTGTGTAACTATTATGTAGTTACTTTTATAGAGAAAACATGTAAAGTTCTATTGTCCTAAAAAATGGCAACTTTTATTCACCTAGTCTGATTTTTATATCATCTCTTCTTAGCGCAGGACGCCAAACACAATCACAATACAAGTTAATGGAAAGGAGGTGAGTTTTCGCATCAACAATGTAGTATAAATAAGATTTAAGGACCCTCTGCTAACCATGATCCTTCTTGGCGCCAAAGTCGACTTTCAGATTATCTGAAAGTCGTTTCTGGATTAGGTTCTCTTTGCCTTGCTCTTCATTCGGCGCGCAAAGGATCGTGGTTGACATTGGTCTTTAACGTAGACAAAACCATAGAGTCCGAAACTTAATATTTTCCTTTCTCCAATTTCAAAATGGCCTTTGCAATAGGCATATCTCGCACTTGCCGTTTCTTGTTGCCGAGAAAAGAAAGTTGTTTGGAAAGTTGTTTATCTTGCACACAGCAAAGAAAGCGCGCAAAGCCTGCATGTTAGAAGAGGGTCTTTAAGTCATCAATATAATTCAGATGTCTAGAATAATAGCTATCAGTTAACATGACGGTAACATACTCATTCTAAAATAACCTGAAACTTTTTTATTTTTAGTGGCCGAGAATTTGCCTAACACATTACATGATATCAGCAGGCCTACTGTTTGCCACGTTAACTTGCCTTTTTTATTTACAGGAAAAGTATGACCTTCTGTGTATCCTCGATTTTGACAATGTTCGGAAAAGAATGTCGGTGAGTTTAAAATGTTTCGAAATCTCATTTCTCAAGATATGTCGTCTGAGGGCCGTATGCGTTAGCTCATAAGATGCATTTGAACACCTCTGTAAAGAAAACTTAGTGCAGTGTTTAAAGGGTCTGTTCCAACCAGCATGCCTTGCGCGTGCCATCTCTTGGTTGGCCTTTGTTGTCGCCATTTTCATGGCCCATGAAAATGGCGACAACAAAGAGATGACACGTGCAAAGCATGCTGGTTGAAACAGACCCTTTAATTTAGCCTTGAATATTTGTTAATGCTTTATGTCCTTCCTGAACAGGTAATAGTACAAGATGAAGATGGAAAAGTAAAGCTGTATTGCAAAGGAGCAGGTATGAATGTTATAGATTTGCTCTTAATCTATAGAAATGTCCCCGTGTCCCCCCAAAAAGAGCCACTCCCCCCTTGATGAACATTTTAGCGGCAAATAACTGTCTCGTAAATTTTGTTTCTGTTTGTTCGATTTTTGTGCGGTTCAAAAGCCAGGAACAGGAAAGTATAGAATTATTCAAAATTTGTTCAAGTTTTGCTTCCATGGAAATAGTGGCATGTTTTGAGTTTTCTAGTTTGGCAGAGGCTTTTTCAGCACTTATGAAAGGCCTTTTGAGCTATTGAAATTTACAGAACAGTTCCCACGATCAAGAAAAAAGATCAAATGAAAATGAGGAGAAGAGAAAGGATAGGTGCTTGGAAAACAGCACATATGGGTCTTCTGATGTTGAACTGTTTTTTAGCTATGCTTGGTTTTACGAAAGTAGGAAACTATTAAAAAATTGGTAGATTATTTTTATTTCTCTTTCGCCAGATACTATGATTTACGAAAGACTAGCAGCACACAAAAGTGGCGTGAAAGAAACGACCCAAAGTCATTTGGATGTAAGCATATTCTCAAATTTGTTTGAAAATGTACTGAAGCTGAATTTAGTTGCACTGCTGAAGGTACCTGCTACGACTCAAAGAAGTATGAAGTTGTTTAACTGTCTTCTCGCATTCAAAATTCAAATTTGTTTTGAAAGAAAAGCCACGTTGAAAGCATTCTCTCATCGGCCATTATTCACAGTCAGAAAACCTGAGAAAGCAATCTAGAGTTGAAACATAATTTTTTCTTCTTCTAGCTTTTCGCCTGCAGTGGCCTGAGAACTCTTTGTCTGGCATACAAAGAAATCCCTGACGATGTCTTCAAGGACTGGAGTGAATCGTACAAAGAAGCAAGGTAATATATAGAACAATCTCAAGTCTATCTCAAATTAGATATCATGTAAGATTTGCGATAACGCAAAATTAATCTCGTCCACCGGACTCGTACACCATTGCATGTAACTGAACCACTTTCCACAGCTAGAGTCAATGAACGTTTCTTCAATTTAAGCCATTTACCAATTATAATTTTCTATCCTTAGTTGTGCATTGGAAGGCAGAGATGAATTGCTTTTCCAGGTATATTCTTTTGTTGTTGTTTACCTATCATGAATTTGGTTCTCATGAGGCTCTCGTAGACTGATGATATGAGTCAAAGTTTTGCTCCATTGAATTGAATTGTTATTTATTGTTACAGTCATATTCCGCTAAAACTTGTTTGAAGCGGAATGGGTATTGTGGGGGTATGGTTAGGGGGAATGGAGCGAAAACAAGGACTCATGTAATAAGTCCAAGGCTCTCGTACAGCTGCTTCATATTTCATTAAATGTAACATCTTAAAAATTTTGTCTATCTGTTCTTCATGAGGTTTTGCGAGGAATTATACTCAAGATGTACGTTCGCTGTGAGGCGAGCATTGAATTGAATGTGATTCAAAACATAAAGAATTGCATTGGTTTCAAATCTTAAAAAAAGCTTGTATAAATGGCTATTTCATCTTTCTCTGCACTGAATGGCTTGGAAGGCAACCTAGATTCCAGGGCTATCAATGTTTTCAGCCTTCCTTCAGAACGAGTCCTTCAGCGCACAATTGGCCGCCCATTGTTATCCTGGGTTCGAGGTTGCTTGGAAGGAACTTTACGTACGTTACTATAACTCTACGTTGTGCTTTTTTGATAAATTGAATGTTTTCAGAATTACAGCCTTTTCTTTTTTCCAAAAGAATTCAAGAAAAGCTTTGAAAAAAATTGAAATCATCGTAGCTTCTAAATTAATGGAGGAAATTGGAAGAATGTTCAAGAAAACCAAAGTTTACAATGGCGTAGAATAAAACAGAAATCTCGCTTTTCTGGTTCAGGCTTTAGCAATTTGATAACGTCAAAACCTCAAAACTAGCTAAAACATAAAGACGCTATAATCCTGAAAATATTGAAGATAACGAAAAAGCACACGGCAGAATTATAGGAAAGTACCTAAAGTTCATTTCAAGCCATTCAATCCAAAGAAAAGTGCAATAGCCATTGTCACCAGCTTTTTTTTAGACTTGACGCCTGTGCTATGAAGAACAGCATAATTTTGTACTTATAGTTTTTCCTGATTGTAAAAAGAGTTCCGTATCTTTCATCAGGCTCTTAGGTTACCTCTACTGAAATCCTCAACTGGTCAGAAATCTTTTGCCTACAGAGGGGCCAAGCTCTGGAATGCCCTAGATAGTGGTGTCAAAGCGCCATCCTCCCTCTACTCTTTTCGAAGTAAATTTAAACCCCAATTATGACTCAACTTGTTTTTCTTTCTTTTTTAATCGATGAATATTGTAAATAGGTCTATATTATATATTTAGGTATTATTAAGTTATTATTTTAGCATGGCTCCCTGTAAAACAGTATTTAAATATTTAGTGGATTACCATGGATAAAAAAGTTAAAATGAAAAATGAAAAAGGAAACGAATCTTACACTGCGTAAGTCAGCATAGCCTTTAGTATCTTTAAAAAAACATTGCACGGATGGTTAATGTATCTTCTGTTTGACTTGGTGGCTTGAAAGGAACTTCAAGTACTTTGCTATAATCCTATATTTCTGATATCTTGGTTATTTTCAGAATTACAGCGTCTTCTTTTCTTGGGCCAGTTTTGAGAATGTGACGTCATTAAATTACTAAATCGTAAACTAGAAAAGCTACAGATTTCTGCTTGCAGCCATATTATAGACCTTCATAAACTATGGCTTTCCTGAAGATTGTAGCGTTTTTCATATTCTAATTTAGGATCTACGATTATTTCAATTTTTTTCAAAACTTTTCACGAGTTCTTTCAATAAAAAGAAAATTGTTGTTATTGTGAAAATAATCAAGATATTAGAAATGCTACATATAGGGTTATAGCGACGTACCTGAAGTTCCTTTGAAGCCATAAAATCAAATGAAAGAAGCATTAGCCATCCGTGCAATGTTTTTTAAAGATTTGGAGGCTATTCTGCGTAAATCGATCACAGTCTGCAGTTGCTTTATCGCTTTGATCAAACTATCCATCTCGCTACAATTTAACGTTTTTTTTTTCTTCTTAGTTATACGAAGACATAGAAAAAGACTTGATTCTTATTGGTGCTTCTGCCATTGAGGATAAATTACAAGATGGAGTTCCAGAAGCGATTGCCAATTTAGCAGAAGCAAATATCAACCTATGGGTGTTGACGGGCGATAAACAAGGTAACATTTTGCCATTTCTACTGTTCATTTCTACAAGCTCTGTAATGAAATATTCATTCAATCTCATCATTTTTCACTAGGCGTTTTACGTAAAAATTAAGCAGAGTTTGATCAAATCGATTTCCTTTACCGGGTGATCTGAAATGATGTATCGATGTTCGTCGAAATGTACAGGGTGAGTCAATAAAAACAATCCCCGTTTGCAAGGCCACTGCTCCCTGGATATCATGGCAGTAATATTGGCAAATATATTACTTAATGGTGGACATGTTCAAATCGATTTTAAAATTTACCTGACTGAAATCGGCCACTCCGTTGTCAAATTTTGGGGGATTTTCTCGATAAAGCACCTTCAGGAAACCATCAAAACAAGTCTAAAATCACGACCAAATTTTCCTAATATTTCTGCCTTACAGCAATGACTTCAACACGTTTTAACACGTGTTATCCTCTTGGGAGGATCAAATCATTCGGAATAATGTTGTTATGCTCCCAGGGTGACACTTTTATCTTCCCAAAGGGATAACACGTGCTAAAGCATGTAAAAGCCATTGCTGCAAGGAAGAAATATTAGGATAATTTGGTCGTGATTTTAGGTCTGTTTTGAAGATTTCTTAAAGGGGCTTTCTAGAGAAAATCCTTGATAATTTCAGAACGGAGTGGCCAATTTCAGTCAGGTAAATTTTAAAATCGATTTGAACATGTTCAGCTTTAAATAATATATTTGCTGATATTATTGTCTTCATATCCAGGGAGCAGTGGCCTTCCAAACGAGGATGGTTTTTTTAATCTTCTGTTATTTCAACAAAATTGTTTACCTATCCTCTAATGTTCAGTTTTCCCTTTCACCCAGAAACCGCTGTAAACATTGGATATTCTTGCATGCTTCTCACGGAAAACATGATCGATATATTTGTCTTAAATGGGGATGACAAGAATGCAGTACAAGAACTAATTGAATTATACCAAACAAAAATCGACACTTACTCACCGAAAAGTTCACTTAATGGAGATAACGATGTTCAGTTAAAAGGATTTGTGAATCATGATAATGAAGGTCACGTGAGGTTCTCTGAAAAAGAAGTGAGTATCATTGGGAATCAATCAGTCAATCAATAATTATGTTTTCGGTCACTGGTGTTTTGAGCCAATGATTTGATGAGATCCCGTGTGTTGTATGACAAATTGTATTTAGGCAGTTTCATACCTATATTTAAGTTTCAAAAACCATAATTTTAAACACACTTATAAGTGGATAATTATGATATTGCGCGTCGCTAAATGTAAACTTGATTTGATCCACCCGGTATTATACACCCGGTATTATCAAATGTTCTGTGTTTCCTATTGCAGATGACTGACAATGCTGATCTTGAAAAAAAATCCGGATTTGGTCTGGTTATCAACGGCACCAGTTTGGTAAGTAGCAAAACCGGCAAATTGTACACAAAATGTTTCGAATTAAACCAGCCTCTCTCATTGCGTACGTTTTGAGCCAAACTCAAAAGTCGAAATGAAAAGTTGGAATTAAAAATACGCGAAAATGAGCTCGATGTAGTCCAAAAAACAAAATACCTTGGTGTGCAAATTGGCTGCTCTTTGGATTGGAAAGAACAAGTCAAGGCAGTTTCTACCAAGGCCTCCAGGGCAATCGGCTTTTTAAAACACGCAAAGTCCTTTCTGCCAAAGGAAAGTTTGAAAACCCTCTACACAGGCATTGTGGAGCCCCACTTTAGATACTGTTGTTCTGTTTGGGGATGTGCTGGTTCTACAGAAATTAACCAGTTGCAAAAGCTTCAAAATCGTGCTGCTAGAATCATAACAAATAGCAGCTTTGATACCCCAAGCAGACCACTTATCGAAGAGTTGGGCTGGAAGACCATCGAGGAACTCATTGGCAATGAGTCTAAAACGATGGTCTTCAAGTCGCTCAATGATCTGGCTCCACAATACTTGTGTAACCTCTTCACCAAAAACTCGGAATGCTCCTCTCGTAGCCTCCGTAATACCGTGACTGATTTAAGGTTGCCAAAGAAAAAATCAGCAAATGGGCAAAAGTGCTTTTCTTTCCGGGGGGCAAAACTATGGAATAGCCTTCCCGCTGAGTCCAAGACGGCATCCTCCCTAAATAGTTTTAAAAAATCTATCTAGGGTTGAACTTTTTCTTTTGATTATAAATAATATATAATTGTAAATAGGTTTTTAACATTATGGTTTTTTATAGTCTAATGTATCATTATTTTTATTGTATATTGTAATTAGGTTTTTATTGGAGGGCCCCTTGAAAACCAGCTTCTGCTGAAGGGCAACCCTCCTTAAAAGATTGAAATATGAAATATGAAATATGAAATATTAATAGGATTTAGTGGCTTGTTTATAAACAAATCTAGCATGTAATAACTGCATTGAAGGGCTGTGGCGAGCAGCCGCATGTTTGGGGGCCATTATTATTAAAACAACAGCGGACAATGGAATTATTCAAGGATTGTGAAGTAGCACGATTGCTTTCAAATTTATAGGCGGCCACAGCATCCCTTCTTCGCTACGGCCCTGGCAGTGCTAAAACAGAACTGCCTAATGCCAGTTTGATTTGACTGTTTGAAATTTGTCTAACAAGCAACCTACAATAGACAGCTTTTTTGGTATTTTGTTCTTTCTTAATGCAGCCATCTGTACATCCTGAAGAATTATCTTCCACAATGTAATTGATATTTTCATATTGCAGGCTTATGCTTTGGACAGTAGTGTGGAAATGAATTTTCTACGACTAGCAAAATGCTGTAAAGCTGTAATCTGTTGTAGGGTTACTCCTTTGCAAAAGGTACAGTATGTTTTAAGGCATGAAATGGTTTTGCTCCTCAATACTTAACCGAACTTTTTTCGAGAAATTCACAGGGGTCCCTTCACACCCTCCGAAATACTTCTACTGACTGACCTAAAGTTGCCACAAAATTACTTCATAGTCTGGTTTAAAGAGCTTGAACATAGGAAAACAAACTGTTAATTCAAAGAATGATGTGTCCCTGACCTACTAATCACAAATTGCATACATTTCAAGCAATAACGTTCGTCTGTACAAACATAATAAGTTAATTTGATTGATGCGTACGGATTCACTGTGCGAGGGCCTAAAGTGTGCCCGTTTTCATAGTAATGTTATGTATGAGTCCCTATTGACCGAAGTGACATCAGCAAATCAAAGAACGCAGGGAAACAAGGGACTTAAGATCAAAGTCTAACTGTAAAGGTGGAGGGTTTGTATATGCGGCTTTTTGCCTCGCAGGGCTCGTGTTTGGGACCCTTGC
This sequence comes from Aurelia aurita, assembly GCA_004194415.1. NCBI lineage: Eukaryota > Metazoa > Cnidaria > Scyphozoa > Semaeostomeae > Ulmaridae > Aurelia > Aurelia aurita. The sequence goes on along the minus strand of REGM01000086.1, from coordinate 1,005,062 downwards.
TTTTCATACTATACATTAATGATTTTGAGAACTGTCTGGAAAGCATGAACCCAAATATGTATGCCGATGATACATGTGTGAATATCGCGTCAGAAAACCTCAAAGAACTTCTAACAGATTTGAAAAACGAGCTGGAAAATATATCGAATTGGATGAGGACTAATAAACTTAGTTTGAATGCCAGCAAAAGTGAATATATGGTTATAGGCCATAGGCGACAACTGAATAGGGTAGATGATGATTTGCCAGACCTTGTCCTCAATAATGAAGTTATCAAAAGAGTCGACAAGACAAAATATTTAGGGATCAACATCGACGAAAGCCTTAATTGGAAAGAGCAGTACAAAACTATCAAAAACAAGCTAAAAGGGGGCTTGAGCTCCTTGAGAAAGCTGAAAAATATCCTTCCGCAAAGGAAACTTGACCAAGTCTACAAAGCTCTCTTTGAAAGCCATCTTCGCTATGGTGACATTGTTTGGAGTACTCTTTCCAACACCAAGCTGTCCCAACTGCAGCGACTACAGACCAGGGCAAAGAAGCTAATAGTGGATGCCAAGTATAAGGACGGTTGGAATTGTGATTGGCTCAATGTAAAGTCTTTGCTCTCCTTTGACAAAGGAGTCATGACATATAAAATTTTGCATGACCTCTGTCCCGAAAATCTTCGCCATAAGTTCACTGAAAGATCCATGATCTCAGAGTATAGAACCAGAAATCATGGAGATCTGCAAATTCCCAAAGTTAAGTTAGAATATGCAAAGCGAAGNTGTTATGTTATGTTATGTTATGTTATGTTATGTTATGTTATGTTATGTTATGTTATGTTATGTTATGTTATGTTATGTTATGTTATGTTATGTTATGTTATGTTATGTTATGTTATGTTATGTTATGTTATGTTATGTTATGTTATGTTATGTTATGTTATGTTATGTTATGTTATGTTATGTTATGTTATGTTATGTTATGTTATGTTATGTTATGTTATGTTATGTTATGTTATGTTATGTTATGTTATGTTATGTTATGTTATGTTATGTTATGTTATGTTATGTTATGTTATGTTATGTTATGTTATGTTATGTTATGTTATGTTATGTTATGTTATGTTATGTTATGTTATGTTATGTTATGTTATGTTATGTTATGTTATGTTATGTTATGTTATGTTATGTTATGTTATGTTATGTTATGTTATGTTATGTTATGTTATGTTATGTTATGTTATGTTATGTTATGTTATGTTATGTTATGTTATGTTATGTTATGTTATGTTATGTTATGTTATGTTATGTTATGTTATGTTATGTTATGTTATGTTATGTTATGTTATGTTATGTTATGTTATGTTATGTTATGTTATGTTATGTTATGTTATGTTATGTTATGTTATGTTATGTTATGTTATGTTATGTTATGTTATGTTATGTTATGTTATGTTATGTTATGTTATGTTATGTTATGTTATGTTATGTTATGTTATGTTATGTTATGTTATGTTATGTTATGTTATGTTATGTTATGTTATGTTATGTTATGTTATGTTATGTTATGTTATGTTATGTTATGTTATGTTATGTTATGTTATGTTATGTTATGTTATGTTATGTTATGTTATGTTATGTTATGTTATGTTATGTTATGTTATGTTATGTTATGTTATGTTATGTTATGTTATGTTATGTTATGTTATGTTATGTTATGTTATGTTATGTTATGTTATGTTATGTTATGTTATGTTATGTTATGTTATGTTATGTTATGTTATGTTATGTTATGTTATGTTATGTTATGTTATGTTATGTTATGTTATGTTATGTTATGTTATGTTATGTTATGTTATGTTATGTTATGTTATGTTATGTTATGTTATGTTATGTTATGTTATGTTATGTTATGTTATGTTATGTTATGTTATGTTATGTTATGTTATGTTATGTTATGTTATGTTATGTTATGTTATGTTATGTTATGTTATGTTATGTTATGTTATGTTATGTTATGTTATGTTATGTTATGTTATGTTATGTTATGTTATGTTATGTTATGTTATGTTATGTTATGTTATGTTATGTTATGTTATGTTATGTTATGTTATGTTATGACCTTTAATGGTTTTGGTGCTCTTATTTTGCTACTTGTGAAGCAAAGATTTATCGGTATTTATTTGCCGTGTTCTCCTTTGATTCTTGAACTGTGCTTGTGACTGATATTTTAATAAAATCTCTGCTTTTTAAATGTGATTATAATTTATAATCTGCTCGTCGTCGAAAGCGTAAATATTTCTGAAGTTATAGTGTAGATTTATTCTTGCCTAAACTTTCCAGCTAATAACGTGAATCATAAGAGACAAAAAAGATTTTGCGCTCTACCTCCTTATCTTAGATTTAGGCCATCTTGAAGGTTTTTTATGACATGGTCGCTAATAATCATTTTGCTATATCTTTCATATCTGCTTTTTTGCCTTACTTTGTCTCGTGTTTCTACCACTCACATGAATTATTCACATTTTAGCTGCACATATAGGAGTTGGCATAAGCGGTCAAGAGGGTATGCAAGCTGTGCTTGCCTCAGATTTCTCAATTGCTCAATTTAGGTAAGTGCTGCATATATTCAAAATCTTGCAGTCTACGTCAACAAAGTAGATCCAGTGTTTCATACCTAGTTAACCACGCGATTTTTTCCGAATTGTTTTTAAATGAGCAATCAGAAACTACTTTCAAAATCGTGCAGAATCTATGAAATTTTTTCAAGATATCTAATTTCGTATACTTGAAGATTTGAAATATATTTTATAATGATTTATTCTTTGCCCTTGTGATAAGCACTGAGACCACGCAAGTACTCGTACTCCAAAGTAATCTATATTGGCTGATAGTGTTTTTAGTTTCAAGATTTCAAACTTAGCAAACGTCATACTTTCGATTGATAATAGACGTCTGTTTGATACTGGATGATTGCGCTAAAGATGGCATCCGGGAACTTTTACCGTGATCCTTTGCGTCAAAAATGGTAGCTGCCAATCAAATCAAGTGAAATCTCTGACACGCAGAATATTATGGTAAGACGTTCCTAATCATCTATTAAGAACAGGCATCAATGGAAGGCTCTCAAAAATACGAAATTTATTTTGCAAGATTTGTTGTATATGGGAAATCTGTATATAGTTGTATATGTTGTATATGGGTACCTACTCTTTGTATATAGGAAATCTGAATGACTTTTATTCCTTTCCTTAGATATTTAGAAAGACTACTTCTGGTGCATGGAAGATGGTCTTATCTTCGAATGAGCAAATTCTTAAATTATTTCTTTTACAAGAATTTTGCATTCACACTTTGTCAGTTTTGGTTCAACCTCATGAATGGTTTCTCAGCACAGGTACGTTGAAAGATTGAAAATTGACATACTACCTTAAGTTGGCATTAGCTGGAAAATAGCTCGTAGATGCATTTATAGAAGTTTGTGGAAAGTGACCTTGCTCGTAAATGGAACTCCATTCAACCTTCAAGAAAACTGGCTTTGCAAGACTTTCGTGCTGGAATTTTTTCTAGACTGAAGTTAGCTGCTGTGCCTGAATAACAGCTGTACGAAAAAAAGAGTACGCTTTTGAAAACTCGTATTAAGAAGATTATGGGATGAATCGGAATAGATTAAACCTTGTTCGATAGGTTAGCTGAAAGCCTGAAGTATTTTGTGGGGTTTTGTTCTAATTTTCTGAGCACTGGAAATATAAATGAATTTGAACTTACCGAAATACATTTGCTTCGAACTGCACGAAAAAGGGCCTAAGACCCTTGATCAAATTATGAAAAACATCCCCGAAGAGTTCAAAAGTGGTTGAAAGTAATAACACTTATGATATTGTAACCCGAATTGGGCCAAAGTAGTTAATTGACTACTCGTTACTACCACCTTATACCAACATAATTTTTCTTTTAGACACTTTACGATGCTTGGTTCATCACATTTTATAACGTTTCCTTCACGTCACTTCCTGTACTAGCTCTTGGCATTTTCGATAAGGTAAATATATGTTTATTTTGAATTAAAGATGTGCTGAATCTTTTACACTCTTTCAAATAGATCCTTTTTATTTAGTTTGGGCTGTCAGATTATTTACTGTAGGCTGGCAACTTTATGGCACACCGAGAAGGGTCTTGGGATCTTCGTAAATCTTGTGCTAATACAAATGAAATTTATCCTTTGTGTTGAAGGGAATCTAAGCATTATAAGCCTTAGATAAATAAAGCCGTGCAAAGACAAAAGGCCGTGACACGTGCAAAACCATATTTGTGTAACTTTTTTTTTTTTTTTTCTATATTGCTACCTAGCATCCGAAGGTAGTTTTAGGACACTGAGAAAGGACACTGAGAAGCTAAGCTTATCGAGCAGTGTCCTGGTCCTTCCTCTCGATGTGACCACACCTCGCGATTCCTTTAGCCTGGAATTACAGAGAGTTGGCGACTCTCCTCACTCTACGTAGCAGGTTCGACAGGGCGGGGACTCGAACCACCAACCCTCAGGTTGGTAGTCAAGCGCGCTACCGTTGAGCCATCCCCGCTTGTCACTGATTGACATCAACTGGAAATACTGATATCTGATAGGCTAGAATTTGACCGCAAGTGGCTTTGCATGCCGATTGAAAATGTTTGACCAATGAAAAACAAACAGACGACTTTTATATCATACGAAAATCTACTTTAGGGCCGCAAGGGATCATGGTTAGCTATGGGTCTTTAACTATAACTGTACCAAATTCCTATTTCAATGATATTGTTTGATCTCGTGCTTACACTTCTAATTTCTTTCTTACAGGATGTCAATGAAAGACTCTGCGTTGACTATCCAAAGCTATACGTGCCTGGACAGAAAGATGTGCTATTCAATAAAAAGTCGTTCGTATTGAAACTGTTTCATGGCATTGTAACATCTTTAATGTTATACTTCATACCATATGGAGTATTTCACAGAGCAACTACACCAGATGGGATCGATCTTGG
>REGM01000086.1:822188-1000049 GCA_004194415.1 Aurelia aurita | reverse complement strand
TGATTTCTTTAGCCTGGAATTACAGGGAGTTGGCGACTCCCCTCCCTCTAGGTAGCAGGTTCGACAGGGCGGGGACTCGACCACCAACCCTCAGGTTGGTAGTCAAGCGCGCTACCGTTGAGCCATCCCCGCTTGTCACTGATTGACATCAACTGGAAATACTGATATCTGATAGGCTAGAATTTGACCGCAAGTGGCTTTGCATGCCGATTGAAAATGTTTGACCAATGAAAAACAAACAGACGACTTTTATATCATACGAAAATCTACTTTAGGGCCGCAAGGGATCATGGTTAGCTATGGGTCTTTAACTATAACTGTACCAAATTCCTATTTCAATGATATTGTTTGATCTCGTGCTTACACTTCTAATTTCTTTCTTACAGGATGTCAATGAAAGACTCTGCGTTGACTATCCAAAGCTATACGTGCCTGGACAGAAAGATGTGCTATTCAATAAAAAGTCGTTCGTATTGAAACTGTTTCATGGCATTGTAACATCTTTAATGTTATACTTCATACCATATGGAGTATTTCACAGAGCAACTACACCAGATGGGATCGATCTTGGTGACATGGAGTTCTTCTCGACGGTCGTTGCCTGCTCTCTCGTAGTCACTGTAAATTTGCAGGTATGAATTCATTTCAATTGTCAACCTCGTTCCCATGACCCAAAAGGAGGCTGTTGAAATCAAGCATGGCAGCCTTTTTGGGCCTTTCAGTATTGACGTAGGAAACTGGCCCTCGGAACCAGGTTGTTCAATTCTCAATAATAGCGTTTTCTGGTTCAACTTTTAATCATTCACACTTTACCAATGCAAAGATCCCTGAACTGAAAGCTTACTTTTTTTTAATATTCTTTATACACAAATTAACCCTTCAACAAATTAAAATATATAACAACTACTGACAACAATAAAAATTTGAAGAATATAAATCTACAGCCCTATAAAACCTAACCATTGCTGATCTTCCAGGGAGTTGTGTTTAAGAGTCTAGCTCTTTAGTTGCTTTTAAGTTCTTTTTTAAAACGATTCAGTGTTGGTAGCTCACGAATTTCGGCAGGTATGTCATTCCATATCTTGAGAGCTGCGTAGTGAAAGCCTTTTTTTGTCCTATATCTAGTCCAAATTCAGTCCTATATCTAGGGATCTGGAGATCTTTACAGTGCCTCTTATTGTAGGTCGAGTGGAAAGATCTCAGTTGGTATTTATCCCATAGGCTTTCAGGGCATATTCTGTTGTTATTATGCTTGGACAAGTCTAATTTACATTTTACTGAGTGGTATGAATGGCACCTTGTGGTCAAAATATTTTCTGAAAATATACTGGGTATCGCAAAATATTTGGTCGTTTGGAAATTCGTCAAAATTTAGTAGAGTTGATCCCATTATTTGTTTTCCAAATTCTGCATACTGGAGTAAATTCAGTTTTAACAATTTAAATATGTGAGTAATGTTTTTTGGTAAATAGACTGTTCTTAGATTGGCAGTGAAACTGGTACAAACAGTTACATTTGGAGGAAGAGACGACTGCGCTAAAGATGGCTTCAGAGAATTTTTGACCATGATCTTTTGCGTCCTTTAATCCGGAGGGGGGGGGGGTACTTGACTTTCATTAGTACGGGGGTGTGCACTTGAAGAAATTTTTTTCTCACTCGGCTCTAGAATTCTTCCCTGCAAATGATAGCCGGCTTAGAAAAAATTGGCGAAAAGTATACTCCAAAATGTAAAAATTACACTGAGCAACATTGCAATAACAACCCGCTCTAACAAAATATCCCTTTTGACAACCGGGCGGCTTTGGAGAAAATACCTTCTTTCGATACCCGGCGCTAGAAAAAGGGGCGAAAATGATACCCGGAAAGGAGTGCACATCCCGTCAGCAAAATATACTAAGCATCCCCCCCCCGGGTCGTAATAAATCGACCCATCAAATCAACAGAGGATAGCGAAAATGTCCCTCTTCCCATATTTAGCACAATCGTCTATCGCCTTCCGGTGCTGAAGTGAATCTCAGTTTGTCAAGTCTAGTCGCAAATAGGTTAGATAATAAGCATGTGTTTTGTGTGACGCAAAACTGAATTTAAGACTTATTAAGGAGGCTTTTAAGACAGGCTTTGATAGCTTAAATTCCTAAAATCTGGGCTTTGTGGACTACGTCGACCTGTTTTATTCTATTACGTCACAAAGAATATTGTTTGCATCTAGTTGCTCTTTATTCCACCCATTTATTACATTACAGTTACAAAAACGCCGATTGTCAACGGGATTTTCAAGCTCTGTACCTCAGGAGAGAAAGGCACTTTTCAGAGCTATTATAAAAATTATTTCAGAGCACTTTCCAGAGCTATTTGCAAATCTCCTTTTGGCTTTGATTATTAGTATCATTCCTCGGAGACTTTGTGCTAAATTTATTGAGTTAAGATTTTCCTGTTCTCTTCTTTTTTCAGATATCATTAGATACACAATACTGGACATGGATAAATCATTTTTTCATATGGGGCAGTGTAGTCTTCTACTTCATGTTCAGTTTCACATTATATTCGCCCGCGTTATTTTCACTGGCTCCTGCAAGCATTGGTTACGTTGGTATGGCAATCAACGTATTTGGCTCAGGGATCTTCTGGCTGACTATAGTGATAACTGCATCTGTTTGTTTGTTGCCAGTAGCGGGATATCGATGGATGACGCAGAAATTGAGTCCAACTTTAGCAGATTTAGTGAGAAAGGGTGTTTGGAAAGAGAGAAGAAAACACGCTGAGTCACTGGTAAGTACTTTTGTTTCAATGTAAGTACTGGTTGTTTTCTTGTTAAAACCGTTAGACTTGTGAGCCTACTGGTGTTAGTGCTTCGTTTATATTAAGACCCTGCATATCGATGGATGAGGAAAAAATTGAATCCAAGTTTAGGAGTTTTTATAAGAAAAGTTGTCTGGAAAGACAGAAGAGAGAGAACATTTTGAGTGACTCGTAAATCTTGCATGTAATAAAAGATTCATTGTGCTGAAAGCTAAACTTAAAATTTCGTTCATAGCAAAACCCTATAGGAACAAAGACTGCATACGTTACAAAGTTCTTAGCCAAACATTTTTCGTCTGATCACCAGAAAGCTCCACGATAATAGGCTAGAGAGAAATAATTAGGAAAAGCTGATAATATGAATTGCGCACTTAGTTGAGCAAGTCAGAAGGCTTACAAAGTTTATTAACTTATGACAGTTTATATTTTCGGCTGTTCCCCTAGTCCTTATCTTACGATTTGCTAATATTTCCAGACGAAAATATTTATTACTAATTCAAACGGCTGTGCTGCAACTACAACGTAGTTTTAAAATTTTCCGCCAGGCTATGTTTTTTTGGGAATACAAAAATTACAATTTTCAACTAAATTTACTTAAAAATTGGTGGTTTTTTTGTGGGAAGAAATTTTCGCGGCTAGAAAATGTTCGCGCTTCGATCAAATCAAGACATCTCAAAGGAATAAACTTTCTCGGATTCGCTCTGTAGGGAAAAGAAAGATAGGGATATCTCGAGCATTGTGGATGACATAACGATAATATTCGCATAGCTTGTTATCTTCAATTGTGATAGTAACAGAGAAAAGCCACTTTGGGCACAAGATATCGATTGGAGTACATTACATTCAGCAGACTTTCGTGGCAGACGTGTTGCGAGACGTTTCGCGGTAATAGAATTTTGCGGATTGTAAATTTGTGAATTAAGAATCGATACGTCACGGTTTCTTTTTGGATGCTTTCGTTAGTACAAGCCTTTACCCCTATTATTCGAATTTAACTGAGTAGTTTGCCACACCAAATTTTTTACGTCTTAAGTTTTTAAGATTTTAAAAATTTTTGATGCAGAAATCACTTATCCTTATCTTCCCCCTATTATAGGTCTCATTACGAAGAAGTAGAGCAAGTTTACGCTCAAGGCGTAGCGCTAAGAGATCAGGATATGCATTTTCACATCAAACTGGTTTTGGTGATCTCATCATGTCTGGAAAATGGCTTCCATCCTTTAAGTTTAGGCATTCGAAATCATACGATGCAAACAGTGCTGGAACCAGGACTTCAGTTATTCCAACAGCATAACGATAGAAAAGTGAGGGAGTCTACATTTGTATGAAGAGGTAGCTTATTTCAATGCACCATATTTTTACCTGTATGTATATCACGATTTAGAAGCTTGGGTGCAGGTCCATGGGGAGTGAGGTTGTAGGATGATGGGGGAAGGCAAGGCAGGCATGATTGAAGTTATTCTTCAAAATTGCTCTTTTCACACTTGAAAACCAGAATATCGTCTGGTCCGACAAGTCATCTGGTCCGACAAGTCGTCTGGTCCGACAAGTCGTCTGGTCTGACAAGTCGTCTGGTCCGACAAGTCGTCTTAGACAGACAAGTTGTCTGGTGTGAAAATGGGACGGGCAAAATTTTCAACGTACAAGTCGTCTGATGTTCCCGTCTATATGTTCGTCTATCCAGAAGATGTTTCGAAGACCATTTGTTTGTTTTACACGGAAAGTCGTCAAAAAGTCCATCTCGAAATTCACATTGTACTAACAACAGACAATAACGCTAAAGATGGCCGCCGCGCAAAGCATGCTGGTAAAAAGCTCCCTGACGACCACCTACCGACATAAAAATTTTGGTCTGCCGTTTCGACTAGCTAGTTGTGGTAAAGTTCGAAACAAGTTATCAATGTAAACAAACAGGAAAATTTTGTAATACGAACACGAATCTTAAATTGAAACTCAATTCAAATCAAAACTTTGCTTTTTCAGCTTTGGAAAGGTTTCCTTTCGAACCATGTTGTATTCGAATTCAAGGTCGATTAGAATTCAAGGTAGCTAGTCGAAACGGCAGACCGAAATTTGTATGTCGTTAAGTGGTCGTCAGGGAGCTTTTTACTAGCATACTTTGCAGCAAAACACAACAGAGTCTTTGGAGCCGCCATTTTATAGCGTTATTGTCTACTGTCAGACGACGATTTAGTCGTCTTCTTGTGTGAAAAGGGCTAGCGACTTATCGAACGTATTGCTGCACAATACTTAGGTCTAATGAAAATTTGTTTGCTTTTGTAACCAATATGACCTAATACGCAACCAAAATTGCCTTATTTCGCCTGCAATGTGAGCATTCAATAAAAACTCGCTTTATTCGCATATCTGTACGTAAGGACGAAAAATCGATTTCTTACATCGAAAAATCACTGCAAACGTTACGGCCTAAAAATCGATATCTGAGTTTTGGCCTAAAAATTCCTTTTGTGAGACCAACTCGCTAAAAACAATCTCATCTTACCTTTTCTCTTGGAAATACAAATTCGCGCGATGAAAGCTCACTGCTTATTTATCGTCAATTTCTCGTCGCAAAATCTTGTCATTCGGATTTCATTGAACGTACCTATCCAAATGCCTTTCCCCCCATCAGACCCCCCCCCCTGGGTGTGCCGAAAGACTTGTAGCATATGAATCGTTACGGTAGGCTTGGTAGATTGATCTCCTGTAAAGGGACTCTTCTAAGCAAGCTGGACAGTATGTCAGATTGGAAAAGATAACTGTATTGTTGAAACTTGTTTTTGATCCAGACGCATCCAAATTGCTATTATTGATTCATCGTATTAAGCTGTATCAAGTCAATTGACAAACCTCGGAATAGAAATTTTAAATAGAAAAATTTCACAAAAAAGATTTCACAAAAACCAAACATAAGACAAATTCAAGAGTTGGACCAAACTAAATTGTCCAAGCCCGTGAGGTTGAATTAAGTCGTGAAGGTTGGTTGAGAAAGGGAAGATAAAGGATCCCGGAGGTGAACAAAGTTGAAAAAGTTCAGGAATTGAATTAATTAGATTTTTCAGATTTTTTCAGGGAATTGCGATAAACCAAAATTGTGAGACAAGTTTTCATTCTCGACACTATTTGATGAATTCCTTCCGTTGCGTACCAAGACTTTTGGATCTGAGGGGGTGTCGAAAAAGATTTTCCTGAAATTCCCCACCTCCAATGAAATGTCCTCGAAAATGCCCGAATTTTACTTTGTGAAATTTGAATTAATAACATATAAACACTCGTGTTCTGTTGATCAAGGTATTTCAATTTGTTCATCAATGTTTTTAAAACATGCATTGCAACAATTAACGCAATAATTGACGAAGTAAAGCAACTATGCTGTCAAAACATCAACTCTGCCTGAATAAAAAGAGCAAAACCGTGCATCTTTAGCACACCCGAAAATAACTGTTAGTTCTTTTTGTTTATTTGATTCAAGAGTGCTTCAAGCAAATCGAATCGTTCTGTCATATTAGAAATGCTCTGTGATGCAATTCTTTTGTGATACAAAGTTTACAGTTGTCTCAAGCGGAGAGTGTGTACAGAGAAAAATAGGGAACGACGAAATGTTTTACAATTTAGCAAAGACTGGTTGTTTCTTATAAAAATTTGCAGAAGTACAATCGACAAACGCAGTCAAACTGATGCCCGAATCATTGGTAAGTGAATCATCTAGCTTAAGAATTTTATCTAAACTTTTTCGGGGCAATGGAAAGGTTTTATGCGAGGAGAAGCTTAGGCCCAGATGATATCACTCCCAGAAGTCACTGAAAATTTTGATATCTAATAGAAGCGAATGTGTTTAGGTTATTGCTCGTGGCAATATGTATAATCGCTGAAATCCTCATCTTTATATCTCATTTGTAGCGATTTCTATCGATATTTCAACGAAGGTCAATATTCTTCGACCGGCAAATGAATGCAGCTCTGGCTCCAAATAAGATATGTTTCTATACATGTAAACAACTCTGGACGGACATCTCTACAACTGATTTATAAAAAAACATTGCGAATAAATGCAGTAATTTAGCATCCATTTCACTTTTTGTGGGGGTACTAGAAAATTCACTTCAAACAGCCGATTTTGTATCAAGGGACTAGAAAGCGGCGATGTCATTGGCTGATTAGCATGAAATTGGATGATTTCCGCGTGCTTTGGTAACCAGTAAGGATTTGAGCCTTATCTTTGTTGTGCCATCTGTTCGTAGCTTGAACGGATGTTTCTGTGTGAATAAAAGCAAGATTAGAGATGCCAAAATTCGAAGATATCACGAAGTGACGACGCTAAAATATTAGATTTGTCTGATCAGCATCAGTGCTAAATTCTTTAAGTTGACTGTAATTTTTGAGAATTTCTGACTTTTGCACTAAGAAGAATTTTTTACACTTTTGAGAAAAAAGAAAGACGTCACTATTTTTAATATGGGTTTAACTGTTAAAGATGTAACTGGTGCTAATGCTTCGAAGATGTCCACAGTGTGAATGAAGCTTAAAAGATTAGACCTCCAAAGTACAAAATTACAAAGGGCCAATTTATCAAACAATCAATTACTGACGGAGCCCAAAGCAAGGAAAACTGCAGAGTTTCATGCTTTTATCTATATTCAAGGGATAATGTATCAGAGAATCTGTGTATCCATCTTAATATATCAGAATAGCGCGCACATTAGAGCAATACACGTATTTTTTGTAAGAAACTTTCTATAATATAAGAAACAGGGGTGGCGCCAGGAATCTTCCGACGGAGGGGCTGGAACTTCCGACAGGGGGGCTAAAATGGCAAAAAATGCTGTTTTCGTACGTCATTTTGCCAAATTCCTCCGACAATAACCCATTTCCTCCGACGGGGGGGCTAGATGCTTCCGACGGGGGGCTGTAGCCCCCTAGCCCTCCCCTCTGGCGCCACCACTGATAAGAAACTCAACTCTCAGGTCACTAAAAAGTTAAAAAACTTCAATACTGGGACAAAATTATTGAAGAAAGTGTTTCTTTTAGTCAAGAAGATTCATAACACAATTTCACTTTATAGATAGTTTTGTTTGTTTCTTGTATTGTATTACTGGATGGCGGCTTGATAAAACTTCGTTGTGAAATGGGCGCAGATGAAAACATCAAGAATTTGATGAAACATCCTAGAAGCACATGAGAAACTTTAAGTACTCCAATAATGAGTACCGGGCCAAATTCTTAGTTACTTATATAAAAAATACGTGTACTTTATTACTTTATGTACTGGAACAATTTTGTACGAGGTTAATAGGAAAACCTTTAGGACTGGGACGCGCGTATGTTAACCATATGAACACCGATTATTAATTAGTATGTTAGAGTCAGAATAGTATTGTTAGTTGATTGATAAAATTATAATTGTTTATAAAGATTGCACGGGTAATTATTCTTATAATTTGAGAGTTAATTTCATTAGCTACTGTCTCTCGTTTGTCTTATTCTTTGAGTCCTAAGCGGCTTGATAAAACTTCGTTGTGAAATGTCCAAGAGGGCGCAGATGAAAACATCAAGAATTTGATGAAACATCCTAGAAGCACATGAGAAACTTTGAGTACTCAAATAATGAGTACCGGGCCAAATTCTTAGTTACTTATATAAAAAATACGTGTACTTTATTACTTTATGTACTGGAACAATTTTGTACGAGGTTAATAGGAAAACCTTTAGGACTGGGACGCGCGTATGTTAACCATATGAACACCGATTATTAATTAGTATGTTAGAGTCAGAATAGTATTGTTAGTTGATTGATAAAATTATAATTGTTTATAAAGATTGCACGGGTAATTATTCTTATAATTTGAGAGTTAATTTCATTAGCTACTGTCTCTCGTTTGTCTTATTCTGAGTCCTAAGCCGGTTTTCCACTGTGCGAATTTTTTTGCCGCGAAAAATTCGAGCAAGTGCGAGCCACAAAGTAGAAACGAAACAGATATAACTATAACTCACTTTTTCGCTGAAGCAAAAGCGGCTCATGAACCAAATTTCAACTGCATATGCTCATACTCGAAAAATTCGCTCACTCACTCACTTTATTGGCGCAATCAATATATGAACCATTGTGAACCATGGCTGACTAGCCTGCACGCAGCCTCAAAACTCCTCGATTTGTGATTCTGCGCGCAGTCTGAATAGGCTGTAGCTGGCTTTCTCAGACATCCCTTGTTTCCCTAGCCTGCGTGCAGATTTTACTGTCATAGGCGTATAAGGCGGGGGGGGGGCAACAGCCCCCTCAACATTGGAAAAATGTATAAAAATCGGCCATATTCGGGCAAAAATCCCCCTAAAGTTGGAGTGCATTTTCGTAAACAATGGAATTTTTATCGGGCATCCCTCTAGATTTTATCTTCCCATACGCTTATGTTTACTGTTGTGGAGGAGTAGAGCGGAATGGGCTTTTCCGCTCCTCTTCTCCACAGCAGTAAAGTCTGCACGCAGTCTATTGTTTCCCGTTCCCAGTCTTCTGATCTAAACTGGTCGAGGAAGGATAGCCAAAGCGAGCGAGATATTCGTACAGCAGTTCTAGTGCTCTGCCTTCGTGACGAATGCTGGGAACTTTCTTTGTTACCACAGCAATCAATCGAAGTCATCGAATAAAGAATGCCGCTCAACGCCGCTCATAACAAGTGTGACGTAAAGTTACGTCATTCATAATCCACTATTTCAAACAGCATGTTATTCCAGGGCCTCTCTGCTCCGCCTATGGTAACCGTTGCTAGGATCTTGTGTTAATCCACTCTTTGTGGAAATCGCCCCCATTTGCTCCCCAGATGCTGAACAGGGAAATATTTACCTCGATGATTGATGTATGAACGAAATGCCTTATCAATACACAAATACAAGATCTTTTCGCTATATACGGAAGGCATGTAGGACCATTAAACTCAGTTATGACATGAACGTGAAATATTGTGGTCGTTACGGACATCCTACGTCTGAAACAGGATGGAATTTAGCAGAGAATGAACTCGGGGGACGAGACTATGGAATAGTATTTGAAAATTTTGAATAAGATGTAGGCTGTGTAATGATATGACGTAACTGCATCTGCTGGAGTATGACAAATAATGGACCTTACTTGTATCAGAATTTTGCCATAATCACACTCTAGATTGATTATTTTTGTCCTATTTATCGATACCACTACCTTCACAGCTACCTCCTTTATTAGGCTTCGTTCACACTAGAGTAAAACGCGTAAAAAATGGGGTAATTCTTTCTGTGAGTCGTCGCTTTCAAATCAAATCAGAACTTTTTGATTGATCTCCAAATGAAGGCACTAACAAAGTCTCGAAATCGAGGCAAAAATTATTTCGACGCGTTTCTCCATCCCATCTTGGATGCATTTCTAGCGCAATTTTACTCTAGTATGAACCACGGTTTGCTTTGAGCGGTAAAGGAGGTACTGGTTAAGGCAGTAGCATCGATGATCAGTCTAATCAAACTCTAGGGCAAACCTAATTGTCATCCTAGAAATTCATTTTTGGGAAGCAAACAGAAAAAAGTAGCGGCGATACTCGGGACGAAAATGATCAGTCTAATCAAACTCTTCAGGGGCGGATCCAGGATTTGTGGTGACGGGGTTGGGTTGCGGCGAAGCCGCAAAGGCAGTTGTATGGGGCGGTGAGGAGATGGAGGTGCGGGGGCGAAGCCCCTGGAAAATTTTTCGGGCCACGCCCTTTATTTTTTAGGGAACGCCCTTTTCCTTTACAATTTTTGGACCACGCCCTTCTTTGTGAAACGCTTTTTGAATACAATTTCATAGTTGAATTAACGGTGTTTCATTATTTGAAACTCTGAATTAAATTAATTGAAAAATTGTATACACGTATTATTTCGTAAGAAACTGATTCGACCCAGCATTGATTTGATTTGACCCAGAGTGCTGAAAGTTTATTGAAATTCTCATGATTTGATTACTGGAAGTTTCTTGATGGTTTATTATATATTTCATAATTTCTTGTTGCTTATATCGGTTAGGGATGAAAAAATGAACGGAAAATTATGTCTACCCTTTGGGAGGCAAGACAGGAGCACACTTCCCAGAAATCTCTTAAATTCGTAAAAATATCTCTAGGATCCTTACCTCTTAGCTATAAAGGGCTTCGTTTTTGTTTCTGGGTCCGCGATCTCTTTTCAATACCTTCAGTCTTGCTCTATAAACTTCATCACTGAATTCATCTATAACTTTTTTCTTCAAAATTAACTGATTTCTATTCTCCAAAGCTACTATGTTTACAAATATCGATTTTAAGGTTTCACTTCCATCCATTTCGGAAACATGCAAAGTGCTCTGAAGCTGTACGAAGTGAATCTACAGGACAGAGCGGTCTCTGCGTAGGAGAGTTCGAGCCTCTCGTGTGTCTTACGCAATCAATTTTGGGTTGGAGCGGGTTGGCACCGGGTTGAGAGCTCAAAATGAATGTGCCACCGGGTTGGTTTTTCCTTCCCCTATTGTTATATTTCGCAATTGGCGAGTCATGCTATCAAACAAATGCTGTATGACGACAGATAATTATGCTCTGTCTCCTGAATTCAGTTCAACAAAAGAGACATTAAGATTTGTCGCCAACAAACAGCAAACGCTAATATCAGTTTTCAACAGCTGAAATTCCTGGTGTGCGCCTTCGTATGCTAGAAATGGGTCGAGAACTGTATTGAATATCGAAAGGGATCTGAGAACCATTAGATAGAATACTGGTTTACGTGTTAAATTGTTCTTTGGAAATCTGACCGGTTTATTCAAACCTGTCAACCCGGCCTGGATCCGCCCCTGCTCTTATAGCAAACCTAATTGTCATACCTAGAAAGCCCCTAGAAATTCATTTGTGCAAAGCAAACAGAAAAAACTTTCTATTTAATGTGAGTTTAAAGATTTACGTTGACCCCCATTCACATGCAAATAGTCTGATCTGCCATTCGTTTGAACATCGTTTATATTGACTCAACGAAATATCGATTTTGCTATCTTAAATTCATGTAACAGAATCATAAGGTGTGAGTCATAGTTTGGTTTGTTTACCTCCTCTGGTAAAAGTGAAAGTCATTGTTATTTTACCTGGGAAACCAGCCAAGATTAAAAGTACAGCAGGAACGTTACCGCACAGAGGATGTGATATGCGATAGCAAAAGGATTGAATAAAGATCACATTGTGAAATACTTGCAGGTTTTCGTTAAGTTGGCCTTTTAGATTAGTTAAATTTTGGAATTTTGGAAATGGTGGATGTCAAGGCAGTTTCAGGTATGTTTTTCAAGTGAATTTATCAAAGTTTTCTCTGCTTTAAAGATTTGTCATTAACTTTGAGGAAGTAGGCCCATGTGTGAAACTTTATCTGATGAAACTTCATTTGTGAAACTTTATTTTCCAGGCTTTTATCGAGCAAATATTGAAAAGAAACGTCCAACTTCAACATACCAAAGATGCCGGTGTCTTAAATTTAAAGGGGAAATATTTGCCAAACTTTTGATGCGAGAACCTGCTATGACTTGAATGATGTATTTTAGTAATTTTCTGTCAAAGCACTAACGTAAGAATTATGCTAGTTAACTAACTCTGTAAAGATGTCTAACGTCTAACAGCTTACTTTTTTCTAAATCCGTTAGGACGTAAGTCGGGTATGGAAAGGGGACTGGGTGTCGGAAAGGCCTCTGGGGTCTCTGAATTTGATGTTACAGGGTTCTACGAATGTCAACAATGAACAAAACAGCTATTATTTCTGTCCCTTTAAACAACTCCTCCGGCCGATGACTTCAGAAACGAATTATGGAACTTGAAGGCCAATTACTTTTGCTCGGCCCGTCTAAGGAAGTTCTGGCGCATATTGTCGTCATTGTTTTGTGGTTACTGTTTTCCTTCCTGAAGTGTGAGGTCGAATTGGTGGTTAAGCAACTGTTCTAATTGTTCATGCTTCCAAGAAATTCGAAATGGCAGACTGAGACAAACTCACTGTATACCACTTCCGCTGGACCACGTAAGAGGCATTTTGGTTGTCAGCCCCACTCAGTGCTGTTCTAGGCTGAGAATATCGCTAAAGTTACTTTTTAAGAAATTTGAACAATCAGAGTGCCCTGGCCTTCGTTATGTCCCGCTTAAATAACGGGCATAACCCCTTTTCAAAAGAAAAACGCTCCAAAAGGGAGCAAAAATTAGCACTATATTGGCAATAAGACCTGGAAGACTGCAATGTCTCCTAGATTTGCTTCCTATGCGGCTGCCTTAACTGAGTTTTTAGCCCGGTTTCGCTGTTAATACCCCTTCATGTTGTTTCAACTAAACATACTCAGTGAATTCACCTTCTCCAATTTTTATTCAATAGTAAAAAACGATGATTGAAGCAAGGCGTTCCAAATACAGTAAAACAAAGGTTGTACTGTTCAAAGTTAGAAATGCTTGGCAACATAACATTTGTTTACTGACGAAGGTTTACTTTCAACGGATCTTTACTCAAATGCACAGTAAAAACGTTAAAGTTCTTGAAAGTGCATTCATTGGTGTACGGAAGGCTGTTCAGTGTTTTTAACTCCCGTTGATTGAAGCAAATAAAGACTCAATGCATAGTCGTCGTAGTTTTGCTCTTTTACTGAACTGATATCACTGAAGCGACAACAACAACATCAATTCAACGAGACGAGCGAAAGTTGGGGGCCTTTGTGAAGTAAGGCTAAAGCAAATGCATATTTTGTCGTTTTGAAATTGTTACGTTGTTTTGGACGAAGCTGCAGTTGCACCAAACTGAGATAAGAAATAGGTAAAGTAACTAAGCACTGAAACCATTAAATCTTTTCACGAGATAAGACTCGCCGATTATGGTTTGAGTGAAGGCCAACCTTCACCTGTCGTAAAACAGATAGAAAGAAGAGTTGGTTGGGTTGCGGTGGAAATTTTCTGTGATCTCAAGAGAATGCAAATGAATTAGATGAAAAGCCCGTTTAAACAGCATTTAGCCCCTGAAAAACATCTGGAAATAAGTTTCAAGAAAGATAAGAACAAATTGAAAAGAGCAGATAAAAACGAAGTAATAATTTTGTCAGTACATAGTTACAGTTGACGGGCAAAGATGAGTGGCCCTAAATCGGATCCCTGAGGTACACCAAATATTTGATTGACCATTCCTGCTATCAGATACTTGGCTTGTGTGTTGGCAGCTGCCTCGTGTTTCAAAGTGTTTATTCAACAACCAGCAGCAATGTTTATATCCCTTTCTCACATTAAAGAATCAATGTTTGTACAAACTGCAGGAGGTAATTAAAGCAGACGCGAAAACTTTTGAAGTAATTTGTATGTATCATAAGTTTATCAGGGGTGTGCTAGAAAGGCAGGGGGCCAAAATAGAACATAAGAAATGAGCTGTTGACGCGAAAGGCTGATCGTTGGAGATTGTTAGATTTAGGGAATACACAAATTTTGACTTTGATAAGATTGCAAGGGAGCAAAAAAGGGTTTAAAACACTTAGCAATGCAGAGTTATTGACTAAAAAAGCAATGCTCAGAAGGCCGTAAAATAACAAAGATAAATCGAGGCATGTAGGCCTGCCAAGCATAATATTACAGAAGGCATTTTTCACAAAATATGTAGTCAGTTTTGAGACAGCTGCCACAATTTTCACCATAGGAACTTTGCTACTTTAGTCGAATACGACAGAGCTTCTGTCCAAAAATTGGATTGGGAACTTCTTCATTTCTGGCATTTTAGGCGTAAGGGGAAGACGAAAACAAAACGAGCTATAATTTTAGAACAGAAACAGAAACATCATCATCATACAGACTTGCTACACTATATACAGGAGCGTCGTCTACTGTCTACTGAACTAAAAACAAACTATTTATTTAACAAAACATGAATACAGAAAGAATTACCTCAAAAACTACAACTAGAACTATAATTAAGAACAACTAACAAGAAAACTAAAGCTATACGGTGGCTACTAATNACGTATGTCGGCAGAAGAGATGGACGAACGACGAAAGGAGCAAGTTGCTTACGAATACCTTTGCCATCTTGAGGAAGCAAAACTGTGAGTCGTTAAAACTTGTCGAACATTTTTATTTGCTAATTAAGCAGGTTCAAATTGCAAATTAAGTTCACAGAAGGATTATATAGACTTACAGATTTATTGAAAAATATAATATGATATAATGTAAACAGAACTTTGAAATGATAGACTACTGCAAATATTGATATTCTCGAAGGGAAGACGCCTTCTACAGGCTGAAATCCAGGTTGGAGATTTTGTTTCAACTGTTATTAAGTAAGCTGGTTGCGAAAGCTCAAATTACTCATTGAAGTATTAAATAAACAGTAAGATCAAATCTTAAAAATATGTGAAGTAAAATTGTTTGACCCTTTTGTACACTTCCGAAAAGGCGACGAGGCGTCGTCATGATGACCTTGAAAAATACACCTTACTTCAGTCAAGAGTTACAGAGACTATCCATGCCTCAGAAATAACTTGATTGAGGGAATCAGATTTTCGTTTTTCTAGGCCTTAATTTCATTTCTAGACAAGAATGATCAATTTACAGTACTTCCTCTCTCAAATTTCTAAAACCACTTTGATTCCATTTTCCTAAAATTCTATGGCAATTAAAACACCACCCAGAAACGGCTTTACAAATTTGATAATTGGAATTCAACAAAAATTTGATGGATTTCCTCATTTTATTTTCAACTTCTGCATGAATTTACAAACTCTGTGATTTGATTGTGTTTTCAAAAATTTCAGGCTGCATAAAACTATATTTTATTAACCTGGGAATTGGAAGTCATAATATTCTATTATCTTGTAGAATTCAATCTCCAGGTCATAATTCAATCTCAAATCTTTCTTTTACTATTTCTTCAAATAACCATATTTTGTTCACAGATGGCTTGAGGCCTGCCTAAAGGAAGAGCTCCCCCCAACCACTGAACTTGAGGAGAGTTTCACAAATGGGGTCACATTGGCAAAGCTTGGGCACTTCTTTGCTCCTAAAGTTGTGCCTGTGAGAAAAATTTATGATCGAGATCTCAAACGCTATGAGGTCAGTAAACAAGCTTTTAATTTCTATTTTGATGGAGATAATTCAACACATTTAGGTGGATTATTTGCTTTGTTATTTAAATTAAGTCTCCTCTAATCTTTGCTAGTGTCATTGTTGTTTTTTATGGGAGGGTTTTACATGTAGGTGTGAACAGTTGCAAAACATTGACCAGAGCTTAGCAACTCTCAGTAGCTTATGATGCATTATTTAATTTTATATTATCTAAAAAGAATGACAAATAAAATCAGCACTTGACAGCTGATCTGTTTCAAACACTTGTCTGGTGGCAGTCAAATAAACTAGTCAGGAAACATGCCAAATACAAGTTTTTGGAAGTTGACCATGGATCCACCCAAAATTATAGTAAAGTCAAGCAAATGAATTATGCATGACAGCCTATAAAAAATTTGAGGGAATTTATTGTATTTGTGCTGATAATCTTATAAAGAAATTAGCTGGAACCAAGAAATATTTTACAATTACAAAATCCTATCGCAAACCAAACCCACCCACTTTGAACATCAAGAATTCCCACTGCCAGAGTTTTTTTATGATCAAAATGTTTTATTTGCCTTGACTTGAAAGTTCTATCTTGTCAATCTTTTGATTCTTGTCAAAATATGTTGAATTATTCTGATAATAAAATGCAAGTATCTAAACTTACTTTGTTTTTAATTTTTTCACAGGAGAAAGGTTTGCATTTCAAACACACTGACAACATCAACTATTTGTTGAGGGCTATGGAGAAAATTGGTCTTCCCAAGGTATGGCTTCATCTCATTTTTAAAATGACAGGAATTTAAAGTTTCTCCTTTTAACCAAACCCTTGATTTCCAAAGGATCTCAAGCAGCACACAAGATTTTTAGGAGAGCAAAAGGATTCTTAAGAATTCCACGGAATTCTCAGGATAGCAAAGAATTAAAAATAAACATTTCTAGAGATTGATTTGCCCCTTGATCTCTATGACTAACAAATATCATAGCGCAAAGTCAGCTTCATGGGTGTTTACTTGCTACCTTTTTGTTCCTTCTTCATAAATCCAATAACCATTCTGCACACATAAAGTGTACAGAGGCAAAATTGTTATAAGAAAACTTCTAATTTTTTTAAAACTGTTGAAGCAAATGACCTAGATACACATGTGCTGTGATGGAAAAGTGGTTATTTGGTTAGATATTTGATACAAGAGTTCGTGTTAGAGGAACCTCCTATGCATATAGTGCTGTTTCCAGCAGATATCAGAGGAAAGCCCTGGCTTCCTCTCTGCATGGTTTGAGAGAGTTGTTGGGGTATGTTATGGCAAATCACACAGGGCAAGCTGGGAAATTAATATCATTGCCATGCATGCTGTTTTAGCTCCCTGATTCTTTGTGTTGCAGTTGATAAGGTGTAATCAACAACCTTATATGGGTTAGGCAGGCCCAGTTATTGTGTCATCAAGTTTATCTTGAAAAGGAGTGATTGATATCTCACCAAGGTGTATCTTCTGCTATGGAAACTGCAGCATACTGAAACTCACATGATCAAGAGTTTTCTTAGTATTTGAAACTAGTATTTTAGTTTGGAACTAGGCAATCCTTCCATTTGCACCATTTTCCATAGGATAGGAAGTGCTGTAGTAGGGACTACATAACCAACGGTTTTTTGCAAAATCATTTTTCCATTGGGTTCATATCTTCTGACTTTGCAGCCAGAACACTAGGGTGAACAGTGTTCAAGCCCATTACGAGCCCCGCCACTCGAGCATCATGACAAAGGGTCACGGACTCTATTAGGTCTTCTCTGCTTCTGTGATTCCATCACTTGGTGCTAAAAAGCATGACAAAATCACCTTAACTTTCAGGGCTAGCAATACACATTAACCCTTCAATTTTTCAAATACTCGATGGTCCAATCCACCCACAGCATAATTTTTTATTAATTTCACTGGAAATAGGGCTGAAATTTTGCATGAAATGTGCCTGATTTTTACAAATTGTACAAGTGCTAGAGGTTCCACATTCCTCCTACACATACTGGAAAATTTTTATGTTTTATGCTGAAGATCTTCAGTGTGGAACAGCTTAAAAAATGGTGAAACAATAGGCCCAATGGTAAACAATTGACATGGTGTAAAACTTCAACCTTGCAAAAACAAACTTTCAACCTTGGCCCTCTACCACAATGTTCTTGGATTTAACGAAGCTTGCGAATCTCCGGACTGGAATGACAAGGACATTTTATCCCCTTTTTTCTCATGAATATCTGCTACTTTTCATCTAAGCTGTTGGTGTGTGAGCAGTGAAGTTGAAGTTAGATATCTTTGAAAAATTCACTCGTCAGTAGCTAGGACCCACAAAGCAACTTTGAGTAGTATATGATAATTTTCTCCACAATGGTTAGAGTTGTATATAAGTGAAATGTTTAGTGGATCTTGAAGTTTTCAGTTGCAAGTCATGTTGGCCTTTCATGTTTGTTAATCCCTGACATTTATAACAAAGAGTGGAGAACCTGAAACATATCAGGCTTTGTTCTGAATTTTGGTAGACAATGATACACTGTCTTGTGGTGCTGGTTGATTGTTGGGTGATTTTTTATATTCTCTTCTGTATTCTATGGGAATCCTTTGAAGGTATCAGGTCTCAGTACTTCACTGTTGCTTCAGTGTTACTTGCATGGCAACAAAGAGAATGAAGACCAGACTTTGACTATTTTATAGTGGTTTTTTGTCTTACTTTAGGGTGATATTAATTAGACCCTGTGAAAAGGGGAGGAGATATTTTTATGCCTTCTATCATGCCCTTTTATCAGGTGATCAAGAACTATTAAGAGGTTCCAGTGGCAGACACTAGGGGGGAGGGTGCGGTCACCCCCATGTTGGGAAGAACAATGTACTTTTGTTTGAAAACAATAGAAATAAACAATGCTTTTTAACTGAAACAATAGCTTTGCCCCCCCAATATTTGGCAAAGTGTCCGCCACTGAGAGGTCCATGAAAAAATTTCTGCATGTCCAACCTGGCTGCACTACTTTTGTTGCATCCTAATGATTATTTTCCGCAAACATAGCACCAGCTTAGCTTTCCTTGTGCCAGTAAATTTGAACACACCTATTCTTGCTGTCCATAATGTTGACCACTGATAACAAAGTTGTGTCCATGGAGAGCACCTTTTATTTGCCCTTCCATTGATTTTAAAATTGTTCTCAAATTTCAATGTCATGTTTCGCCACAATTGAAATTGAAACTTCCTGGTAACTTGATAAGGTGATAAGAACCACTTCCACACAGAGCCATTACTCAGAATAGGGAGCCAGCAAATATATATTTTTTTGGTTCACTATAAATAGCATTTTATAGTCAAGCTATATAGTTATGTAGGCCTTTGCCTTGCCCTCATGCTATTGTTCTTTGTAGTTATTTGCTAACCTTTGCAGAATGATAGAGAGCTGTGCTTGCTAAAATTTGAGAGGTGGTGCTGGATTTCGTTGATGATGTATTCAAACTCAGTCCTGTTTGGGCACCCTCAGTTTTATTGTGGTATGCTAGCCAGCACACGTTGAGAATGCTATTTGGCATTTGGTCCCGAGAGACAACTTGTGCCTCAATGCTATTTGGCATTTGGTCCTGAGAGACAACTTTTGCCTCAATGGGACGTATGCATAAAGTTGCATATTTTTTTGAGCCAGAGACTAGCTTTAGAAAACTTTGTTCAAGCTTTGGAGGTTCTGGAAAGAATTTCTAAGATACACCATAGGTTCAGACAATAATAACAAAATTAATGTCACAACCAGCCTTGTGAGCTGTAGGCTGCCAGCTATTCAACAATGAATTATAATTAGCCATTACTCATACTAACTTGGATATCTCTGATGGAGAATCAAGTTACAATCTCTGTTAGCTTCTGCTGAATATGATATGTGAATTGAGACAGGTCAGTTTCACCTGAGTGACCCTTGTAGTCCAGAAGTTAGGCTACCACTGCTGTTCCCACATTTCTGGTTGTGGGAGCCATATTTAATCTGTGACAAAATATATGTGGTTTTGTGTATGATGCAATAGGTAAAACCTCGCAGAGAGTGTTTGAAAGAATAAAAAGGATGGCCCTTTTTGTTGGTTCTTTTGTGGTTTGTAGTTTTGTGTGGCAAAACCCAACAAAGCAATATTCACCAGATCCAGCGTGATTCTTATTTGTGCCATATTTTACTCTGCGTTGCAGGTTGCTCTTCAGGCTTAAAGAACACCCACATTCATATCCAGATTGCCTAAAATTTAGATTTTTTTTTCATAACTTTATTTTAAGTAGGCTGGCATGATTTCTAGCTATATTACAGCTAATTTAGGCCTACTATGCATGCCGCATCCAGGCATGGGACCCCTAGTTTAACGTCCCTTCCGAAGGATGGTGAAGTGAGTTGCTTGGTCATGCATCTGGAAGGTCACCTATCCGGATTTTGACCCCACGCGACCAAGCTTAACTTTAGTTACCTAATGGAAACTGTATAAGCCGCTCGGCCACTCACCCCACAAACAATGTTTGTAACAGGTAGACAGCAGTCTTGATGCTTATTAAAAATATCATAAGTATGCCAGTATCACTTCCTTGAAGTCTGAAACTTATTTTGCTGTCATAACTCGAGTTGACTTAAGCTTAAAACTAGTTTTGAAAGTCTCTCCTTAAAACATGTCTCAGCAAATTCAGATTCCATGTTGACAGGGGATTATCTCATGATTTTGTGCATGCTGAAGTTTGTCTGTAAAGCTATTATCTGATGTGATAGGTGAGACATTCTACTTCGTATCAGCAATCTACCCTATGAAATTATTTTTTTTCTTCTGCTTTGTGCTAATCGAATTGGAGGATTTACAGTTATGTGTTTGATAATAAGCCTTGCACTATTGGAGTACTAAATCAAGAGGCAGGTCAAATGGATTTTTTAGCAGTTTTGCCAATCTTTGCAGATTTTCTTAAAGCTTTATCTTTAACATTCAACTCTTCCAAAACCAACTTCTCTAAAGAGTCAAGTTATCTCTAAATTTTTTGAGTCTCAAGCGTTGTAATTGAAAACAGCTATACTTTGGAAATTTTGTGGTAGAATTACTTTAGTTGAGTTAAATGTTTTGACAGATAAAAGTCGCTTTCCAAGGTTGTTTATTTAATTCAAGTTTGGCGCAAATTAAGTTTATTTTTGAAAATTTTATGTAATCCTTGTAAAATTACAGTTTTCGTAAATTTTATAAGCTTCTAGCCTTCTGATTAAGAAATTTATACTTCCAAAACTTGCTGGTAGAATTACATGAAACAAAGGAGATGTAATATCTCTTTCCAAAATCAGCCTATGCTGTTACCTCCTTAAACCTTCTTTCTGTTTCAATCGAGTTAAAATTTGACGGGATTGTCTATTGTGGTTAGTCTGATAGTATTAACTGTTTAATCATTACGTTGGTTAATTGGAATTTTTTAGCGATTTTCATAGCTTCTTAAAGACAAATGACGGAGATATAAGGCGACTTAAATCAGGGGCCTGGGCAATCCAAATATAGCCTATTGTATTCTATTGTATTTGATGACCTCGAGAGATTATCAAATGTACTGGACAATGAAGGCACTCAGACATCTTTTGTTCTATTTTTAAACTAGGCGCTATATATCCGTCATTTGTCTTTAAGTTAGCGATATCTTTGTGGTCTTGATGGTCTTTCAACTATTTGTTAAGGCTAGGATTACGCAATCCACTTGCATTTTCCAAATTTTGGCGTCTTACTGAATTCCATGCCATGCTAAGGGCACTGTTTCGATTGAGTCTTCAAGTGTTCCAAAGCTTTCTTTTGAGCTCCACTTGCAACATCTTGCGTCCAAGAAATGTGCCTCTATTGGTTTTAATCTATGTTAGTTTGAAAAGTACTTTAAATTGACATGTGTAGTTAATTTGCTACATGTCTCTCCCTGAATATCCGCAGAATTTTTTCATGCGAGTCTGGTTTCACATTTGGACTGGATATTTCTAATTGTTTAGAACTAGTTTCACATTTCGACTGAATGTGTTTACTTTGTCCCATAGTAAAGGTACCTGAGGATGTCGGACTTCTAGTTTAGCCAAGGGATACTTTTTGGCAATTTTGGTCCAGGCAACAGTATACTTTTAGGCTATTTTGGTTTAGGGAAGGCCAAATTTTGGAACCTTTGGTCTAGAAATTTGTCTAGCCAAGGGTATCATTTTTCACAAAATTTGTCTAACCAATGGTACCATTTTGAAATTGCTGGCGGCACACACCTACCCGAAATTTGGCATAGAATCCGTCCCCCTTGTGGTAGGCAGGCGCAAGTCTTGCTATTGAAATGGAGTTCGTCAATTCTCGAAGGATTCTTTGTAATATTTGTTGTTGAGCTATTTTGCGGCACGCTTGATTTTGGGAGGGCTTGTTATATCTGTGTGAGTCATTACTATTCTTAGGGCCTCATTTTTGTTTGATGAACTACCTGTCTATTGGTGTTAAAAGTGCAGATTTATTGATCCTTGATCAACTCATTAACAGGTGGATCTGTGAAGAGAATATTTATAGATTTATTTTTCGGCTATTTCATAAATATATGATAACTTCTGAAACCGCACTGGTGGGTTTATTAGACTAACAAATCAGGTTAATATTTGTATGGCTGTAGTAGTTGCTATGGGAAGAACAGCCTATTTTCATATTTCATAAGAGTAGCCTTGATTCATTCAAAGGGCAAATCACTCCAAACATCTCGTAAAATTTCGTAAAACAATCCTAAAGAATCTTCAAAAATCTTAAAAATCTCGAAAATCTTGAAAATCTCAAAAATCTTTCAAAACCTTAGAAATCCCAAAAAAAATCTTAAAACTCTTTGAAAATCTAAAAAATCCCAGAAATCTCCCTAACAAAAGATACAAATTCTCAAAAAAATTATTCGACAATTCTTTGAAAATCTCGAAAATTTTTAAAATCTCGAAAATCTCAAAAAGTATAAAAAAATTGAAATCTTTCAAAATCTCAAAAAATTCTCAAAAATCTTAGATTCTTAAAATCCCAAAATCTCGTATGCTATTTTTAGAGTGATTTGCCCGTGGGATTCATTCACAAAACTTTTGATAACTGCAACCGATGAAAATTGTTATTCTAGACTCTCAAAAGTCTTTCTCATTTTGTCTCGCGACCAGAACTATCAACAGCGAGTTTCCAGAATAATTAATTTCAGTCCGTTCCTAGAACCGAAACATTCGACATCCGAAATTATAATTTATGGAAACCTCCAGATCTTGAAAATGAGATTTACCCAGGGGTAAATATTCTTCATGAGAATCCAGTAGATTTCTCCAAAAGTTCCTCTGGTTCATTCTTCTTCCCTACTTCTTTCTTTAGTTAAGGTCTCTAGAAAGGCTGTAAGTTTCCCCAATGGAATATTGTAAGTGTTATGAAGAATATTTACCCCTGAATTTACCGTACAGAAATTCAGTGATACATTAAATACTCCTTGGTCATATCGTATACATTTCATCTGCAAGTTTTGATCACCGTGCACTGTGCATCTTCAATTAGTCACATTTGCAAAGCTAAGAAGCAGTGCACCTGAGTCAACATTACTCACTTTTTGAAAAGAAAATGACCAGTTTCCACCATCATTTAAGTTTGATTGTTTTCTCGCTATAGTGGGCATCAAATGGCTTGTGTATATAGTTGTCTTTTAGATCAATTTTCTTCCTTTTTTGATTAACAATTATAGATTACCGAACAAATGAAAACTGTCCTGTTTAAACATCAAGGTCATCAAAATAGCGGCCTCGTTTGAAATGTGACTCAAAGGTTGCCCGTTTGCAAGCATAGGTGACATTCGTCTGTGGCATTCGCTTTTTTCAAATTATTCCCTATTATTCCCCCTTCCTCGTGGATCAACCACCCTTCCAAAACCAAACAAACTCCGAATAAAATTACACCATAAGAAACGAGAGAATTTCAGCTTTAATTTGATAAATTAATTATTTTGAAAAAATTCGTTGATTATGGGTTGCAAGACGAATGTCACCTGTGTTCCGTTTGCATCTATATGATCTAGANAAAATTCGTTGATTATGGGTTGCAAGACGAATGTCACCTGTGTTCCGTTTGCATCTATATGATCTAGAAGATAGGCAACCTCGATTCCAGGGCTATCAGTGTCTTCGGCCTCCCTTCAGCGCACACTGGCCGCCCATTGTTACCCTGGGTTCGAGGTTGGAAGATAGGAATATCTCCTTCCTTTTTCAAAGACAATAACATAATGAGGTAATCTCAATAGTATTTTTGAGGCCTGGAACCAAGTAGTGACACAAAGTACCTCGAATTCTAAAATCCTGAACTTTTTAAAGACTGCTATATAATGGAGTGGGTACGGGAGGAATGGGTACGGGAGGAATGGGTACGGGAGCAAACAAGAGTTGTAGACATCATAATAGCCAAGGCGAAATCATTGAAGTGGGAGTGGGCAGGTCACATAGGAAGGATGGCAGATAACCGATGGGCAGAGAAATGCACGGAATGGACACCTTATGAAAGGAAGCGCAACAGAGGACGACCAAAAAAGAGATGGAGAGATGAAAATTGTAGAAAAGGCAGGGGTCAATTGGATGAGAAAACTGGAAATAGACTATGCTGGAAAACGTTGGGGAGGCCACCGACCTGCAGTGACCTGAATGGCTGATGATGATGATGATGATGATGATGATGATGATGATGATGATGATGATGATGATGATGACGATGATGATGATGATGATATAACGGAGAGACGTACAAAGCTTTCTGAAAAAATTTAGGGATGCGGATCAAATTTTTTTTACCTTGCACATTTTGCTTGAATTCATTGCGGATGCTCTTTAAAATTTGTATTCCCCTTCACCAGGTTTTCTATCCAGAAACAACTGACATCTACGATATGAAGAACATGCCGAGAGCCATTTATTGTATCCATGCACTTAGGTAGGTTTTATTATGAATTTTTGTAATTCATTTTCAACGCTCGCCTTCTTGAATGCTGCTTAATGGCAACAAGTTACGAAATTGATCTCTTTCTCTTGGCACATTTAAGACTTGTAACTACGACAGATTCAAGAACGCTGGCCTTTGGAAGAAACCAGTTGAAACTTTTATGAAGAGCGAACATTTCTAGAATAATGAAATCTAATAAAAAGTGAGGTGTGGTGTTGTGGCGCAGCGGTGTAATCCTCTGACTTTGCAGCCAGAACAGTCATGCGGACAGGGTTCGATCCCAGTACAAGCCCCACCACTTGAGCGTCATGACAAGGGGTCGCGGTCTCGATTAGGTCTTCTCTACTTCTGCGATCCCAGCGCTTGGCGCTAAAAACCGCAGCTTCACCTTCACCTTCACCAAGTGGCGTAACTACACCGTACAAGACATCGGTGCTCGCTTGTGGAATAATCTTCCTGCTTCCTTAAAGTCAGTTTCAAAACATAAAAATTTCAGTAAAAACCTTAAAGAAAATATCATTTCCACATAACAAAATTAACTACAAAAAATGTTAATGATTAAGACTTACAAACTAAACATTGATCTCTTACTAACACAAATATATCTTACTGTTGAATTTTTTTAGCTTTGTACTATGACGTAATTTTTTTTTCTTTTCGCATACCCTTTTAAGAATTTAATTTACAGCCCAGGCTAGATAAGCTCTTCTGCTCTTGGGTTGTGTAGAATACATATTGTTTATCTTTTATTGTATTAGGCTGTTGTAGTCTGCGAATAAAATTGAATTGAATTGAATTTCTGGAAATACAGAGACTTGATGGTCCTATCATAAGTTTTTTCAAGCCAACGTCAGCGATATGTTTGTTAGTGAAGAGAAACTTTGACGGTTTGGTTGCTGGAGAAAGAATAACCGGGAAAATAACACGTTTGTTTGCAAGTCCATTGCAGACTTTTTGAGACCTAAACGTTACATTCAAGACTTGCTCGATGAGTATCCAAGTTCACAAATAGTACGTTGATTGTAGCAAGAAAGACAGCTGGTGTTGAGCTAATTTGGTATATAAATTTAATATTGCNTAAAATTGAATTGAATTGAATTTCTGGAAATACAGAGACTTGATGGTCCTATCATAAGTTTTTTCAAGCCAACGTCAGCGATATGTTTGTTAGTGAAGAGAAACTTTGACGGTTTGGTTGCTGGAGAAAGAATAACCGGGAAAATAACACGTTTGTTTGCAAGTCCATTGCAGACTTTTTGAGACCTAAACGTTACATTCAAGACTTGCTCGATGAGTATCCAAGTTCACAAATAGTACGTTGATTGTAGCAAGAAAGACAGCTGGTGTTGAGCTAATTTGGTATATAAATTTAATATTGCCCTTTCTAGAAAATCAAAGATTCAAAACAGGTTTTAGTTTTCCTTTTCGTAGCGTTGTCCAGTCCTCTCACGTAATACGATGCCGGCTTTCGTGTTTTTTCCAGACTTCTCTTATATTGTATGGTAATATCTTTCAATTTCCTATCTTCTTATACTTTTGTTTTAGTCTGTACCTGTACAAATTAGGCCTGGCTCCACAGATACAAGATCTTTATGGCAAAGCAACATTCACCCGTAAGTTGTATTTTTATCCACCCGATTGTTCCAAAATGTTGGTATAATGTGACTTCTTGTTTAATATAACAGGCCAGTCTTTGATGCTTTTGGGAATTTGTTACCATACATTTGCGGGCTCAGACTGAAATTTTCTGCGGTGTCAATGGTAAGAAGCAGGAAATAAACTAGGGACTATCTCCACAGCTACCTCCAATGTATTTGTTTATCTCTGCTAAGCCAGTTGGAAGGCATTTTTATTTTCTAAGGTTCTGGATGAGAGCTTGAAGAGAAGGGACTTTAGAATTAGGAAACAAAAAACAGAAGTTAATGGCATTGAGTGATAGTGATAGATTTTGATAACTTTCACTTCTACTATTTTGTAGAACCAGCAAACAATTTTACGAGTCATATATTAGATTCAATTGTTGATCCACAGGTAAACGAAAGTGAGGATTGGAAGTTGTTTACGGAAGTTGTATGCCGTTATATTTGTATAAGTGGGAAGGCTCATAAAGCTCTTTTTTAAGAATTGCTCTTCGTTTTTTACAGAGGAGGAAATTAACGCAATGAAGCAAGCTTTGGATAAATATGGTATTGCAATGCCTGCATTTGGAAAGATCGGTGGTCTTCTTGCGGGAGAGGTATGCTTTATTACATAACTTTCTTCAAATCGGTTCTCTCTATTGTTCTCATTTTTGTTGTCAAATTTTTGCATTGAAAGTAAAGGATGACGCAGGAACTTAGCACTGATGCCATCTTTAGGTACAGTTGAAATTTCTTGAAATGGATCATACGAGTAAGGACATTCTCTGTATTTTCTAGCTCACCAATTATTTCTATCATATGAGTTAAACAACGTTTTCAAATTCTGCCATGGTCATATCTTGGATAGTTCATGATTTTAATGAGCGTATTTATTTTCTCCTTGAACAGCTATCAGAGAACGACGCAGCTTGTAAGTATCGTCTTTCATAACTAATCCTGTGGAATTATTTCGTACATTCTAGGTTTTGATGTGATATATGTATATTTATAAGGATTGTTTGGAAATACCCTGGATGGCTTTTGCTTTTAGAGATAACTTACAAAATCTGAGACAACTCTTTTCCTTGATGCTAAATACTGAATGTTTTCTTCTCTGTACTCGTCTGGAACTTTGGGCTTAAAAATTTGAAAATATTCATTACCCTCAGAATTTTTATCAAACTTGTTTATTTCAGCAAGCGGGACGACTGCACTTTAGCGGACCAGCTTTATGTCATATCTCTCGGGAAAGTATTTGACCAAATACCTTACTAACCCTAACTAAACCCTACCTTTCCCCAACTAACCCTAACTAAACCCTACCTTACCCTAACTAACCCTAACTAAACCTAACTTACCCTAACTAACCCTAACCTACCCTAACTTACATTCATTTTTTTCATTTTCATTTTAAAATTATTTATCCACGGTAGCCCCGTCAGTATAACTGATTTTCAGGGGGCCGTGCCAAAAACTTTACAAATTAAAAATCTACAAGTAATACATAATAATGGTAAAAAGAAACTAATTACAATCAGAATATATACATTCAAAAACTAATTACGATAGTCCTTTATCTTGTTCTTAAAAGAAGATAAAGAGGGAGCTTGCTTGGCCTCGCGGCTAAGTTGATTCCAGATCTTCGCTCCACTAAAAGAAAACGCTTTCTGCCCATTGCTAGTTTTCATGAATGGTACTAGCAAGTCAGTATCGGCATTTCTTAGACTGATAATATTGCGTTCAGAGTTTCTGATAAACAAGTGTGAAAGATAATCAGGAGCGAGATTATTGACAGACTTATACACAACTGTTGCTGTCTCACTTCTAATCAGATCTTTCACAGTTGGCCATTTTAATTCTTTAATTAAAGCTTCGGCAGGAGCATCGTAGCTGCTATTTGTGATAATTCTAGCCGCACGATTTTGCAATTTCTGAAGTTTAACTAGTCGGGACTCAGCACAGTTCCCCCACACAGAACAGCAGTATCTCAAATGTGGCTCAACAATACCTCTATATAAACTGCAAAGAATAAGTTTAGGCAAAAATTTCTTTGCATATTTTAAGAAACCTAATGAGCGGGAAACCTTGAAAACCCTAAAAACCCCTTTTCCAAAACATAACCCTGACCCTAACCCTTACCCCATGACACATAACTTGCCCATATTGAAAGCTGGTCCGCTAAAGTGCAGTGCAGACTAGCCCAGCAAGCATCCAATGCCTTTCGTGACAAGTTTTATTATTACCTTGTTGTACATTACCTAAATTCCTTGCCTTTGTGTTGTCACAATCATTAGTCTTTGTTATTGTTGCGCCCGTTGACAAAAAAGCTCATATGCTGTTGTTAGGCCCCCTTCGTATATCGAAATAATAAGGACAACAATGTCTGAAGAAGAGCTTATAAATCCTTCTAAAGATCTCCTTGGCTTTTCGTGGAAGTTCCTTAAATAGATTGTTATCACGTGCAGGGCTGGGGAGAGGGGGGTCAGGGGGGTCAAAAACCCGGGGCCATGGCCATAAGGGCCCATAAATCGTCACTCTGTGTTTTATGAATGTTCTTAAAGAAATACGTTCTTTGAAATTATGATTCTTCTGCATAATGACCGACTATTTTCTTGATATGAAAACTGTATTTACAGGAGAAAATGGCCACCAGAGCGATTCTAGCAACCTTAGTTTTCAAAAGTTTTTCAGGAGAAAATGAAATTTTTTCCGGGGTGCGGGGTACCCCGTACTCCCTAGATGAGTGTGCCTTTGGCGTACCAAATATCTTTTGTATCGCAAGGAACCAATATTTCATTTGACCCGGGGTCCATAAATCCTCTCCGCGGCCCTGATCACGTGATATTGTTCAGCTAGCCCAAGTAACCCAAGTAGCTCAGTTCAATTCTGGTAATTCATCATGGATCTTATCGGATTGTTTTTATCATATAGCACATGCAGCAATTGTTGCGATCAACGAGGCAATAGACAAGAATGACCCAGATGAATTATTCAAAGTTTTGAGTAATCCTGCTGCAAGATTATTGAATCTATTTGAAGCGAACAAGATTGGATATCAGATTAAGTTGGCTGATGAAAAAGAGAGGAAGGCTGCTGCAGCTGAATCCAAGGTAATCATGCCTATGGATATAGGTTTGTTTCTCTTGATACTTAAATATCTATGTTTTGTCAGTAAAGATTGCAGCGAATTTAGATCTTTGGAAATGATTTCATGGGTGAAATTGCGTTTCAGAATTTGCATCTATATCATCTTCGCGGAAATTGAAATGTATACGCAGAAGAAGTAGCCTCTGACTCATTACTTCTTGAGACAAAATATTCTGTGTCCTGATTCCTAACAATTTGTGTTTGTGCACTTGCATGCTTTAATATTACATGATAAGAAGTGAATTTTCGAGTCTAGAAATCAATTCTAAAATTATTGAAATGCTTCAAAATGCTTGGAGATGATTATTCTTCGTTTTATGGAAAAGTGTTGTTCATTGTCTCAACTCCTCCCACAAACAAGGCTGTCGACTTTCGTTCAATATCTTTAGCCCAACGTCGGACAGCAAGGGCTGTATAACATTACTGCAACACATATGTTTAGATTAAACACTATTAAAATTGGAAGCCATGCATATTTGGCTTGGACTTCTTTGAGCTAACTCGATTTATTTTCGTTGCAGAATCGACCTGAGGAAGAGCTCGATATGTATGACAAATTACTCACCCAAGCTGAAATTCAAGGTCATCTCAATGCTGTGAATCGTAAGTCATTGATTTGAGCATATCTTCATCCGTTTAAAAACCTGAGTTTATCATGTTGGCTTTTTGAAATCTCGGTCACGAGCATCCCTCGGTCTAATAGATATGACATGGTATCAGCGCGTTTCCTTTTCCAGTGTGAACATGGGATGAACCGACCTGTATTTTTTTGTTCTTTGGTATTCATGATGTTTGGAGCTTTCGAGTAGTGTGGTACTGAAGGTCACTTGACCTATCTTAAGTAGATCTAAAGAGAATAACTAAAGCATGTCAAGTTAATCGAGTTAGTGCAAGCCTTAGAGATGTTGAAGTTTATCAAACTGGTTGTATAAAATGTTGCTTTTAGGCTATGATTGAAAATATTNATTTGAGCATATCTTCATCCGTTTAAAAACCTGAGTTTATCATGTTGGCTTTTTGAAATCTCGGTCACGAGCATCCCTCGGTCTAATAGATATGACATGGTATCAGCGCGTTTCCTTTTCCAGTGTGAACATGGGATGAACCGACCTGTATTTTTTTGTTCTTTGGTATTCATGATGTTTGGAGCTTTCGAGTAGTGTGGTACTGAAGGTCACTTGACCTATCTTAAGTAGATCTAAAGAGAATAACTAAAGCATGTCAAGTTAATCGAGTTAGTGCAAGCCTTAGAGATGTTGAAGTTTATCAAACTGGTTGTATAAAATGTTGCTTTTAGGCTATGATTGAAAATATTTGAGGTACTATGGTAGTTTAGGTTCCAAGGTATAAGGTTAGTAACTAAACTTATATTTTCTTTCTGAAAATTGTGCTAAAAGAATAATCCGCCAATATTTTAATTAGACACTGATCACTGTGAATCGTCTCATGAAATTCGAAACAGAAGAACTAGAAGTGAAAACTGTACGGTTACAGTAATGTCATGAAAACTGCAGGCCGATTTGAAGGGGAAATCCACAGACATATTCAAAAGAAAGGTCAGAATTGGAAGTCTGATTAAGCAAAATCATTTTGATAAAAACAGCGACAGGAATCGACGTTCTTGCTTTGCGCTGTATTAAGTTATTTATCTCTGTTCGCGTTCTAATAATCTTTTAAAAGTATAGAATATGTTTTGTGGTGGATATAGGGACTACTTCAAATGTTTGGAATTAGCCAGTTAGAATGCAGACTAAGTAGTTGTTGGTAGCCGATGTGAGATGAAAGTATTTAGCTTATAGCCTCATCTTGACGCAATTTACATACTTTGTACCACTCAGTCAGTATCTAATGTTTCTCTTTCCAGTGGAAGCTGCTGTCAGAGCGATAAACGCAGCAATCGACAAAGGAAACGAGCAGCTATTATTGTATGCCCTTGAAGACAAATCAGCTGGGCTTTCTGACATTGTTGAAGGTCATATTGGTTGGTACACGCAAAAACTTAAGGACGAGAAAGCTAACAAAGCTCAGGTAACCATTCTTTAACAAATCAAAAGAACTCCCTTGACTTCCATATTGAATGCAGTAATGCATGTTTCATGATGGTAGATAAGGGCTCAGCATATGCTTCCCAAAGGCAAAGGAAAGCAAACAATTATTTTCACAAATATTTAAGCAAATAATTTGAGGAAATCTGTGCGTTGGGGGTGTATTTTATGCCGGATGAAAATACGAAAAACTGGCTGGAAATTTGGCTGCCTTTGGTAGGGAATTGTCTTAGATCATTCTAAAGCAGTTTCGTTCATTCCCCAAACAAATAAAAGACATGGCCTGGTTTAATTGGCGTCAAAACTATTTTTGCAGTCCAGACAAATCTTAGGAAACCTTTTTTCCTGTTTAAAAACGTAATGTCGTGCTCACGGAACATTTTGCATAGAACATTTTGTTTATAAAACAAGCTATGTAAGCTGTAAATAGATATTTTTGTAGTTGTCCGAAATCTCTGCAAAAAGGTCAGAAGTTCCATGAAAAAATGTCCGAAAATTTGTTCGTCCNAATGTCACCTGTGTTCCGTTTGCATCTATATGATCTAGAAGATAGGCAACCTCGATTCCAGGGCTATCAGTGTCTTCGGCCTCCCTTCAGCGCACACTGGCCGCCCATTGTTACCCTGGGTTCGAGGTTGGAAGATAGGAATATCTCCTTCCTTTTTCAAAGACAATAACATAATGAGGTAATCTCAATAGTATTTTTGAGGCCTGGAACCAAGTAGTGACACAAAGTACCTCGAATTCTAAAATCCTGAACTTTTTAAAGACTGCTATATAATGGAGTGGGTACGGGAGGAATGGGTACGGGAGCAAACAAGAGTTGTAGACATCATAATAGCCAAGGCGAAATCATTGAAGTGGGAGTGGGCAGGTCACATAGGAAGGATGGCAGATAACCGATGGGCAGAGAAATGCACGGAATGGACACCTTATGAAAGAAAGCGCAGCAGAGGACGACCAAAAAAGAGATGGAGAGATGAAAATTGTAGAAAAGGCAGGGGTCAATTGGATGAGAAAAACTGGAAATAGACTATGCTGGAAAACGTTGGGGAGGCCACCGACCTGCAGTGACCTGAATGGCTGATGATGATGATGATGATGATGATGATGATGATGATGATGATGATGATGATGATGATATAGCGGAGAGACGTACAAAGCTTTCTGAAAAAATTTATGGATGCGGATCAAATTTTTTTTACCTTGCACATTTTGCTTGAATTCATTGCGGATGCTCTTTAATATTTGTATTCCCCTTCACCAGGTTTTCTATCCAGAAACAACTGACATCTACGATATGAAGAACATGCCGAGAGCCATTTATTGTATCCATGCACTTAGGTAGGTTTTATTATGAATTTTTGTAATTCATTTTCAACGCTCGCCTTCTTGAATGCTGCTTAATGGCAACAAGTTACGAAATTGATCTCTTTCTCTTGGCACATTTAATACTTGTAACTACGACAGATTCAAGAACGCTGGCCTTGGGAAGAAACCAGTTGAAACTTTTATGAAGAGCAAATGTTTCTAGAATAGTGACATCTAATAAAAAGTGGCGTAACTACACCGTACAAAACATCGGTGCTCGCTTTTGTGGAATAACCTTCCTACTTCCTTAAAGTCAATTTCAAAACATAAAAATTTCAGTAAAAAACTTAAAGAAAATATCATCTCCACATACCATAACTACAAAAAATGTTAATGATTAAGACTTACAAACTAAACATTGATCTCTTACTAACACAAATATATCTTGCTGTTGAATTTTTTTAGCTTTGTACTATGACGTAATTTTTTTTTCTTTTCGCATACCCTTTTAAGAATTTAATTTACAGCCCAGGCTAGATAAGCTCTTCTGCTCTTGGGTTGTGTAGAATACATATTGTTTATCTTTTATTGTATTAGGCTGTTGTATTCTGCGAATAAAATTGAATTGAATTGAATTTCTGGAAATACAGAGACTTGATGGTCCTATCATAGGTTTTTTCAAGCCAACGTCAGCGATATGTTTGTTAGTGAAGAGAAACTTTGACGGTTTGGTTGCTGGAGAAAGAATAACCGGGAAAATAACACGTTTGTTTGCAAGTCCATTGCAGACTTTTTGAGACCTAAACGTTACATTCAAGACTT
This sequence comes from Aurelia aurita, assembly GCA_004194415.1. Lineage (NCBI taxonomy): Eukaryota > Metazoa > Cnidaria > Scyphozoa > Semaeostomeae > Ulmaridae > Aurelia > Aurelia aurita. Next base: position 966,279 of record REGM01000086.1, on the reverse strand, counting down.
GCTCGATGAGTATCCCAAGTTCACAAATAGTACGTTGATTGTAGCAAGAAAGACAGCTGGTGTTGAGCTAATTTGGTATATAAATNTTGAATTGAATTTCTGGAAATACAGAGACTTGATGGTCCTATCATAGGTTTTTTCAAGCCAACGTCAGCGATATGTTTGTTAGTGAAGAGAAACTTTGACGGTTTGGTTGCTGGAGAAAGAATAACCGGGAAAATAACACGTTTGTTTGCAAGTCCATTGCAGACTTTTTGAGACCTAAACGTTACATTCAAGACTTGCTCGATGAGTATCCCAAGTTCACAAATAGTACGTTGATTGTAGCAAGAAAGACAGCTGGTGTTGAGCTAATTTGGTATATAAATTTAATATTGCCCTTGCTAGAAAATCAAAGATTCAAAACAGGTTTTCGTTTTCCTTTTCGTAGCGTTGTCCAGTCCTCTCACGTAATACGATGCCGGCTTTCGTGTTTTTTCCAGACTTCTCTTATATTGTATGGTAATATCTTTCAATTTCCTATCTTCTTATACTTTTGTTTTAGTCTGTACCTGTACAAATTAGGCCTGGCTCCACAGATACAAGATCTTTATGGCAAAGCAACATTCACCCGTAAGTTGTATTTTTATCCACCCGATTGTTTCAAAATGTTGGTATAATGTGACTTCTTGTTTAATATAACAGGCCAGTCTTTGATGCTTTTGAGAATTTGTTACCATACATTTGCGGGCTCAGACTGAAATTTTCTGCGGTGTCAATGGTAAGAAGCAGGAAATAAACTAGGGACTATCTCCATAGCTACCTCCATAGCTATCTCCAAGGTATTTGTTTATCTCTGCTAAGCCAGTTGGAAGGCGTTTTCATTTTCTATGGTTCTGGATGAGAGCTTGAAGAGAAGGGACTTTGGAATTAAGAAACAAAAAACAGAAGTTAATTTAATTGAGTGATAGTGATAGATTTTGATAACTTTCACTTCTACTATTTTGTAGAACAAACAAACAATTTTACGAGTCATATATTAGATTCAATTGTTGATGCACAGGTAAACGAAAGTGAGGATTGGAAGTTGTTTGTGGAAGTTGTATGCCGTTATATATGTATAAGTGGGAAGGCTTATAAAGCTCTTTTTTAAGAATTGCTCTTCGTTTTTTACAGAGGAGGAAATTAACGCAATGAAGCAAGCTTTGGATAAATATGGTATTGCAATGCCTGCATTTGGAAAGATCGGTGGTCTTCTTGCGGGAGAGGTATGTAACTTTCTTCAAACCGGTTCTCTGTTGTTCTCATTGCTGTTATCAAATTTTTGCATTGAAAGTAAAGGATGACGCAGGAACTTAGCGCTGATGCCATCTTTAGGTACAGTTGAAATTTCTTTAAATGGATCATACGAGTAAGGACATTCTCTGTATTTTCTAGCTCACCAATTATTTCTATCATATGAGTTAAACAACGTTTTCAAATTCTGCCATGATCATATCTTGGATAGTTCATGATTTTATTGAGCGTATTTATTTTCTCCTTGAACAGCTATCAGAGAACGACGCAGCTTGTAAGTATCTTCTTTCATAACTAATCCTGTGGAATTATTTCGTACATTCTAGGTTTTGATGTGATATATGTATATTTATAAGGATTGTTTGGAAATACCCTGGATGGCTTTTGCTTTTAGAGATAACTTACAAAATCTGAGACAACTCTTTTCCTTGATGCTGAATACTGAATATATTCTTCTCTGTACTCGTCTGGAACTTTTGGCTTAAACATTTGAAAATATTCTTTACCCTCAGAATTTTTAGCAAACTTGTTTATTTCAGCAAGCAGGACGACTGCACTTTAGCGGACCAGCTTTATGTCATATCTCTCGGGAAAGTATTTGACCAAATACCTTACTAACCCTAACTAAACCCTACCTTACCCTAACTAACCCTAACTAAACCTAACATGACACATAACTTGCCCATATTGAAAGCTGGTCCGCTAAAGTGCAGACTAGCCCAGCAAGCATCCAATGCCTTTCGTGACAAGTCTTATTATTACCTTGTTGTACATTACCTAAATTCCTTGCCTTTGTGTTGTCACAATCATTAGTCTTTATTATTGTTGCGCCCGTTGAAAAAAAGCTCATATGCTGTTGTTAGGCCCCCTTCGTATATCGAAATAAGGACAACAATGTCTGAAGAAGAGCTTATAAATCCTTCTGAAGATCTCCTTGGCTTTTCGTGGAAGTTCCTTAAATAGATTGTTATCTCGTGCAGGGCTGGGGAGAGGGGGTCAGGGGGGTCAAAAACCCGGGGGCCATGGCCATAAGGGCCCATAAATCGTCACTCTGTGTTTTGTGAATGTTCTTAAAGAAATGCGTTCTTTGAGATTATGATTCTTCTGCATAATGACCGACTATTTTCTTGATATGAAAACTGTATTTACAGGAGAAAATGGCCACCAGAGCGATTCTAGCAACATTAGCTTTCAAAATTTTTTCAGGAGAAAATGAATTTTTTNCTCCGGCTCCCAGCCGTGGAGCCGTCAATTTTTCTGGACTCTGCACTGCTCATAGAAGGCCTAAATTAGCTAAAATAAAGTAATGATGATGATGATGATGATGTTGTTTCATTCATGTAGTACAAATTTCTTCCTCTCCCGCTTATTCGGATCTTCTCCTTTTCGTTAATTGTCCTGGTAAGATTTGGCGACCCCTTTTACACCATCCTCATCTTTTTAGGTACCCAAGAGTATACAAGTATCTATTTCATTCGTACATCAGTAATGACCCTGCATATTTTTCCTCTCTTGATACTGATTGGCAACCTTTTACTCTAAGGTATTTGCTCTAAACTTCCTTGATCAGCAGGGAGAATTTAGGATTAAAGTAAGATAAAAGCAAATGTATGTCTTCTCACTCGCTGTGATATTTGACAAAGGGACAAGAGTTGGATCTGAAGTATTATCATTTCATCTTTAGGAGCTGGGCGTGCAACACGAAGACCTAAATCAAATTGAAATTCAAGCTTTGGTTGAATATGTAAACACAGAGGTTCAAGAGGAGAATGATCGTAAGTCAATTTTAACCGCAAACCCTTCTTCATGTCTTCCAAGTACATTTTGATTGCCTGATTTGAAATGTTTCGTGAAGTGCCTTGTTTAGCAGATCGTGAGCGCAAACGCTAGCAGCCGACGACGGCAAAGAAGATGGAGCTAACACGAAGGATACATGGAGACTTGTATTTGGAGTATGAAATTACAGAAATGTGTGCGTTGAGGCAGGCCTCGTTAAAATATTCTGTGCCTGCGAGCAAATAGTTGGGAAAAATGTGCCTGCAATGAAATCCCTCAGAGTACAGTAAGGGTGCCAGCAACATATGTGTAATGATATTGTATGCCTACGAGCGGCGCTCGTGCGCTCGCCCACATTAATGAGGCCTGCGTTAAGGTAGGAAATTGGATGCAACGTTTTTTCTGTGGTTCTTGACAGTTACAACCAGAGGTGTTACAACCAGAGGTGAAGGAAGGAAGTAGTTGTGAAATTCAGGTGTCTATTGCAGTTATCTAGCTTTGTCTCATGTTAGATGTGAGAGGTCATGACTAGAGTGATGTTTGCAAACTAACATTGGTAGCTATGATTGGACTAGAAAATCAACAGAAAGGTGCAGAGTGCAAACAGATTTCTATATTTGATCAAGAATAATATTCTTCTGACCCTAGCTTAGTCATACCAAAATACAGATAAAATCTGAAAGAAAAGAAAGTTTTCATGAAACTGTGACAAGCTTTTAATGGGCTTTCTGATTGCGTAATTTCAAGTAGATATTCTGTTTATATGATCGTTTCTTCTATCCTGGATCTTACTTGACGATTTATTGTGACCAGCGTGAGATGAAAATATTCTTGCTGACAAAAACAATTTGTTCAAATATAATCTTTCATGTAAGCCATAATTTCCGCTCTCCCCCCTGGAAGTATGACTTTTCACAATGTGGGAAGCTGGTTTATGACCTACGACTTGCCACCATGGATACACCGGTTCCCATTAGATCACCGAAGTTAAGCATGGTTGGGCCAGGTCATTACCAGGATGGGTGACCTCCTGGAAACACCCGGTATCGTAGGTACAACACCTCACCAAGGTGTAAAATTGGTACCTCAGTGATGAAGGCAATAAAAAAACATGAGAAGCGCCAACTGTAAGGCTGCATGCTGTGTAAAAAATAGTCCCCAAGGGAGAAAAAAAATGCCTGAGCTGAGGGGGTAAAAATTGTAAAGCGCCTTTGAATATTGGATTATAGTAAAGGCGCTATATAAAAACAATAACTTTACTTTACTTTAGCTTTGTCAGGGGTGAATTAGTTAACGAAATTTAAAGTGGTGAAGAATCTTGATTTATATTGATGATCATTAAGAATATATAATGCCCATGGTTGACCATCCTTATTGAAATGTAAATTGAAGGAGACAAGTTTGGCGCCTTTGTCTGTGAAGTAAAACAAGTTGAATACAATTGGTTGCATGTTTATTCATTTTATATGAATGGTTTGCTATTGTGTGTGATCTTGCATGATTTAAGACTGGGTATGAAAAATAAATAACCAACAGGTGTCCCTATACGGCCCACTTTTAACACAGATAAGCGTACTCCGTTTAGAAGCACCGCACCGACGATATGTTTTTCTCGTATTTCAAACTTCCATCAACATGCTCAAGACATTTGTTAGCAAACATATTAGAAAGGGTGATTTGAAAGAAAGCCCGCATGTAAGGAGGAAAAAATTGTTGAAGGCATTTGTAAGTGAGCAGAATGGGGACATGTTTTTGACCCTCCTTGCACGTCATAAGCATTGCTGCGAAAAATGGCAAGTTGGATATAAGGCCTCCCATGGTGAGTTTGTTTTCTTATTTTGGGTAACTACATGATATCGCAGGAGGAGGTTCTTTCGCGTCATTGGTTATCAAACGTGTGGTTCTTGAAGGAGAAATAAAGCTAATCACCCTGGCACACGTCTGTCCAATACTGTGGAGGTTTTGCTGTACTGTGGACGTTGTTCAGTACAGTGGAGGGATAGTTTCAGTACTGTGGAGGGTTAATGTCAGCACTGTGGAGGTTGTGCAGTACTGTGGAGGGATAATTTCAGTACTGTGGAGGATATTATTCATTTCTTGGGGGGGGGGGATAATTTCAGTACTGCAGAGGGATAATCTAATTACTATCGAGGTTGTGCAGTACTGTGGGGGGGGGGGTAAAATCTACAAACGAAGGATTGAATTTCCAAAGTACTGAAGTCATCCCGCCACAGTACTGCATGACCTCCACAGTACTGTACATCCTCCACAGTGGGCCACAGTACTGCACAGACGTGTGCCAGGGTGCCAATAGACCTTTCATATAACGTTTTCAGTGCGAGGCGAAGGCTGTAATTAATTTTTTTTTTTATAGTTATATTAATTGTGGAGTGCCTCAGGGTTCTTGCCTTGGTCCACTCCTCTTTTTGATATACGTTAATGACTTGCCATTTGCCTTAGATAGAACTAAGGCCACAATGTATGCGGATGATACGAGCATTTCCTACTCCTCGAAATATGTTACTGATTTGACCCAAGTCATCAATACTGATCTTAATAACATTCGTTTATGGTTAATGGGAAACAAACTTTCTCTTAATGTCGCCAAAACACAAAGCATGATTCTAGGTTCTGGAGTACGATTGCGGAAACTGGGCCTGAATGATACCACAGTCGGTCCCGACTTTCAAATCAACGAGGATAGGATAGCTTTTACAAGCAACGTGAAATATCTTGGGGTTCAAATCGATTCCCAACTGAGTTGGAAAGAGCATATTACTGTTGCACTCAACAAGATTTCACGAGGAGTAGGAATGCTTAAGTACTCCAAAAAATATCTGTCTTTAGAGACTGTCCAGAAAATGTATTTAGGCATAGTAGAACCACATATTAGGTACTGTTGCTCGGTCTGGGGTTGCGCTGGTGATACCATCATACTAAAACTTCAAAAGCTACAAAATCGAGCCGCTCGTATTGTGACCAACAGTCCTTTCGATAAAACTTCGCTGCCGCTGATAGCTCAACTCGGGTGGCTAAATGTAAAAGAAATGGTTGATTTTGAAACAGCTACCATTGTTTATAAATCCCTTCATGGACTAGCACCTCCTTATATGCAGGACATGTTTCACAAACTGTCTGATTCAAGGAATCGAGTCCTACGCAATACTGAAACAGATCTTAGGATCCCACTATGTAAAACATCAAATGGGCAACGTAGCTTTTCATATCGCGGAGTGACTGTTTGGAATCAATTGAGCTCCGAAATAAAAACCGCCCCATCGCTGGCGATTTTCAAAAACAGGCTAAAAACGTTTTTGAAAAGTAATAGAGATATTCAAAAATGAATATCACACATCGAACATAGAGTTTGGTCAATTTTCCTTTCTTAGAATTGAGATTTTCTTTTTTACGCTTATTCTATAGCTTATGATTTAATCATAGCAACATAAATTGTTATTAGTTTAGGTTTTTAGCAGTGCACATTGTAATTCAGTTTATTCTTTTATAACTGAATGTATTACCGTGGGTAAATAATTAAAAATGAAAAATTAAATGAAAATGTAAGTTCCAAATGAACATGATCTTGAACTCTGGAGGTACAGAAACTTAGCTGACTGATGGCAACATTCCTGCATTGCCATTGGTATTACGCATGCAAGTGGGAAACACCTGTCTGAAGGAGATGCGAAGGGGGCTTGTTTGGAAAAGACGTATGTTCTTAAGAGGTCTACAGTACGTCGTTAGTTGGTTTCGTGTATTTCACTACACTATGCGTTCAAGCAAAAATATCAATTGTTACATGGTAGCCTTTGGGTCAACAAGAAGTGTTTAGTGTCCAGTCAGCCAATTTTCTGTGAATGTATCGGTTTGCAATGAAATTTGAACTTATATGAATATCTTATTATTCTTAATTTTTCAGCAATCTCAGTAGTGGGCTCTTAGATTAGTGGTTCCTTAGGAATAAATCAGTGTAGTTTCTCAAACAGCTGATCATTGAAAGAGTCATATAACAACTAGTAAATAGGTGGTTATACCGAACTTTATTGTATTGTTGTGTTTGCCCCTGCAAGAATATTAAAAACACTTGGTTTTTCCAACAAGTAAGATCATTTTCTTCCAGAAGTTAAGATTTTAAACCCTTTAAAGAATTAACTTTTGATAATGTCACTCTCAACTTGGAATGACAGCATTGTCAAGCAATAGTCAAATATATAAACCCGCATGAAAATTATCTATAATTTCCAAACTTGATCTTGAGCATATGCATTTGTGGATGTTTCTCAAGTCTTGCAGAGATTCATCTTTTCCGATCTGTTAATGCACATGTGACGTATGTAGTCACAAACGCTGACAATATATCTAGATTGAATTATACTTTATATCTTGTTTTTTGTTGTCTTTACGTTAGAGATAATTTTAATGGGAAAATCTGATTTGTAGTTGATAAGACGAGCTGCACGCTTCAAAATTTGTTTTGAGTGTACAAATTTTATGCTGCCCATCGCAAAGGTTCATAAAAGGAGGGAAAAGAATTGTTTCTTGATACGGATAGGATAGTTTTGTAGGATTCATTGATCACAAACAATCAACAATGATGTTGGCAAGCTATTCTAGCGTACTTTTACGGTATAAATTGCGATACAAAGCACGTTGATGCCGAAGTGGCGGATAGGCAGATGGTTGACTAAAACAAGAAAATGGCATTCTTTAGGCTTCATTATAATTCCTAAAGATGACAATTACAGTCAGAAAAGAAATATCCCAGTTGATGTTGATATAAGAGAAGGCCATGTAAATAGAAGGGTTCGACAAATAGATTGATTTAGTAGTGTTATAGAGTATGTCGAGGAGAGCTTGTTTCTTCCTGTGAAGTAAGTTAAATATGTACGAATTGAAAGAAAATCCTGAAGAGATGCCTGTCAAAGTAAAGCCGCTGCGCTGACCGAGGGGCAAATCACTCCAAAAATCTCGTACACTTTCATCAAAACTCTCAAAAATCTTCATAAACTCTTAGAAATCCCAAAGAAAATCCTAAGAATCTTCGAAAATCTGAAAAAATCCCAGAAATCTCCCCCAACAAATGATAGAAATTCTCAAAAGAATCTTTCGACAATTCCTTGAAAATCTCAAAGAAATTTTAAATCCTCACAAATCTTGCAAAATCTTGAACATCTTTGAACATCTCGATAAATTTTGAAATCTCAAAAATCTCAAAATCTCAAAAGGGCTTAGAAATCTTAAAAAATCTTTTGAAAATCTCAGAAAAAATCCCAAAAATCTTTGAAAAATCTGAGAGATTTTTAAAATCTTAAAATCTCGTACGCAATTTTTGGAGTGATTTGCCCCTTGGCGCTGACAACATGCCATTCGCAACAGCTAACCACACCGCTTTACAAATCTAAGATGGGTTGTTGTTTCGAGAGTAGATCAGGTAGAGCCTCGTTTCAGAACAAACTACAAGTTAGACACCAAAATCAGCAGATGTTTAGAGACGTATGACCATTGAAGTAGAATGACCTTTGCTTTAATTTGTTTGAGTGTCTACGTGTTAGTTATGCGCATGACATTGGCAGTTGATTGTCAAATCTCGTTTAGAAGTGTATTATCTGGTAATGTTGCAATAATTCAGTGGCAGACACCAAGGGAGGCGAGGGGGTGAGGCAATAACAAAGCCTTTGAACTGAAACAATATCTTCGCACCCCCCCCCCATATTTGGCAAAGTGTCCGCCACTGCCGTAATTGGCAGTCTTCTAAAAGCTCAGGCTTACACTTGTATTCCGAAAGTTTGCACTGATCGCAAAGAATTTGCTTGCTAGCCTTAGCGCTGGCGAGGAATGCTTGTTTTTGACATTGAGTTTCATTCATGTTTCGTTTAATTTTTATTCAAAGACATACTGTACTATACAGGGACGTCGCCTGAAAAATTAACTACATTCCATAAAACAAACTACGAAGATACGAACTTATCAAATTTTGTAAACTATTGTTAAACAAAATACGAACAAATAACTAAGGTAAAGTGAGTGGCACTACTACAAAACGCTAGTTGATGGGGTCATGGTCAGCTCTGTAAGATAATATTTCGAAGCTCGAAAGCAGCTCTCGTGTAGCCTGCGTGCAGATTCGAGGAGCGAGGGAGGTGAGACCGAGTTAGCAGTTGTTGTTAGCAAGAAGTTGTTAGCAACTTCTTGGACTATTTTTACATTTTCCTTGAGAGGAGTTACGTGAACTGTTGTCTCAGGTTCATAGTGCCGTATGCCGTAACTTTATTTTCAACTTCGCTTTCTTAATTTTTTCATTTTCATTTTAGTTTTACCATTTGTCGCTAAAATGCCTGACGGCGGTCTTGTTGTTTGGGATGTTGTGGACTCTTTTCCATACCACCATTTGATATGGTAGTTTCATCAAATCAGATAAATTATCTTTCAGAGCTCTTCTTTCTTAGCCTGCGCACAGAGTTTACTTTGTTGCGGAGGAGGAAAGAAAAAAGCTTTACAGAAGCTTTTCCCTTCCTCCTCCGCAACAAAAAAGTCTGTGCGCAGGCTATTCTTTCTATATTTGGCCACCTGATTCAGTCCGGATTTATGCTGTTATCTGCATATGGTCTCCGTTATTAATGTCATTATTCCTCTTGACACTTTGCTATTCAGAGCCCATTCAGGACGGTTCTGTAATTAATTAAACACGAGCGGGTGCTTTGATTGATGTTAGCTTTATAGTTTGCTTTAACACGGCTTTGTGCAGTATTTTCAGCTCGGCGAAAGTTTGGATGATATGAATAGTTACCAAATTCTGTGCAAGCAAAACGAACAGCTCAGATCTGTAATAATTGTATTAGTTGTCAGCCCTAGTGTGTTCCTTGCGGCTCCTATCCCTATGGTGGTTTTAAAGGCCCTTATTACCCCTACTTAGCGTTTGTTTTGAAAATGTTCAACAATTACACATCAATATTTCATAATGCCAGATCCTATCAATACGGTATTGCTTACTCGGACGTATCTGCTGCAAACAATCTATGGTTTCCCTGCAGCTCTGTATTTACATGTTGAAAGAGCCTAGGATTGATTAACTTGCATTGTACAAAAGGAAATGGCGTTTATATGATGTTTTGTTTCTTGGAGCATTTAGATCCAGAATTGTATTGCTCGTTATCGATTGGTGCTATTTAAGCTGAACTTTGTTTTGGTGCCTTGCTCGTCAAGAACACAGATCGTTATAGTCGCATTTGGGCTCCGTAAAGCTGGCGGCAATTGACTTCTTCTGGAGGTGGTATTTTGTTGTTTGATAGCAAAGAAAGTCATGTTAGTTCAAGAGCGGACAGGCATGCTTGTGGTAGTAGCCTCAACATTATTCCTTCAAACTTAGAAGGCCTGCATATTTCAGTTATCAGACGTCTATTGAGGGATTGTTGTCATTGTTGGCATATTGTGTGACCTCAACTTTTTAGACGAAGAACGAAGACACATCAATGCAGATGGCCTCGATATTCAACAACGAAATCCCATAGAATTTCCTGTGCTCAACTTACTTTAAAGCCTTTGGAGCCATGATCATTTAGGCTATTTGTTGTTTTGCCGGTTCTCAAGCTAGCTCATTATAGTATATATAGGTTGGTCCAATAAATACCGGTTTGAGCATCCACTTGCATAGCAGGATGACCAAGACAGATATTACTGGTGAAAGGGAGAAGTTATGATCTTGTAGGTTGATCTTGTAGACTTAATTCCAGTTCTGACAAATAAGAATATTTAGAAGAACATCGTACTTGATTGCACGACAAGAACTGGTAGCTGCACCAAGAAAGCGAATTCTTTTGCTGTAGTGAGCTGTATATTGATGTCGCAAATTGAATGCAAGTATAGCAAATGTGCAGCATCCTTACGGAGCCGCAATTGCAAGGATTCACGAGTAGTTGTTCCGTTCACACGACGAATAGTAGATTTGTAAAGTTTTGCAAATGAACAGTTCTACATGAACGTCATAACTGGTATACAGAAGACAGCTGTAACATCGAAAGCTAGCTGTAACATTGAGAGCTCTGTCCATTGATTTTTCATTGCCTCTGTCCATTGCATATTAAGCTTACGTAATTACGTAACAAAAGATTGTTTGGAACAGAAGACTGAACTTTCCAACTAAATGCCAAGTCTGCCAGAAAATGACCAGCTTTACGAGAACATCATAACTTTATTGAATTCAAATTGGAATAGTTTTGTTGGATCAGTTCTGGTGAATTTCAGAGGAAGACCATTGTTAAAGATGCCGTTTTGGGGTGTTGTTAAAATTGCACACAAAGTAACGACTAACTCTGTTGATCGTCTGATACATAATTTCAGGAGTCTGGATGATAGTCCACTCCCTGATAGAAAGTTTCAGAACAATGAAGGTAAGTGGGAGAACTTTAGTTAGCTCATTAAGTTTCTAATTAATTGCATTCAACCGAAAATAACTTTATTTATTTAAGGAAATCTAAATAGAAATATAAAAAATATATAAAATATAAAAATAGCCGTACAAAGACTTTGAAACGCGCCAAACCATATTTGGGTAACTGATCTATGTCAACAGCAAATAATGATATCTTATTGGCTACAATTTGACCACAAGTGGCTTGAGCCACTTTCTATGCTTTGATTCCCTTCAATTAAACTACAATACACAAATAGTAGTGAGGTCAGTCTAGCAAGTTTGTATATAGGTGTACCGAATGAAGTAAACACGGTAAACACCATATTTCTATGGTAAGCACATTACTCCTATCGATCTTTCGTTCTTACGACACATGTAACCTGAATCTTCCTAAAACGGAGAGGGGATGGGTGGGTGGGTGGGAGCCTATCTTTACGAAAGCTTGTTATCGACCTGTGATTCTCCACGCTTTTAATAGCTTTTTATATTTGCCTACTAAGCAAGCTTCTACAGAAAGCGTGCAACAGATCCTCTATGCTACTTCAAAACATTTTCCTATTGTACTGTTGATAAATTCATTAATTGGATTATTTCCAATAGGTGCACTATTTGTATTGTTGTTTTTTCACTTTAGCCTTTTATCCGACAATTTTCTGCCACTAATATCGGATGAAGTTATTCAGAAATTTGTTCGTTATTCAACGCAATTTTTGCGTTGTGTGTGTGGTACAACTAGCAGTTGATAAGTGGAAGAGAATTCCTTCTACATCTTTGGTTTCAATAGCAATCACCATTGCACGGTACTGACCGCTGATATAGGTTCTATTGCAGTATACCTAATTTTCTCTATGAGCAGAATGTTATATATGCGAGGCTGTGTCACGGTACCATTGAGCTCTACACTGGATTGAGGCAGTGAACAAACCCAAACACACGAGAACGAGGTTGGTCATTTCTTCGATTGGTTATATTCATGGGAAGAATTATTGTGTGCGGTGTACGTAAACTTAATCAAATGGGTCCTTATTTTCAAAATACCCCTTGTAAGTCAGTGACATTAGGTTCTGTGCTTTGAAATTCATCCTACATTAACCAGTGCAGCAAGCAAGTTTGTATTCAGATCGCTTGGAGCTCGGCTTAGTTGCAATTGATTACATCTTCAAATTGTTTGTCTCTGCTCAATGAACGATCAGTTCCAGCATCTACCTTTTCTCTCTTCTTCCATCCTCTTGGTGTTCCTCGTTAAAACATCTCATCAAATTCTCAATGTTTACATTCTGTGACCTCATGAACATTCCACAACAAAGTTTGATAAAGCCATGCCACCGTCTAGACGTTACTTAGGTACCTTCCGAGCCGAGTTCCGCGTTCCGAAAGCGTTTCTTGGATAGTTTTATCCCAGTACTGAGGTTTCTTAAATTTTTGGTGATCTGATGGACTCGCCTAAATCTCGCTTCATTCTTCAAAGAGAAAGGAAAAAATCAGCGAACAGGAACAGGAAAAATTGGACAATTTTTCCCGTCCGCTGATTTTCCGATTCTCTTTAAAGAACAAAGCGAGACTTTTGCAAGTCAAATGATCTGAGGGTTGAGTTTCTTATGAAGAGTTTCATACAAACAAATATGTGGTATGCCTGGCGGGGGACAATTTTTGCGAATTCAAACGCGTGCTTTAAAGATTTCTTGCGTAGACGCAACTTTGGTGGGGTTTTGAAATTATTCTATAGTGCTGTTGATGGTCTAACCATGACATGTAAAATGCAATTCAATAGATTGCATTCAACTTGATTTGTTTGGTGAAGCCATACAGGTGCTTGTGCTGCAGCGAACCTTGATTTTTTATTAATGAGAGTCTGCTTGTTTGATGGAATGCGAATTCTTTCTTGTTGATCAATATAATCACGTTTCGACTGTGTTCACTTATCATTTGCTTTAATTATTCATCACACAATGAATGTGTTAGATGCAAGCACCGGCTCAAACGTACTTTGTCTTGGGGAGATACGTTTTCAACGTACGTTGTACGTTTACGTTGTCTTGGAGAGAGAATATTTTGTGTATACAACAACAATCATTTTGGTGAGATATAATTGACCTGACAGAAATTCGAAGTTATTTTGCGGTGTCCGCATTTAAAGGAGTACATTTGTTGTCAAAATGTGTGGAAATATAGTTACCTGAGGAGCCTCAAAATTCTTGGAATATTAGTTTGAAGTGATACTGTTTTTTTTTTACTATACCGCATGTTAATTGATCTGACAAGAGCTCGAAGTTGTTTCGTGGCATGCACATTAAAGGAGGACATTTTGTTGTCAAAATAAGTGGAAAGGTAACGACCCAAACTTGCTTCTTGGCATATTGAAACTGGTAGCAGTATTTTGAAAATATAAAGCGTGAGAGTTGACTTTGCAAAACATCCAGTGGTGGTTTGTGATTTTGCGTTGAAATTATTGAATTTGTTGTCGAAACACATAGGAAGACAGCGACCTAAAGTTACTTTTTGGTATATTGTGGTGCTATTGTTTTAAAAATATGCTGGTTGATAATCCTTAGAGTTGGTTCATATGTTGTCAAAATATTTGGAAAGAATGAACTGTCAAGTGTGAAAGTTGCATCCTGGTATATTGGTATTTGTGTCGAGGTGGTACTTTTGTTTTCAAAATACATGACCCGATAATTGACTGGCAAAACATCCACCTGTGTTTGTTTGATTTGTGTTGGAAGGTTTACATGTATCTTGAAAATATAGGGAAGCACGATTGATCAAAAAGGACTTTGCAATATTGAAAATTGTGACTCTGTATTCGTTTAATGCAGTGGGAATTCAGAGTAGTGGACTTGACTTAACGACGCAGCGTTAAATGACATAACATTGGTTTGCACTTGGATGTCATTGCAAGATTAATAGTATTACAGTTTCAATGCAAGGATTTTGAGATTATCATCTGATTATCCTATTAATGATCTTCGTTTGTAACTTAGCAGAACTATCACCAATTCTGTTTAAGCCCGAAAATATTCTACAGAGGTTTTCAGTTCTACAGATATAACATCAGGCTGCAGTTTTTACTGATCATCACAAGGAGAATGTGATGTTTACATTCTATCGATATTCAGTGTCGGCCTTTAGCTAAAGAATTCTACGACAGCAAACAAACTTATAAGTCAGAGAGCAACAGTGTGATGAACCTCACGCGAGGGCGTTCCCGATTGGGATTTAGCTGAACAAACGCTACAAAGAGCTCATTTTCAAAGAATCATCCTTATTCGACATCTCCTTACTTGATTATTTAGTCGTTCAACAGGATAGTTCAACGAGAAATAACGCTGCTACTTCAAGAGGAACACTTTTGTCCGTAGAGAATGTGGTGAACTATCTTGCTTAAGGACGTCTCGTAGTGGATTTATGACTCTGTTCATAAGCCAATGATTCAGTTGTGAGATCAAGAACGGTAATTTATCATTCAGTACGCTGCTGGTGTGGTTGGTGTAGTTTGCGCTGCGAAGAGTGAGTTGAATAAGAGCTACACGGCGAAAGATTGCCTTTGGGAACATTCGAACAAAGTTTAACTGTAAAGAGATACAAGGATACTTTTCTTTGATGACACTACATGCAGTTTTCATTATATGACTAAGGCGAGGTGTGGTTGTTTTGTTTGAATTTTAGTTGAAGACAGATACGATACTTTCTTCGACGCTGCGTGCAGTTTCATTATATCTGAGAAACGAAGCGTGGATGTTTTGTTATTAGAAAATAAACAGTTTCAACGAGAAACGCAAGCAGCTGAATCTGTCTCTGGTGTCTTGACATCAGAACTCTAGTTCTCACAGTTGAATAATTATTTTTTATGACCAACGCAGGTGCTGGTAAAGACCCTTTTTCCCTAGCTGAACATCGAAGTGCTAAGTAAATCTGCAGGTGCATTGTGGAGTAGAGTGATTTAGATGTTGTGGCTTCAGAGGCTACTTGTAGAGGGTTTGCAGATGTAAAGGGCCATAGACTTGTGAAACCAAGAAAGGCTTTCCAGTGGAAGAAAAAAGTTTACACAGAAGGGCTACTTGCAGGAACAGAGAATTCTCAAACAGTGATAAAGCCAAGAAAGCTTGGTCTTAAGGAATGTTCGTTTAGAAA
This sequence comes from Aurelia aurita, assembly GCA_004194415.1. NCBI lineage: Eukaryota > Metazoa > Cnidaria > Scyphozoa > Semaeostomeae > Ulmaridae > Aurelia > Aurelia aurita. The sequence continues at coordinate 950,687 of REGM01000086.1, read as the reverse complement.
GTTTGCTGTTGTAAGAGAATTCTCAGAAATTGATAAAACCAAGAAAGCTTTGTTTTTGAACGAATGTTCCTTTTGGCTGCTGGCTAGAAAGTTTGCTAACGTAAGATACATGTAGAACACAGGTTGGTCGTCGAGAAAAATGGTTTTTTGTTTGTTCTTCTGGGCCACTGTTTAAACATTTTGCTGTTTGAGATTTTAAGAAGAACCTGATTGTTAAGGAAAGGGTTGGTTGTTCTTACGGGATTCTGGCTAGAAAATTAGCTGTTTAAAAAAGTTTCAACCAAGAAGAGGATTGTTGTTGAAAGAAACTGGTTTTTTCTTTTGGTCTATGGATAGATTTGCTGCTAGAGACTTGTGATAATAATCGTGAGAGAATTGTAAAGCCAAGACAATTTGACATTCAGAAAGAAAGCTGATTGATAAGGCCACAAAGTATATCTCTTTAGTATACAGATTCATTTGCACTTGAAAGAGCAGTTACCCTCTATTATTTTACTGTCGTTGCATTTAGCGCCAGCGGTTGTTTACGTTGTTTTCCTGAATACCAGAACGGGTCCTAGGGAGCACAGAATCCTTACACAATAACAAGTCAGCTAGATATCTTCAGTTCTACTTGACCTTGTGGTGTAGTTACTGTAGCAAACCACCGTCAGGAATTTTTCAACAAAAGAGTTCATCTTGGATTGGTTGCCAAAGGCAGTGTCAGTTAACAAAATGGATGGACAACACTTTCACGGCGAGTTAGATGAGGATGTTGGATTCATTCGGTACATAGTCGATGAGAATAGTATCGATAGTCACTCAGCCACCGATGAAGACACCGAAGATTTCGATGGTGGAACCAGTGTGGAAAGCAAAGGAAACGAGGGAGAAAAAGGCCTAAGGGGTGGAGAACAGGCTCAAGGAGAGAGAGGGAAAGATGACCCAGTAAGAAATGGAAATAGTGAAGGTGAATCTGACCCAGAAACCGATTTAGAAGACGAGCTAGATGAATTGTCACTTGCCCTAAATTCTGCGAGAATGATTCGGTTAGAAGACATTTACCTTCGGTCTTGCAAAGAATTGAAGATCATACCGTGCAGCCCTTTCTTACGTCAGATTCGAGATGAGGAAATTGACATAAGCCATTATAACGTAGGTCCTAAGGGAGTCAAGGCACTTGCTAAAACACTGAAAATAAACACAACAACAACATTATTGAATGTACATGATAATGGTGTTGATATTGAAGGAGCTAAGGCTCTTGCGGAGATGTTAAAAGAAAATTGCTTTATCACAGTCTTAGACTTGTCAATGAATTTCGTTAAGGAAGAAGGGTTGGCTGCCGTTTGCAAAATGCTGGGTATCAATAAATACCTCTTAGAGTTGAGTTTGGCATCGACAAGGTTGAGTGATGCATCAGCAGTGAGTATTGCAGATGCAATGACGAGAAATTCGACGCTTCGATCACTGAATCTAAGCTCAAATGAGATTTGCACAGAGGGTGGTATTCATCTTGCACGCGGCATCACAGCCAATACAGGCATTACGTTCTTGGATCTCAGCTCAAACCATATCCGTGGTAAAGGCGCTATAGCGATCGCGGAATCGTTATCTAGTAATTACACGCTAAAAACGTTGGATATCAGCGCGAACGGTTTCTCTGATTATGGCACGCGTGCTATCGGTAAAGCATTCAAAACTAACAGTACTTTACGTGAGATAGATATTTCGCAGAACAGAATCTCCCTAGATGGAGCCTGGTCCCTTGGGATTGGGTTGGAAGAAAACATTGGATTGAAAGTTTTGAAAATTGGTGGCAATCCATTCCAGTCACGTGGTGCAACGTCGATAATTGATTCGCTAATAACAAACAAAGAATCGACAATAGAAGAGCTCTACCTGGATGATATCATTGTGTCAAGTGAATTTGAGAAGTTGCTGTCAGAGCTTCTGGAGCAACGGCAAGGATTGCATGTACAGTTTGGTGTTGTTGTGAGAGGGAAAGAGCATCGAAAAAGAGGCAAAGAGCAGAAGGTAAGTCGTTTAAAATATTCCTGTTGTTTTTCATGTCAGTGCGAAGTTTTTCTAGAGAATCGGAAGTGGCAGGAAATGCTTTTAACCTTATGGAAATATGTGTATTTTGGGCCACAGCTTTGAGGATCTATGAGGCCTCTTTCTACCCAGGCCACCTCAAGACACTGTGCACTCTGTAAAGCTAACGAAAAAGCATCTAGGAAGGTATTAGGGTAATTTATAGATGTAGCTTCTTCCTTCCTTATATTTTGTACCAGCATTTTTGTCAAATGTCAAAGGCATTCCGAATTTTTGTTTCTGAAAACTTTTTTGAAAGTCTAAATATTTTCGTTTTGTCAAGGACCAAATTTGTCATAGAGATGTTGTGTCTGCTTGCAAATGCCATAAAATGGAGATCCTTGATCTTTAATGAGCTATTTAACTGTGGAAAATACTTATCGTTCTTTAAAAAATTATTTTCACATCTGTTGTTTTCAAAATTTATTTCTTTGCTGCAAAACTACCCTACGCATATTTACGCATTGTTTATAAGATTTAATCCACATGTTCGATAGAAAAGTATAATACTTTCACTCACTGAAGGTTTGAAAAAGCAGAACTGATAAGGAGNTCAAGAAAAAGTGCAAGATTTTGGATATTTGCCTTGGTGTGAAGTGCTGATTTCTTGCCAAGAACAAGCTACGCCAGAAAGAAGACAGTAGTCATTTTTTTAGTTTCGCGACTTCAGTACTGTAGGAGTAGAAGGACAGAACAACATTGCGACAATTTGCACAAAAGAGAAACTTGTAAGAAAGCAGGAGAGCAACGACGTTATCTAGTTTTTTGGTTTGATGCCAGAAGGCAGGAAAGGTAGCATGTTTACGACAGTTACTTCAAAGATTTACTAAATCTTAGGCAAAGTTTATGAGAAATATTTCTTGGGAAACTGTAATTATATTGCTGAGGAACAGTTTGTATCGTTGTCAAATGTTTGATTCCAACATAATACTGAAATTGAAATTGTTGAAGGTTGTTGTTCAGTGGACGAATTTGGAAGTACATTTGGTGATTTGATAGACTGTTAGATATCTGTTTCGGATAGTTTTAATAATTGTGACAACCTTGCAGTTTGCTGTTTATATTCATAATATTGCTGAGATATTTGTTGTGTTCCGTCCATAAGATGGATGTAGTTTGGGTTGATGATGATACCAATGTTATTCGGCATGTAACCGATCATGACCTAGCCGAGCCGTCTTTCAACGAAGATTTATCGTTTGTACACAGCAATACGAAAATTAGCGACAATTCATCCGATGAATTCGACAGCGATATTGAGTCATACTTGGAAAGAGAACTCCCCGAAACAGTCGTGAATGAATCGCCGACTTTAGAGGAATATTATCGAAGCATTTGTCGGAAATTACGAGTGATTCCCTGCAGTCCTTTTATTCGTAAGCTCACCTATGACGACATTGATATCAGCCATTATAATGTTGGCCCGCAAGGAGCAAAGGCGATCGCTAAGACGCTAAAGCGCAACACAACAACATCAATGTTGAATATTAGTGACAATGGGTTAGGGGTTGATGGGACGATTGCGATCGCTGATTTGTTGCGAGAGAACTTTTTCATCACGGTTTTGGACTTATCGACTAATTTCATAGGTAGAGAGGGCGTTGCGGCAGTTTGTGAGATGCTGGAGAGTAATAAATACTTGCTTGAGATAAGTTTAGCGGCAAATAAGATCGGCGACGAAAGTGCGTCTTGTATTACAAAGGCATTGCGGGAGAATTCTACATTACGAGTGCTTGATCTGAGCTCGAACGATATCAGCGGAGACGGAGCTGCGGTTATATCTGGTGCGGTTAAAAGTAATGACACTTTACTGTATCTGAACCTGAGCGGTAATCATATCCGCAACAGAGGAGCGGTAAAATTTATTCAAGCGGTCGAGGCTAATTCAGTCTTACGTTCAGTTGATCTTAGCTTCAACGGCTTGGACGACAACGTTGCGGAGGCGCTGAAATCCCTACTGAAGAAAAGTGTGACACTTCGAGAACTTGATATATCCAGCAACCGATTATTTGAATTCTCCGCGCGGAATATTGTCGTTGGTCTGGAAAAGAACGATACGCTGAGAGTTTTGAAAGTCGGTCCAAACCCAATGCAGTCTGCTGGTGCGAAATTGATAGTTGATGCGATTCTTGGTAGTGAATTGTCTGCAGTGGAGGAGCTTTATTTGGATGGGATCCCTGTGACAGGTGAATTTGAAACATCGCTGAATGATCTGTTAGAGCAACGGTCTGGAATGTATGTTCAATATGGCACTGTGGTTAAAGGGAAGGAGCATCGCAAGAGAGCCAAGGAGCAGAAGGTTAGTCTTTCCATTTCTGACATTTTTGTTTTCTGACTTCATTTTCAATTAAATCTGAAGATGGCACTGCTTGACTTCAGTGATCAACGGAACCCATATTCGTTCTGATAATACCAACAGGATCTCCTAGCGACATTTGTCATCAGCCCAACTTGATATGATTTTCCAAAACAGTACAACCGTTACAAAGTAGCATTTTCAGTCAATCATCGGAGATAATCTTATTAACTTCTTTATTAACATAGGTATATTTTTGAAACCACATTTTTTATTCACAAATTGTATTTCCAGATATTCAGCTGCTTTGTCTAACAGCTTTCAGGTCAAAATTCATAGTTCTATTTTCCTAGTACGAAAACAATTATTTATGAAACATTTTCGGTGTTCCATTATTATGCCCTGGCGAGGGAAGCAAACATTATTTGATGAACTGTTTAGTTGTTTGTACGGAATCTACGATCAAGATGTTTTTGCTGCTTGTCGACCTCATCAAACACTGCTTTACAAGCATGCGACATGCCAAAAAGGTTCTTTAACGTTTTCAGAAACAATTTGCATCAACTGCGCATGATATATGCAGCAATTTTTAATGTGAATGCCAGATGAGAAAGCACTTGGAGTACTGCCTGATAAGCACTGTATTCTACGTAGGTTTTCCAGCTGGAGATTTTTAAATTAAATTTCGTTGATTTGTAAAGTCTTCTAAGCTCCATCTTCATTTTTGTATTCAGGGTTTATCCAAAAGCTTTAAAGGGGCCTCTGCAACCGGCATGCATTGTGAATACATCCTTTTGTGGTCTCTTTGTTGTCACCATTTTCATGGTCCACGAAAATGGCCGCCAACAAAAGATGGCAGGTGCAAGGTATGCTGGTTGCAAAGGCCACTTTACTACTTCTGCTTCTATGCACTAATCTTTAAATTTTAACGCCACTTTTCTTTTTTATTGTCTCTCAGGATCTACTTTCAAGAATCCTCGATTACATCGAATTTCGTGGTATTCGAATGATGGATTTCTTCCGCACCATGGACAAGAGTGGCAAGATGATGATAACGAAAGCTGAGTTCAAGAAAGGCCTCGAGACTGCAGAAATACCCGTTCGTTCAAGCCAAGTTGATAAATTCTTTGAGCTCATCGACGAAGGTGGGACTGGCCATGCGAAATACAAAGATTTCGTCAAAGTTCTGAAGCCTGATTTCGTTACCAAATTTGCTAAGAAGAGAAGCAATCATAAATGGGACCATTGATATGCATTTTAGAATATTCGTTCGATCAGTGGCGGCGCCAGCCGCCATGGACTGGGAGGGACAAACTGAAATGGGGGTCCGGGGGCAAAGCCCCCGGGAAAATTTTCAGGACCACGCCCTTTTTATCCTTGGGAAACGCCCTTTTTAGTGCTAAGAAACGCCCTTATTTGTCCTCAAAATTCAGGATCTAACTACCTAACCCCTCCTTCGACAATTTCTCTACGGATTTGAACGAATTGGAAAACCGACTTTGGAGAGAAGTGGGACGTCCCCCCCCCCCCCGTGGCGCCGCCACTGCGTTCGATGCCAAGATACTAACGTCTTTGGAGCTGGCACTGGCTGGAAAAATTGAAAGAATCTAAAAAACTTTGCCAAGGTCATGGAGCTAGACCTCGTTGACGATTGTGCTCTGAAGATAGAGGACCATAAATTGCTTAATCAGTTCCGATCGTGGACTGCAATTTGCCTTGTTACAGAATTCCCTGTCTTGATTATCAGTTCTTTTTTCTTTAGTATCTTATCTGATAAATTAACTGTAATAAACTTGACCAAGTCTAACCCGACCAAGTTGAAACTTGACCAAGTCTACAAAGCTCTCTTTGAAAGCCATCTTCGCTATGGTGACATTGTTTGGAGTACTCTTTCCAACACCAAGCCGTCCCAACTGCAGCGACTACAGACCAGGGCAAAGAAGCTAATAGTGGATGCCAAGTATAAGGACGGTTGGAATTGTGATTGGCTCAATGTAAAGTCTTTGCTCTCCTTTGACAAAGGAGTCATGACATATAAAATTTTGCATGACCTCTGTCCCGAAAATCTTCGCCATAAGTTCACTGAAAGATCCATGATCTCAGAGTATAGAACCAGAAATCATGGAGATCTGCAAATTCCCAAAGTTAAGTTAGAATATGCAAAGCGAAGTTTCTACTTCTCTGGTGTCAAAAACTGGAATGATATCCCTGACAACATTCGAGAACAAGAATCAATCGCTCGTTTTAAAACAGGTTTTAGAGAGTATCTTTTGAACCTACAGGACCCAAACACGACCCCTTGGTAGAGCAGCAATTCTTAAAATTATTTTGTTTTCTTTTCTAAAAATATATTGTTATTAGTGTTAATTTTCCTAGCTGAAAGGTACTCGTGTATATAAATATTGATAAAAAGAAAAAAAAAATGAATATGTGTCATATGTAGATTATTTTGACAAAACTGTTATTAAGCCAGTTGAGCATTTGAAAGTCTGTATCTTGCAAGACAAATTTAGGAGAAAATTCTTCGTAGTTCCTGTATTTGTGGATATTTTCGATCACTAAAGTTGTATACGTAGTTGTAGTTTAAAAAAGCTATTTAAAATTTATCGATTTCTTGCACTGAATTAGGGGATTTTGTCGACTGCATTCCTCTATTCGCACAACTCCTCCTCGAACGTTATATGAATTAGTCATTCGTAGTGAACATACATTATTGTGTCTGTAAATCAAGAATGATATGATACATGCAGATTTGCATATTTGAGAGGTGTTCAACCATTACAATATACTTTCGTATGGTATTTTCTCCTTTCCAAGAAATCTGCAAAAAACAGCTTCTTCTTCCGCCTTAAAGTGAATCAACGGAGCTTGGTGGAGGTCATCTATAAATAAGACAAAGAACCTTCTACACACGCTATTGTTCCTCTGGCTAAACAATATCCACGGACGTATCGAAATCATCAAATACAATAGGCTAATAATAGAATACTCAGACCCCTTCCGCGCGGGGCTTTTACCTCCGTTGGTTCTCTTAAAGTCTGTTTTCCACTTAATGTTCTACCTGTATTGACACCAATCTTATCATCGAGCATGCGCAGGTATTAAGTTCGTTCTATCTTATTATCTGCGCTCGCTCCATGGTATGATTTGTGTCGATACGGGTAGAATTTCTTTAAATGGAAATCCGCCTTTACATGAATGACAAGAGCACCTTTGTCAATGTGACCTACAAGAAAGTGCAATTATCTTGTGACGACCATGTTGTCAGTCAATTTTATGTGCATCACATTTCATTCTCCCAAGACGGCACCACGTTCTCTTGACACTGCGAGGTAAAAGAGTTTCACTTAAGTTGTTTTGCACTATTTTGGAAGCGATCCTTTCAGATTGAGCTATATGGCGCAGTCTATAAATAGGACAAAGGAAAACCCAAAAACGCCATTGTTTCTTTTGGCTTTGCTTCCTTTGCCCACATGTCGGATTATCAAATACAATATGCTACTTTAAAACGGACGAGATCTCATCTCTTAACTTGTTCACTTTAATTTCTGATCAAATCTTATTCTGATTTCAATTGAGAAACATTCTCGAGTTGTTTTATGATCTTTGCTATGAAGCAAAGGATTTACCAAGTTTATTTTTTGATTGGCTACGAAGCTGTGGCTTTAAAACAGGGAGTATTTTTACTCACCCAGACCACAATCTTTCTTGATAAGTATGGAGCTGTCACGTTTCCTTCGACGCGTAGTATATGGGACAAAACTTTGAGACATAGTATGGCATTTGCAACTTTTCTTTTTCAGTATTGGCATCATTATCAAAGATCAACGAAGCATTGCATAGTGATGATGCTGCGGTGATTCTTGCATGCTTGCAGCTGCCAACTGCTAAACTAAACAATGTGAGGCCAAAGAATGCCGAATTATACAAAATTATCTTACAACTGGCAAAGAAGGATAAGGCTGAGGTAAGGGTCATTTTTTGTCCATCTCGCTACTTTTGTCTAAGTCATTACTTCATTGTTCGAGGCGGGAACTGCTGTTTAAAGTCCTTAATCGCCAGAACGGTTGTTTCAGAACTATTGGAAAGTGCTTGATCGTTTATTGCTCTCCTCGGAAAATCGCTTTTTTCAATCTTTAATAACAGAAGCCAAAAAGTGGTTTTCCAAAGACTAAGGGTGTGTTTGATTGGTACAAATTCTGAAAACGGTAGACTTGGTAAACTCGGAATTTGTGCTTGATTGAATCCTAAATTCTCAAAACGGTAGGTTTGGTAGGTTTGGAAGGCTTTCTGAACCTTCTGCTCCAAAAGGCAGAAGGTTTGGCAGTCTTTGGAGAGATTCTCGTTTTCATTAGCAAAAACCCTGGTGGTGAATCCGAAACCTACTATTACGAGATTTTTGTGTTTGATTGGGAAATATATTTCTGTCTCTGCGAAGTCTATACTGTTTTCAGAATTTGGTAGGTTTGGAAGTACCAATCAAACACACCCTAAAAACCTTTAACAGTAAGAAAATAAATTCTACACTTCATGGTGCTTGATTTTGACTTTCTTTGATTCCCAGGTTTTGATCTTTGATCTTGATACAGTGAAAGAATTGAAGTGCTGGGACAACAACCCCGTCGACGGCGTGAAATTTGTTGTGATGGGAAATCCCATTGATATCACTATCTTTTAGCAGCCTAAGTATAGATCACTTTCGGAACAATTTCCTCTATTTTGTTGTATAAAAACATTAAAGTATGCTTTCGTTGATTCTTCCAGCGATTAAATGACGCTGGTGCTGAATTATGGCATGAAGAGATTCAACAATGTATTGACAAAGCCAACGGCATCGCAGAGGATGGTGATAGATGTAAGTTTTAAATTTTCGTTTCATTGTATCTAAATTTGCTTTATAATGTTCGGTTGTGCTCTGAAAGTAATGTATTATAAGAACCTGTAGTCACCAAGGGGGCAGTGAACCCTGGTGTCTATCCAAAGAAATCAGCGTCTGACCGTTGTACGCCTTTCATAAAACTGTTATTTACAAATCAGGGACGAGGGAATTTCAATAAAGCATATTTCGAAGTTTTAGCCACTCTTTCCTCCGGCTAATTTGAGCTACTGAGATACTACGAAGAGCCGGGTATTTGAATGGCTGTAGGTGACCGTAGAAAGTCATATCAATTTGTGCTCTTTAGGTTGTAATTATGTAGGTCAAGTAATCTACACTGGACTCTGTCTTTCGGCAGAAGCCAATCAGATGCATGACAGGGTGTTTTTAAATCGTTCTTTAGGTACTGAGGACAGTTGAAGAGCTGAAATTGATTTGTTCCTCTTTTTTGTGCCTTACCACATTATTAAACTTTTTTGTGGACTTCAAGTAGTTAAGTTTGTTTCGATACTGATCTCTTCTAGTGGCACTTGGTGTGGTTGCGATCAACGAGACAATAGACAAAGGTGACAGTGCTGATCTGTTACTAGCCTTGAAACACAAGAATGTAGCATTAAGGAGTGTAACACCAGAATGCGCACAGAAATATCAAAATGGACTCAAAGACGCAAAGGACAGAAAAGACGATCCAGGTGAGAAATTTCTCTTTCGTGTTGACTCAGTGCAGTTTTGTTTACTGCTATTTTCAACCTAACGCAAAAGAGCAAAGTTGTGTAACAATTATTGGTCTGCTTAGGCCACCTTCAAATTTTTTTTCGATTTGAGGACCCATATGGTTTCGCGTGCTAGAATTTTACCAAGTTATCGAAACGCATTTTCTCTGAGTTACCAGATCGCTTTGTTTATTCTCAGTGTAAAAATTCAACACTTAACGCTAGATTAGATCGCACCAGAGCAATCAAAATTTGAGTAAATTTTTGAGTGAAACTAAGCTTTACAATGACCGGCCTCGTTCTGGCAAAAAGTGTTGAACCGTTTACTGTTTATTTTTCTTGAATACGCCTCATCACCCGATCACTGAATTACTTTTAAGGTTGGAATGGATGGACCGAACATCGCCTTCCGCAAATGTACACATATTACAACAACTACATCACAAAAGAATCATGTTGGAGCACTCCGCAAGATTACAATGCAAATGTCGGTCATCTAACTCGAGATGAGATTCAGGTATGTTTGAAGTACTAGAAAAAACAATGTTGTTGTGCTTGTTGTACGTCGTTTGTATTAGTATAACAGTAATTTCAATAAAAATACGACTTGTACGAAGACTAAGAATAGTAACAACGTTTCTAGCTTAACTCTTAAAATGAAGGTGTTGTGGCGCAGTGGTGTAATCCTCTGACTTTGCAGCCAGAACAGTCAGGCGGACAGGGTTCTATCCCAGGTAGAGCCCCACCATTTGAGCGTCATGACAAGGAGTCGCGGACTCGATTAGGTGTTCTCTACTTCTGCGATCCCAGCGCTTGGCGCTAAAAAACGCAACTTCGCCTTCACCTTCACCAACTCTTCATCAGGTATCAATGTTTGAAGTACATTGAAGGAATTTAATAGTCTGTTTATGCAAGGAATTTTTTCCCCAAGAAACATTGAAATCTGCGTTGGAAATATCAACGTTGTTGTACAACAAGGCTCTGCATTTAAGAAATTTTATGTTAGAAAGTTGTAGCCTCGAAATCTTGCATGGAAATTATTTTACACCAAATCTATCCTGCTTTGAAGCAATGTCTGATGCAAAAATAGACATTGTTCGTATTTTACAGCAGAGATTCATTAAATCCTTTTGAAGACACCTCAGTGTTAGGAAACTCTGGCTCATAAATGCACGGACGTTCTGTACATGTTATCACCAATAAACCATTTTAAGTCCACAAGCAAAAAACTGAACTCTGTTCTGTTAACCTTTAGGGACAGTGCACAATTTATTTTATAAAATGGCCGGTGCAAAACGTAACGGGGCAACTACTTTTTTCGACCTTATGCGGAACGGGGTCAACACTTTTTATTNAAAAAACGCAACTTCGCCTTCACCTTCACCAACTCTTCATCAGGTATCAATGTTTGAAGTACATTGAAGGAATTTAATAGTCTGTTTATGCAAGGAATTTTTTCCCCAAGAAACATTGAAATCTGCGTTGGAAATATCAACGTTGTTGTACAACAAGGCTCTGCATTTAAGAAATTTTATGTTAGAAAGTTGTAGCCTCGAAATCTTGCATGGAAATTATTTTACACCAAATCTATCCTGCTTTGAAGCAATGTCTGATGCAAAAATAGACATTGTTCGTATTTTACAGCAGAGATTCATTAAATCCTTTTGAAGACACCTCAGTGTTAGGAAACTCTGGCTCATAAATGCACGGACGTTCTGTACATGTTATCACCAATAAACCATTTTAAGTCCACAAGCAAAAAACTGAACTCTGTTCTGTTAACCTTTAGGGACAGTGCACAATTTATTTTATAAAATGGCCGGTGCAAAACGTAACGGGGCAACTACTTTTTTCGACCTTATGCGGAACGGGGTCAACACTTTTTATTGTGCAAATAAGTACGGGGCAGTAACTTTTTTATGAGCTCAAGGTGCAGTTTGAAACATAAAATAGTTCATTTTGAAGACGAAATTGTAAATCATGCAAGGTGAGAAGTTTTTGAAGAGATGTGTATAAAATGATGTAGAATTTCCATGTCAATTGCCTGCAAGAATGGTCCATCTGTCACATCTTATCGTCTTCAAAGTCAATATTTTGTTGAAAAGGCTGGTAAGCAAGAATTGATTTTGTAATGGTCATTAGCAAAGTCATCTGTCGAACTATATAACATCTAATGTTCACGAATACGGGGCAGATGCATTGTTTTAAGGAAGGGGTGACGGGGCAGTTGGTTTTTTTGCAATAATTTTATACGGGGTAAGCAGATTTTTTTGCAAGAATTTTTGTGCTCGACCGGCCATGTAATATAATAAATTTTGCACTGTCCTTTATGTGACCAACTAGATGTTGCAGATACTGTCTTTGCTCCTCGTGGATGTTATAAGTTATCAAAAACAAGAGTGCCTTGTGAATCTTTATTTTAGATTTAAGGACCATGTTATTGCGTTACGCCTTATTAAGATTTTTGGCGTGAAAGCCAATTTGAAAGCCGTCACCTTTACTTCTAGTCCATTGTAAGCAAACTGACAACTGATCACGACAGAGATGTTTACTTGAAATCAAACGAACCAGCAGTTGTGAAACTACAATCACATTGGAAAGGACACCAAGCAAGGAAGGCTTATGAACAACGAAAGCATTTCCTCAACGAACAACAACCCGCTGCCGTTATGATTCAGGTATGACCTTTTTTTGTATTTTCACAGTGGAAGGGTTGTGTTCCCCTATCCTATCCTTCCCTCCCCTCCCCTTCTCTCCTTGTCACTTAGGTTCTGTTTGAAGTACTAGAAAAAACAATGTTGTTGTGCTTGTTGTACGTCGTTTGTATTAGTATAACAGTAATTTCAATAAAAATACGACTTGTACGAAGACTAAGAATAGTAACAACGTTTCTAGCTTAACTCTTAAAATGAAGTTGTTGTGGCGCAGTGGTGTAATCCTCTGACTTTGCAGCCAGAACAGTCAGGCGGACAGACGACCCCAGAAATTATTGACGAACATAAGAGATTTTGCTTGCAAACAGTGGCAGACAAGAGGGGCCAGGGGTTGTGGTCGTCCTGCTATGTTGGGGAGAACAGTGATCTTTTTTTCAGGATTTTAACGATGCTTTTCAACTGAAACAAAGCTTTGCTGCCCAATATTTGGCAAAGTGTCCGCCACTGCTTGCAGAAAAATGTGTCTTCCCTTCGTTTCACTAAGTCAAACATTGCTTCACGAAATTTTGTTCGATATAATAAGGAAAAATTGTTCTGAATTTGGCAAAACACTATCGATGAATTTTGTGCACAAATTTATAGGAAGACCTAACTAAGCAGCAGTGTTCATTGTATATTAAGCTGTAGGTACTAGTTTGAACTTGGTTTCAGGTTTTATCATTGGCTAATACAACAGCTTGAGCAAAAATTTTGCTATCCAAAATGTGAACAGTTTTGTTCTGGCATACGCAGCATAGGAATCAAATCTTTAAAAACATTGCACGATTGGTTGATGCATCTTTCGTTTGATTTAATGGCTTGAAAGGAACTTCAGGTACTTCGTTATCTAAGTATTCATTGGCAATCTTTGATATCTATGTCATTTCAAAATTATTGCGTGTTTCTTTTTGTTGAAAGAATTCACGAGAAGCTTTTTGTTGTAAATCCCAAATTAATAGAGGAAAAATGGTACAATCTTCAAGAAGAGCATAGTTTATGAAGGTCTTTAATATGGCGGTAAGCAGAAATCCGTAGCTTTTCTGGTTCACGATTTAGCAATTTGATGACGTCACAACTGGACAACTGTTTGAAACATAGAAGACGCTGTAATTCTGAAAATAATCAAGATATCAAAGATTGCCAATGAGCACTTATCACGAAGTACCTGGATTTCCTTTCAAGACATTAAATCAAACGAAAGATGCATTAACCAATCGTGCAATGTTTTTTAAAGATTTGATTCCTATGCTGGCATATGCTGATATTAAAATCTAAACTGAAGTATTCTAGTGGAAAGGTATATTGTTGTTCACCACGAAAATTGGAAAAGTTGAGTCCAAAACCCTTGCATTTTGTGCCATAGCCGTCCTTGTAAATCAACACCAACGGCACAACGTCTATCGTGGGAAAACTCAAAGGCGTGTTACGCAAATTATGCGCATGTTTCCAATCTCTCTCTTGAACTTTCTGATGAAATTGACATGATTTATAGCGATTCATGATTCATGATTCATGATTTATTATGCAGCATCTTTTTAATTTGTAGATGTTTTTGCCACGACCCCCTGAAAAGCAGTTCTGATGGACTGACGGGGCTACCGTGCCTAAATAAATAAAAATGAATGAATGAAGGAATTCAATAGGTCAAATGCTCCTTGCCCTTCCATTGTCTTCAGTCATCAGTGGATGAAAACATGATAATTGCAATTGACGATACGATCTTTTATTTTTAATGTTTCATTTCCAACAGTCGAGATGGAAAGGATACAAGCAGAGAAAAGAGTATCTGCGTCGTCTTAACGAATTGGAAGGGAACATGGATGCTGTAGTCAAGGTTAGTAGATTATTGATAATTCGTCCAAATTTATATGGAAGATATTGCAAAGTCTAGAAATAGCTTTGGATTCGTAGCTTTTTGTGCTGTTACGACCTTCCTGGTTATGAAGCATGCTCAGAAATCCAAAGCTATGATTATCAAATTAAATTTTATCTTAAACCATAAACTTGGCTGCTATTTATCATAGACTTGGTTGCTTGTGGCCTTTGACAAAAGCTTTCATATGAAATTGCAAAATGCAGGTTTTGGCAAAAAAGATGTTTCGTAAAATGCTATATCTAAAAATATGGTTTTTCAAGCTACATCGACTCTCTCAGGGCTAAAATGGAAATATCTCTGAAACGATCTTTTGATTTTTCAATTTCTGTTGCGTCTGCATGGGTATAACCTCGGATAGGTCTGGCTCTGCCTTGACTTGAGCGATCTTTTGTGTTTCTTCGTTGAGGGTTCACATTCTCGAAGTCCCAAGAGCTGAGTGCATCGCTTATATGAGAACCAAAGAAGTTCTGTTCACAAGAATGTGTGAAGCTTCAACGAAAATTTAGCCGTCACTGAAATTACGTACCATAGCAACGCAAAATGCCGAGCAGATATAACCGAATACCTACAGAAGATTTCTCAAATGAGAGATAAGCTTGAGAGTAAGAAATGGAAAGCTAACACCATTATTGTTGTCGTTGTATTAACTGCATAGTGTTTATTGATCAGGAATTATACAGTTCTTATTTTAAATTCACAGCTCCAGAGTGTCGTAAGGATGTATCTAGCCCGCAAGAAATACCTCTCACGAATGCAGTTCTTCAAGGATCATGTGAGTCGCCGTTTTGCTGTTTCTTTTTAATCATATTTGCTTGTTTGCATGCTGGAAACATTTCCTCTGGCTTTTTTACGTTTGAGCCGCCTTAAACATGATTACGAACAGTTGATGAAATGGTACCTGAAGCGGGTAAATACAATTAAATTGGCCATAATAGGACCTTTCGAAAATGGTTTTCAGTCCGAGGCAAGAGGCTGCAAGTCACAAAGGAAGTAGATCGTGAACTAGAGCTGTTGAAACTTCGCTGATTGTTGAAAAAAGTACATGCATTACTATTGGTAACGCATACAAGAGGAAAACATTTACCATGCCCAAAGGAATTTTTGAGAAAAAAGGAGCGCCTTACAATCTTAGGTGTTCTGATAAACTACAACTACCGAAGGTGAAAACAACTCACCTTGGAACCGATACGGTCAGATTTATTGGGGGAAAAGTATGGGAGACAATACCTCCAGGACTGAAAAATTCAGACTCCCTTGAGATTTTTAAATATATTATATTTATTTATATAAAGAGAGGCAATTGGCTGCTTTCTTTGAAATTGATAGCCACTACCACTTTGAATCTTAATTTTTCTAATTCAACGAAATGGCTTTGATGAAGGTTTGTGATTTGAAATTGTGGATTTCTTAACCGTAGATCAAAGATGTAGTGAAAATCCAATCTTTCCTCAGAGCGAACATGGCACACCAGGACTACAAACAATTGGGTACGTCGAGCCTGTGGCACTAGCCATACTTTGCTGCAAGTTTCTTCTGAAAACTACATGAATCATCACAATAGACAATAACGCTAAAGATGGCGGATTCGAATTGAACTTTTAATTAAAGATTCGCGTTCGAATTGCAAAATTTTCCTTTTTGTTTACATTGATTTCTTGTCTCGAACTAATTACCACAGCTAGCTACTCGAAACGGCAGACCAAAATTTTTATGTCGTTTGGTGATCGTCAGGGAGCTTTTTACCAGCATGCTTTGCGCGGCCGCCATCTTTAGCGTTATTGCCTAGGACCCGTATGCTGAATCCACACTTGAAGTGTCGTTTTTGACGTATTCCAGATAACAAAGAAACGTGGCTATGCATTACCAATGCAATAAAGTTGAATTGGCTGAACTTTATTGCGCCGCGCCGCGCCGCACCACACAATCGCCTCAAGTGTGAATTCAGCTTCATGCAAAGAGAAGGATTGAATTTTAGGATTAAATTGTGGGGTGATCAGGGCTGCCAAGAACAGTTTTGTATTTAACTTAATTTAATATTAATCTTATTACATGATTTAGTGAAATTAATTGATTTAAATTCAGTAAATGAAATTACCTGAATTAAGTTGATGAAATTACTGTAATTTTAAAATTAAATTAAATGCAGTCAAACTGATGCTAAATTTGATAAATTTAATTTCAGTTGGCGTACACAAAACTTAATTTTGGAAGTCCAGAAATCACTCTAAAAATCACACTTCTCTTTTACAGTGGCTTTGAAAGATCCTCCAGCAAGAACTGTCAGGAAGTTCCTTCACTTGCTGGAAAATGACCACATTGATTTCTCAGAGGAACTTGGTACGTCTTCCCGTATTTTAATTTCTGGTCGTTAGAGCTTGCAGACAATGGCCCGAAAAGAACGGATAATTTTGTTAATCCATCCTTCAGAATGTTTTGTTTCCTTGTTTTGTTTTTATTCTTTGGAAAAGGCCAATATTCAATGGAATTTTTTCATATTTAGCTACTTTCTAAAAGCCTTGATTTTTGGACCTATCAAAAAGTTATGTTTTATCTGCAAATTGGTGCTATTTCTGCAACATTTTTAGATGTGAAGAGCAGAGGCTGATAAAATTTCCTACTTCCTGGGAACGGCAAAAATTTCGTCAAAACTACCTGCGAAAATTTTTTGAATTGACATTGATTTAGTAGATTGTACGGCGTAGTTCGTGCAAGTTGTAGATAGAATATAGTTCACATGCTACTTGGTAACTGAAGATCTCAAGGTGCAACTGGAGAGCTCGATGATACGTTAACCTGGACGAAATCTAGTACTTATAACGACAAAAATTATCACAGGTTCTTGTGTTTTGACGGAAGCATAAAAATTTAGCCTATTTTTCAAAAACATTTCTTGCTGCCTAAAAATGTTGCGAAACATTTCCTGGGAACGGCGTTCCCCTGTTCCCACACTTTATCGGCCTCTGGTGAAGAGCAAACCAAATTTACTAAAAAATTAAGAGCATTCAATTTTTCTATCAACGAACAATCGCTCAATTCACTTCTAAACATTAAGTATTTTAATTATACACAATTTTACCTGGATTTTAACACATTGAGCAATGATATATCGATATTTTAAAGGAGGCTATTTTTATGTAGCCCGCACATCAGTCCATGATTTCAAGAAAATTTGCGTACAACCCAGCCTGTAGGTTGCTCATATGAGTCTCATTGAAGCGCGTTGATGATCCCGGAGTTCTGTCATTCCATGGCATAATAATTTAAGAATAAACTCAGAGTGGGGTGTTATGCATTTTGAGTTGATTTGAAGTGGGATTGTGAACCTCTGTTTTCTTTCAGAGCTCCAAAATCTGAAAGCACAAGTTGTAACTGACATAAGATCATTGGCAAAGATTGAACACGATTTGAATACAATGGACATTAAAATTGGTCTGCTTGTCAAAAATCGAATCACGCTCCAGGTAAGAACTGTTGTCTCATTCTTTTTTAGATAAACAAGTACTACCGACCTGGCCGTTCTAGCCCAAGGGCGGGCCTCGTTGAAATGAATCTAAACTTGCAAAATATTCAACCGAGAATATGAAGGTGTTGGTCTTGACTCTTCTAGAATGCTTTTGTTTTCCTTCTTACGATATCGTTGTTGGTTTCATCTGACACTTAATCGCAGTAAATGTCAAGTTCAAGTAAAACATTTAATGCACATGTTTTGCTTTGCCTACTCAGCTTACAGTGGCCATTATGAAGTGGCCATTATGAAGTGATACATTGATATGACTTGTAACATATTGTATGAAATAGATGTATAACAATGAGGTTGATTTTAAGGATTCAATGGAAATTCAGAAGTAAATAGTACGTATCAAGACTGAAGACTTCCAATTCATTTCGTTTTTTAGGATGTAGTGATGCATGGGAAGAAGCTCAAGAGGGAGAAAGGTGACATTGCCAAGGCCTCACAAGCAACTTCTGGCATCAAATCTCTTAGCAAGGAAAAGAGAGAAATGCTCGAGGTTTGTGGATTACTTGATTATATTTATATATTATCAGTACTTAAATCCTAGTTTTGAAACCAAGAAATTAACAAATCAACAAAAAACGTTAGATACCTTTCTGCTTGAATTGTGTACTCTTGTTTATTATTCGAATTTCCAACGATGCCACACAACAAAGGTGTATAAATAGGCTTGTTGTTTAAGGCTGTTATAGAAATCTCGGATTTTTTATTTGGTCAATTCCATTTTAGCCAACCAGTTATCTTTTTTTACATCGATTTTTTATTATTTTGCAAAACTGCAACTTCCTTCGTGCTCTCCCAGTGTATGGTGGACAACAACAACAACACAACTTTTGCCATTTCAGGGATACCAACATTTGTTCTATCTGTTACAAACAAACCCATCATACCTCGCAAAACTGATCTTCAAAATGCCTCAAAGCAAGACAACAAAATTCATGGAATCAGTCATTCTTACATTATACAACTACGCATCGAATTCACGCGAAGACTATTTGTTGTTGAAATTATTCGAAACAGCTCTAAGGGAAGAAATTGCGTAAGTAGATTTTGTTTTCTGTCGCTCTATGACCTATGACCTATGCTTTATGACCTATGCTCTATATCTCTGAGTTTCCCATTCATTCAAACTAACTTACTACATAAATTGATCCACTTGCTTACGCTGTTGTGAGATTGTATTTATAACTAAATATGGAAACTATCGAACAACGAACTTCTGCGGAGTTCCAAAAACTATTCATAAGATAAACGAACAAATGAAAGAAATAATAAGCTGCTGTTCGGTGAATCTTATTAGACAACGCAATAAAATGCCGGCAGCTTGCAGAAATATTCTTTATTTAGCTCTAAATCTTTAAATAAAATCTCGGCATTTGGCAGCAAAGAATATTCTCTGAGTCCTAAATCTTTTTAACGTATGCCAGTTTTATCTCAGGTAATACGTCACATCTGAGAAATCTGAGAAAAAATAAATCTGAGAAAAAGAACTGTTAGAATTCATGTAGAAGCAATTTTCACATTGATTCTTTAACCTTCAGTTGGTGAAAAATGAATAGTCGTATCCTGATTATCTTGCGCCATTTCCGTTACTTAAATATTTTTGCTGTCTGCTTTATAAGTTAGCACTTGGGAAACAGAGTAGATTTTAAAAGATTGTCAAGCCAAGCCTCGTAAGATCTCAGACACACAGTCAGAGTAACTGTGGTATGCAACAAAAGGAAATAGTCTAGAAATCAAACAGAAGTTTCCATCACTTATTGTCCGTCCAAGAAATTATGTGTAAATTAAATCCTGTCTCCGTTGTAGCTCAAAAGTGGACCAGCTTGTTGAAATCATCACCGGGAACCCAACAGTTATCAAAATGGTCGTACATTTCAACAGGTGAGTTTGGTTCGAATATATATTGTAATGATTAGCCTCTTTGCAAACATTTAGTTGCATGAAAGATGAATTATGTGCGTAGTAATTTTGTTTGCAGTACTGGTTTTGAGTCATCGAATTGTGCCAGGCGAGGACTTTCATGTTTTTAGCTCTTTCTTGAACGTTTTGCTGGAGGTTGTTTTTGTACCAAAACAGTCAGTGTTGAGCAAAGATATGGATCTTTGCGAGTATCTATTTCCCATAAAAGCTAACAAGACGGGGCCTTAGTAAAAATTCGGGCTTTGAAAGGAGTTACAACATACTATCGACATTTCTTTATCATTTAAAAATTTGTAAAGTTTTGCGGAAATTTTACCTACTGGACGTAGTGGTTCTTTGCTGGTGCCCCTTCATTGAAATACAATACTCGCTGTCCTTTTTAGGGGTGCAAGAGGCCAGAGTTCGCTCCGAGATATCTTACAACCTTTAGTGAAGGAAATAATCGATGACAAGAGCCTTAGTATTCATACGAGTCCTGTTGACGTTTACAAACAATGGATTAATCAAATGGAAAGCGAAACGGGAAAACCAAGCGAACTTCCTTACGACGTTGATAACGAAACAGCTATGAAACATCCAGAAGTTGTCGCAAAAGTCGAAGCTTCGATAAAGAGTTTACAAAAGGCTGCTGATAAATTCTTGACTTCGATCAGCAAAAGTACAGATCTTATACCGTATGGAATGAAATACGTTGCAATGACGCTCAGGGAAGCTCTGACGGAGAAATTTCCACAAGCCGGGGAAGATGATATCCTCAAGGTATGTTCGACGTTTTTCATTATCTAACTGCACCATTGAGCCTGAATGGTTTAACGGTCCATTTAGTTTATAGTCACGTGAGAATGTCCGCGAATAAGAACAATTGAATTGTTTTGCATGAATAATTTTGCGTTATCGCAAATCTCACGTGACATCTAATTTGAGACAGACTTTAGTTTGATGTTCCATGAATTCGCTTTTCAAATGTAAACATGTCACAGTCTTAATTATCTTTTTCCGTATTGTCGATGCTACTAAGTATACAACTGCAGCTGTTACTCGACAGTGTTATCGCTCCCCCCCCCCCTTCATTTTGTCTTAAAGGTCATTTTGGCGCGGACATTTTGTATTCAAAAGTTTAACAGCATGCAATTGCCCTTTGGCGCGGACATTTTGTATTCAAAAGTTTAACAGCATGCAATTGCCCTTGAAATTGAAATAAGAAAATTTTTTAAGTCGCGATTCGGAAGAAGCTTACGTTCATTGGCGGAAAACAAAAGGTGATTGTTTCTCCAACATTGGGGGCGACCGCATCCCCTCGCCCCCCTAGTGGCCGCCACTGTTTACGTTAGGTACCTGGAGAAAAAAATTTCATAATTGTACTACGTTTCGTACGCTGTTGTTTGTAGGTTGTGGGAAATCTGATCTACTATCGATACATGAATCCAGCAATTGTTGCTCCGGATGCTTTTGATATCGTCGATTTGAGCATTGACCGTGGACTGACTTCTGATCAACGAAGAAATCTGGGATCCATCGCAAAAGTCCTCCAATATGCTGCCTCAAATAAAATGTTTGGTGGTGAAAATGCACATCTTAGTTNAGTTTTTCCGCCCCCCCCCCCCCCCTTCATTTTGTCTTAAAGGTCATTTTGGCGGACATTTTGTATTCAAAAGTTTAACAGCAGGCAATTGCCCTTGAAATTGAAATAAGAAAATTTTTTAAGTCGCGATTCGGAAGAAGCTTACGTTCATTGGCGGACACTTTGGCAAATATTTGGGGGGGGCGAAGCTATTGTTTCAGATAAAATGCATTGTTTACTCCTATTGTTTTTTAAACAAAAGGTGATTGTTTCTCCAACATTGGGGGCGACCGCATCCCCTCGCCCCCCTAGTGGCCGCCACTGTTTACGTTAGGTACCTGGAGAAAAAAATTTCATAATTGTACTACGTTTCGTACGCTGTTGTTTGTAGGTTGTGGGAAATCTGATCTACTATCGATACATGAATCCAGCAATTGTTGCTCCGGATGCTTTTGATATCGTCGATTTGAGCATTGACCGTGGACTGACTTCTGATCAACGAAGAAATCTGGGATCCATCGCAAAAGTCCTCCAATATGCTGCTTCAAATAAAATGTTTGGTGGTGAAAATGCACATCTTAGTTCATTGAATCCATACATCGCCGAAGCGTTCATGAAATTCAAGTAAGTCTACGATTTCGGAAAGGGGCTGTAGCTGTGTACGGACAAAATTGCGTCGAGGGGCATTTGACCAAGATGCACTGCGTTCGATGGTCGAGTTTCTATAGAATTTTACTGTTGATTCCATTATAGAATGCAAAGCAAAGTATCTTGGCCAAATGCCCCTCGATGCTATCTCGTCCATATCTATAGGCAAACTTATACCAATAGAGCATATATCAAAAGCTGGAGAAAGTATTTGAACCTCTGTCACTGGAAATTGTCGTATCAATCTAAAAACTCAAGCCACGGGCAATGTAATTCTCATATACTTTTATGTGCAATTCAAACAATAAATGGTCAGCTTCTGAAGTGGATAACCAAAATTCGAGTGGTTGGTTTAACACTAGTTAGATGTTTAGATTTAACATTCTGTTGTCGATAATGCTCGCATATTTTCTGAAGAACATCTTTTCGCATGCAAACGAGTGAGTTAGCCACGTCAGTATCAGGTTATCTCATGCGGCTTGGCTTAGCATAGACTTGAAGCCTTTTACACCAATTCTACACCACCTTTTTTAAAGATTTGAGCTCTATGTTTGTTATGTCTGAAGGCAAGGCCATCTTGTTCATAATACCACGTGTCCCAAACAACCACAACAACTAAGACAACAACTGCAGCAATGTTATGGTATGCAGAATGATGCACAACTTTAAAAACCATAGAGACTTGATTCTCAGTGATGGTTTTTGTATTCATACTGTCTGACTGTATACCCTCTGAGCTCTTTTCGCAAGGCTATGTTAATATATTTTCATTTCTTTCAATACAGATCTCAGTAGGTAGTAGGTTGCCTAATGAGTCGTGCAATCGCCTTCTATTTAGAAAGTTATGGGTCCGAATCCTAGGATGCTGCTACTGCATCAGTGCTTTACTTTAATTCTACTGTAGAGGCTGTTTGCAAAATTGTCGATCAGAGGTCTGTCCGACACGGATTGATTTCTTAAGTTATAGGGAAACAGTCAAGTCCCATACATATTACAAATCGCCTAAAAGAGGACTCTGGTCCGGTGAGACTGAACTGCCCAACAAGAAAAACTATTCAGTTGATATTTTGGCCTTAATTAACAAAAACAATTCCGTGTCGGATGAACAAATTTTGAACTATTTCGTAAACAGCCCCTGTAGCAATTTTGAGAGCTTGATATTTCATTTCAAATGAAATATTGCAGGCATTTGACTTGAAATTTCAAAATTCAGAAATTGAAGGGGCTCTGTCTCAAATTTTCAGTCGAAACGGTGATTTTGCAGCTTTTTAATAGGCAATATCACACAAACTTTCTTCTGTTTTTTCAAAAATGAAAGCGTTATTTTTAAGATAAATCCGTGCACTTCACAGAGGAACAAACCAAAAACATGCATATCTTTTACGATTGCTCGGATATAAGAGTGGACGTTTAACGGTCACTTGTTGGTGGCTTGGGTGAAGCCACCAAACAAACTGCAGAAGACAATGAACACGTGCCTAAAACAATTGTGTTCACAGATTTGTTTACAGTTTGGCGACGGAGCCCCTTTAAAGTTGTTTTTTGATGCCTATAGCTATGGTGGCTTGAGTTATGTTCATTTGCTGCTTTACTATTCAGCCATTGTGATCTCTTTGTTTGCAATGGCTAACAGCTTTGTGATTTGAAACTATCAGACTTTATTATTACTACATTTGCTGTTTTCTTATTACAGGAATTTCTTCCAAGCAACATCGAGAGTTGAAGACGCTGAAGCTCACTTCGGAATTGATCAGTACAGTGATATCACAATGTTAGCAAAACCAGTTGTGTATATAACTGTACAGGAAATCATTGATACGCATCAAGTAAGTATAACACAGTGCAAATATTTATACAATCAATGACATTGTTGAAGTTTAGCTACACCTTCTAATTTCTCAATGCTGCAGTGCGAGGTTCTATGATAGGCACTTTATATACTGGAAATTTGCTTTAAACTATTCACTGAAAGGGGAATGTGCCAAGTTGTTCCTGTTCTGTAGATAATGTTTGGCATATCCGAAATAGTGACTTTTTTACAAGCAGCAAGTAAAGCCTGGTTCACATTAGGTCGTTGAAGTCGCTGGAGTCGTTGAAGTCGCTGGATCAAACGTCCCAAAAGACCCAAAATGTGAATGTGAACGGCGAAAATAAACTCGGCAATGACCCTAACATTGAGATCTTGCCATTCACATTCAGTCTTTTGTGTCTTTTGGGTCTTTCATCCCAACGATCCCAGCGACTCCAGCGACTCCAGCGACCTAATATGAACCAGGCTTAAAAATGCTCTAAGCGTGGCTATTGTGAAATTTGTTGTTATTCTTGTGTATGATGCCGTATTTTCAATGTTTATAGCTTCTTCATGAACATATTGAAAGCCTCGCTCCAGAAGAGGATGACGCATTACGAGACATTCTAACAGATATTGGAGACGTACCAACAGTTGAGGATATGATTGGTAAGAAACGAGTAAATTTAGTTTTAGAGTTCATTTCCAATAAATTTGATGATGGTTAATCCACGAAAAAGGGATCCGCAAACAGGCCTCATTAATTTATTGAAAGAATTCACGAAGAAGCTTTGAAAAAATTAAAATCGTTGTAAATCCTAAATTAATAGGGGAAAACGTTACAATCTTCAAGAANCTTTGAAAAAATTAAAATCGTTGTAAATCCTAAATTAATAGGGGAAAACGTTACAATCTTCAAGAAAATCATTTGTTTATGAAGATCTATAATATGGTGGTAAGCAGAAATCCATAGCTTTTCTGGTTCGCGATTTAGCAATTTGATGACGTCACAACCGGAAAACTGTTTAAAATACAGAAGAGGATGTAATTCTGAAAATAGTCAAGATATCAACGATTTCCAATGAACACTTGTAACGAAGTATCTAAAGTACCTTTCGAACCATTAAATCTTACGAAAGATGCATTAACCATCCGTGTAATCTTTCCTAAAGATTTGATGCCTATGCTGACCTGGTGCGCGTCTCGTAAAATTTTGCGGCGCGTTTTCTGTCGGCATGACAGAGGGGCAGTATAGGGTTGATAATTTTAATGAGTCTCATGCTTGTAATGTGTGCCATTTCGATTTTAGGTGGCGTAAAACCAGTTGATGGCGAGGATAACGAACAACAGCTTGCAAGACTAGCAAAAACCGAAATATCACTTACGCTGAACAATAAATTTGAAGTTCCTGATGATGATGACTCTGATATCAAAGCTCTCTTTGTCAGGTTTGTATTGTTTACCGTTATCTGTTATAACCCCTGTTTCAAACGATTTATTGGAGAATACCTATATACACGAGAAAGCAACCTTCGGTGGAGTATGTGTATCATATTTTGAAAATGAAAGAAATTAAAAGTTTTGGCTTTTAGAATAGCTGGAGAATGACTGAAACTTGGAGCCAAAAGAAACGATCGAAGAAGGGAAAAATCCCATTTGTCTAGTACGTTGTTGTAAGTGTTTGTTTTTTATTCTTGGGCATCATTTTCATTCGTTGCACTTGAAGATGATATTGAATAATACAACAATACAAAAAAAACTAACTTACTGATACTTTGATATATTGATGATGCGGTGTAGGGCCTTTTCTAGCTGTTCTCCAAGAGCATATTTGTAAAATTTAAAGTAATTGTGAGGTAAATTCCCGCAAGACGACTTTTTTAAGGTCCATGTCCACGTCATTCGCAATTCGCAAATCGCATGCGATCTTTTGTTTTAAATTCGCATGCGAACATTCGCAATGCGATTTTGACCTGTTCGCAATGTTTGATTTCTTGCGAACGATTGTCCCGGATTGAAGGCAGCCAATTCGCAAACAACTCTGCGAAACAAAGAAACGAAGGGGACAAGCGCTATCAAAAAGAGATAGATTTCATTGGCTGGATAAGCAATTGAAATTTTTACGAACAATTTTGAAGTGTGTATTGAATTCGCATGCGTTCGGAATTCACAATTCGCAAATCGCATGCGTTTTGCGAATTGCAAATGAGGTGGAAATGGGCCTTTAGGCTGCTTAGCTCCTTGTATGTTATGGTTTGTGTATTACTGGTATAAAATATGTATACAATTGATGTTTTGCTTCCTTTAGAACGAAAAAGCTGATTGTTGAAGTGATGCGAGTACAGCACGCAGAAACACTGATGCAGATTTTAGAGACAACTACGAATTCGGACCAGGTAACCAAACTTTAAGTAGCTCTTGACAAATTTTATCATGCCATATACACATAGGATATCCGAGCTCATGAATTGACTTTAAGTTGAATTGATAATGTCAAGTCGCAAACGGAAGACCATGTACTTATAATGAACAGTATTTTTGGTCTGTGTTGCATGTGTTGCAGAATAATAGTAATCATGAAAAAGGCATGTTGACAGGGTGAAACAAAGGCCTTGCAAAAAGAGAATTAATCAAACATACAAGATAGTTTAAGGATAATTTTAAGTCTTAGAACGTCATTGAACAAAACTGTAGGAATATAGATGTAAAATGATGGTCATAATGATGTCATCATTTATGGAAATATTATTTTTCAAAACTTGTAGGAGGCAGAACATCAGCGGATCATTAAACAAAGAGAAGCAATTGACAAAACGAAGCAAGCCTCGATTCGACGATCAGCCTCTGTTCACGGAGAAAGCAGGTATGTGTCCTTAAAGTCGTTTTCAGTACGCTTTTGCCAGTTGGAAAAGAATCCGGTTCAATGGCCATATTATACCGGGTGTCCCAAAAAAAGTACTCATGTTTGAAAAATCACCAAAATTTGATTAAAGGGCCGATCTTTAAATTTCTTTTTTTGTCAAGTAGATCAAAGACCAAATTATTTTCCCAGGTATAGCTGATCTTGTGATTGGTTTTAAAATTATCAAAATTAGCACTTTTTAGAGCTGCCTGGTGTTGAAGCATACTGCAAAAGAGCACTGATGATTACCAGATTAATTTATTTTTGTAAATTAAGCTTCTAGTTTAGTCATCAATGTCAGAGAGAAACGCAAACTATCATTGTAGACTTGAAGGACAATGAAAAATCTCCCAATAATGGCTCCTAAGCAAGATTTACGATATTGCTTGAAGAGTATAACTCAGAATAAGGCTTTTCAGCCAGTCTTTTTATACCCTTTAAGTATTGAAAACAATCATTTTATTATCTTGAAATATATTTGGATTTTTAACAAAAGAGATAAAAAAGAAAATTTTATGATATGTTTGATAATCGAGTTTTGGTGATTTTTATTGGGACACCCGGTAGTTTTTAAAAGACATCTTTAAACTTCGGCCTAGAATCTTTCTTTTTCGATTTATTGCAGCGTGCTGTTCTATTATTGTTTTAGGCTGCCACTTGAAGATATTAAGAAGAAGATTTGGAGAAACTTGAAAGTTCTTGAGGGTCAAGGATTGGTTTCTGTCAAAAACGATTACCAAGACATCATCAATGCGATTGCAAAGGTATTTGGGCTCATTCTTTCATCAATGTCTACTTAACTTCATATGGTCAAGTTTATTTGGCAGGTGGCTGGATGTTTAGCACTCTTGCCTGTTGTGTAGAAAGTTATAGCTGTCATGTGGGGAAGTACCACCACTAACCCAAGGACTTTCGTAGGATAGTCTCTTGAGAGAAACGCGTAGATCCCTCCAGGTGTTTGTTTGCACAGCTGCATTAAGTAGCCATTAGGCTCTTTGAGAAGTCAATAGTGTAGAAAATGTGATGAAAACACTGACTTTAAGAAGGTAAGTCCATGCAGTGGTGGAAACTAGGATTGGGGGTGGCCCCCCCCCAATGTGGGGTAAAACAAAGACCTTTGGTTTGAAAACGATGGAAAAAATGCTTTTCAACTGACACAATAGCTTCACCCCCCCCCCCCAATATTTAGCAAAGTGTCCGCCACTGATTCCATGCTTACTGGTACAAGATGAAATGACCCTAGTGTATCATTTTGCTCAAAGGTAACCATTAGGTATCATTGGTAAGGTTGTCAGTAACAAAACAGTCCAAATTATGATATGTGCGTACTTATGTCCGGTTTCTACTGCACGTAAGGTAGCGCTGTATTAGATACTTCATCCAAGTTTTAAAATGATGTACTCTACCTTATTACAGGACATCAGAAATCAACGCCGATACAGACAACGGAGGAAGCAAGAATTAAAGAAATTAAAAGAGACTGTTGAAAATTTGAACAGCAAAGAAAAATTCTATGAGGAGCAAATCGATTATTACAATCAATACATCAAAGTCTGCCTCGATAATCTGGCTAAAAAGTGAGTGAAATTTCCAATTTAAGTAGTTAATGTTAAAAATTGGCAATTTCTTCTAGATCTTTTAAAATATCTTACCATCTAGCCTCTTAATCTATTGATAAACTTTGTCTACTCTCTTCGTGTCTGATTTGTTGCCAATCTGAGGTCGTTGGACTTCACTAAACTTTAGACCCAAGATGCAAAGAAGTTCTTAACACTTAGCAACATTATCTCTATCCCAACGTCCCTCTGATTGTTTTGTTGGCGATATCTGATTTTAGGCCGTCAACGCGTTTCCCTGTTAGAATATTTAGTCGTTGCGTTGTGCAATGAATTTGAATGATATGTAGGAAGTAAGCAACGGTAAGATAGTGGACCGCAATAATTTTTTGGTGTTGTCAGTAATATTGTAAGCAATGTGGTGTTGTCAGTAATATTGTATTGCACGTAGATGGGGGAAAGAACCTGGGAAGGTAAGACGCCCCCTTACTCTATTACAAACCTGTCTCTTTACAGGGCATGTTGAATTTTCAAGTGGTAGGAAAAAGAAAGTTATCCCCAGAAATATCAGTCTCTTGTCATTTCCGTCTCCAATCATAAGTATTTCTTCGTTTGACAGGGGAAAAATCGAACGTATTTTACACAAATACCTTTCCCTTCTCTTAATATCTTCTTTATATTGGCACTTAGGAAAAATACGAAAGCCAAGGTAAAGAAAGGCAAGAAGGAAGAGAAAATCGTCAAGGGTTCAATCAAATATAGTGCTCAAAAATTGTACGAGAAAGGTGTTGTGTTGGAAATCGAAGGACTACCTCAATCACAGTAAGTTTGCTTTTGTTTTCTTTATTTTTTTTATTATAAATATCGTTCTGGTTTCCCTAGATTTTTTATCTCACGAAGTGCGGCTAAAACTTAAGAACAGAGTAGTGGTTTCACGGGCTATAAGGGTTGAAATGGGCTTCGGAGTTTACTCTTGTCCTATCAGGAAACTTGATGAAGAGAGATCTGGACGAGAAAAAATACTAGGATATATATGAACAAACTGAGGCATTGTGGACTTGTGTCCTCAGTAGGTTGAAATATATTCTAATATAAGTGTACAAGTAGAAGAGGGCACCATGCCTATTAAAAAAAATGTTTATCGTTTGATCAAACTTTTGTTACACTGCAACTGTAGTTTTATGCAGCTTAATAACTTAAATTTGAGACAAATCGTTGAACATTATTTGACGTTTGTAGGAGGGGGGCTGTGTGAGATTTAGAGTCGTATGGGGATATACAGGTTCTTGTATCCTTGTAATTTGTATGTGCTACTCCCCGAGCTGTATTACCCTAAATCTTCGATTAAGCCTCTGGGGGCTTATTTGTAAAAATGATTTTTTAGATGGAGGCTTATTTGAGATGGGGGCATATNCTAATATAAGTGTACAAGTAGAAGAGCGCAGCAAGTCTAAAAGGAACTGGCATCGGTGTGATCTTTTGCGCTTTTTATCTTTATCTGAATCGTTCGAAATATATTCTAATGGTTTTTGTCATCCAAATCTCTCTACATCAAGTTGATAGTCACATATTTTACCATGCCTATCAAAAAAATGTTTAACGTTTGATCAAACTTTTGTTACAGTGCAACTGTAGTTTTATGCAGCTTAATAACTTAAATTTGAGACAAATCGTTGAACATTATTTGACGTTTGTAGGAGGGGGGCTGTGTGAGATTTAGAGTCGTATGGGGATATACAGGTTCTTGTATCCTTGTAATTTGTATGTGCTACTCCCCGAGCTGTATTACCCTAAATCTTCGATTAAGCCTCTGGGGGCTTATTTGTAAAAATGATTTTTTAGATGGAGGCTTATTTGAGATGGGGGCATATTCGAGGGTGAGGGTTTATTAAATATTAAGGTAGATGATTGATGATTTACTGTTATTCTAGGAGATTAAGGTATGGAGATTGGTGAAAGACATCTCAATTTTGAACTCAAATTTATAGGAGATTTATTGTAATCAATTTTAACAATTGTAACATTGAAACATAATATAAAACCTTCGTCAAGAAGGTATATTTACATGTAAAATCAAATCTATGTTCAGTTCCAATGCCCCCATGGGGGCTTATTCGAGGGTGGGGGCTTATATTTTTAAACGAGGCTTGAAGTGGGGGATTGTTCAAGTGGAGGGCTTATTCGAAGGTGGGGGCTTATTCGAGGACTTATGGTAAAAGTCATAGTATACAGAATATTGCAATTTGCCGTGGGGTAGTCACTGTCTTTTGCTCCCTGTGGTGTTGTTGTCCCTGTGGTGTTTTGCAAAGTAATTAATATGTAGTGTCTTAAGTAGCTTGTTCTTGTAAAATTTTTAATTGAATACATAAAGAAAAAACATTACAATTTACTTATATTACTCATGGATATACTAAGACTTAAAAGACTCTTGTTCGATCATCGAGTGTTTTTGCGTTCATCAATATTACGGAAATTGCAATTTTCAATGTAGTCTAAATAAAGATTTTCCCCAACCGATGCCAGCGTTGTAACTGGATTTCCCTCAGCTGTGACACAGCATGGAATTGAGACGGACCTCGATGTGACTTTATGAATTCACAGTTAAAAAGATCTTGAGACTTAGACCATTGTTTATAGCCAATCGAAACCACGGGGAAGGAAATGCACTATACCTTATGTCCTTGAAAAGCATCCCTGTACCACATTGTTTCTCCCACCCTAGTGTCCATTTACCTATTAAGAGGCTGTTTCATTATTTTGACGTAAACAAACAGCGGTCTACAAAACCCTGATTAACGGCATTCAATCTCCAAGTATTGACATAATTAACTTAATTGGATTTACAGTCACTGTGCCCCAGCATGTGAGCGAGACGGACCTCGAATTGGTGACTGTGTCGCATGAATGGGGGGATCCGAACTTCAAAGGCGTTTTTCAAAGAGCCCCATATGGTCTTAAGAATTTCTGTGAAATTGGCCCTGTGCAATTTCAGAGGAAATCCATGGTATTAATTTATAAAATGAAAACAATTTGCTTGGGTGTAGGCTTAATTTCATTTTGCCTTGAATAATGATAATTTGAAAACTATTTGTTAATTGGTTTTTTGCCAGTAATCCGATCTACAATTCAAAAATCAATTCAAATTTCTCCTTAAAGATAGACCACCTTACAGGGCAATTATATTTTTGAGGCTAAATAGGTCTGTAGTTAATTCGAAAAGTTAGATTGCATACTTTGAGCAGCTGTACCAATTAGATAATTACTCATTGATTATAAAGTTTCACGACACTAATTGCCTTGACCCCCAAACGAGCTTTCTTTCACATAAGCGCGTTATATCTTCACCTAAAGTGTATGTTCCATATTATCATCAAATATTTTGAAGCAAGAAAACTAATCTTGAAATGCCCATCGAAGCAAGCCTATAGTTCGTTTTCAAGAAAAGGGTTACGGAATGTAAACAACCAGCGAAATTCAAAAATACTTCTGATGTTAAAATACCCTTCTTGTACACGTAAAGGCCCATTGCTAACCATGATCCTTTGCGCGCCGAATGAGAAGCAAGACAAACAGAAGCTTAGCCAAAAACGACTTTCATATCATACGAAAGTCGACTGTGGTGCCACAAAGGATCATGGTTGACAATGGGCCTTAAATGAAGTGCTACGTTAACTCTAGCGATATTTTGCATGGTACTGAATGCGTTGAAAAGACCCTTCCCGTTTCAAAGTCTTCGAACGGTTCAGGAATTAGGAGCGATTCGTCAAAAATTCTCTTCAAAGACTTGCGAAATGACTGAGAAAATTGATCAAATTTCCTGAAACTTTCTGGAAAGAAATTCATTCGATGCAGTAGCAGTTTAATGCTCTAGGGTGACCAGTTTGTCATTGGATTTTGCAAGTGTTTATGTGTTTACATGTTTGTGTAATGTGTTTTTTCTGATTTTTTTCGTACTTACCTGTTTTGACTCCCTGGCAGATTGATATGTCATATCGACGCATTCCTAGCTATACTCGAACTAATGAGTACCAAATAAATCACTGAAATTTCTTTCTTTTTCAGGTTCAAAAATGTTCTGTTTGAAATAACTGCTGGTGAACAGATTGGCCTTTTCGAAGTATCAGCCAAATTTATGGGTGTTGCAATGGAAAAAGTCGAGCTTGTTTTCCAGGTAGGTTTCCTATCTAGAACCACACATGTTTCATAAAAAATGGGTTATCCCTTAGTGCTAGATATCTCTTGATTTATAGAACAACTTCCAGTTTTAGCCCTTAAGTGTCTTATTTGTTTCATACTGAGGAGAGGGCCAGATTTGTTCATAAGTTCTATGATCCGTACGGGTAATTTGCTTTACGAATATAGCCATGTTTGAACTCGACTAATTGCGCGATCCAATTATACCAGCATTTAAAGGCATTAGATCACCATATTTGAGGTATAAAGAAATATACCACAATTTACTTAAAGAACACAAAAATCTTTTTTCATTCATTCATTCATTCATTCATTACTTACTTGCTTTATTTCAAGTAGGCTGGAAAGATTTCTAGCTATATTACAGCTAATTTAGGCCTACTATGCATGCTGCATCCAGGCATGGGACCCCTGGTGTGACGTCCCTTCTGAAGGACGGCGAAATGAGTTGCTTGGCCAGGCATCTGGAAGGTCACCCATCCTGATTTCGACCTCACGTGACCAAGCTTAACTCCAGTTACCTAAAGAGAACTGTATAATGCTCTCGGCCACTCACCCCACAAGCTCACAAGCACGTCTTGAGACCTTAATTTATTTAATTGGTTAAAATGTGACAAACATCAAATAACTGTGGCTCGAACCACTTTGATAGTGGTTTAATGCCTTCAACTCTGGGGAAATTTGTGTGATCCTGGTAGTACTAGAGTTCCTTAAATTTGTTGGCCATTGCAGAACTCTTTTCTTATGATTCTTGTGAAAAGACACGTGAATATGAGCTTCATAATTCATGATACACTTTTANTTCTGAAGGACGGCGAAATGAGTTGCTTGGCCAGGCATCTGGAAGGTCACCCATCCTGATTTCGACCTCACGTGACCAAGCTTAACTCCAGTTACCTAAAGAGAACTGTATAATGCTCTCGGCCACTCACCCCACAAGCTCACAAGCACGTCTTGAGACCTTACTGTATTTAATTGGTTAAAATGTGACAAACATCAAATAACTGTGGCTCGAACCACTTTGATAGTGGTTTAATGCCTTCAACTCTGGGGAAATTTGTGTGATCCTGGTAGTACTAGAGTTCCTTAAATTTGTTGGCCATTGCAGAACTCTTTTCTTATGATTCTTGTGAAAAGACACGTGAATATGAGCTTCATAATTCATGATACACTTTTAATTATCCAACATCCAAATCATGTAAAGGTTTTATGGCCTCAATGTTATTGAAAATCGTTCACATTTTGTAATCCTATCAGATCGTATTTGGAAGTTAACAGAATTTCCAAAATTAGATTTTACATTACACAGTATCAATTTCTCCTGTAATTTTCTTGTATTGGATCAACGTGAATTCCAAAATGAAAATGTTTGACCAATTATTCTTTAGAGATATTGTTCAGTTCTGTTTTATAATTCTCCAATTTCACTCCTTGAAATTCTGTAATGTTGATCTTATTTACCATGTGCGATCAGATTTCAATATAAGGCTTATTGTCTGTCTCAGAAGTCTTTTCAGGCTAGTCTGCACTTTAGCGGACCAGCTTCAATATCGGCAAGTAATGTGTCATGGGGTAAGGGTTAGGGTCAGGGTTAGGTTTTGGAAAAGGAGTTTGTAGGGTAAGTTAGGGTTAGTTAGGGTAAGGTAGGGTTTAGTTAGGGTTAGTAGGGTATTTGGTCAAATACATTCCCGAGAGATATGACATAAAGCTGGTCCGCTAAAGTGCAGTCGTCCCATTAAGAGTTGAGGATTCAGCATAGGTTTGAAAATTTCGTTGTGTTTTTATTTCGCTGTGTTGCTCCCTAGTGAAGAATGGACTTAGTTGCTATAATAGCCTTTGTGGGCTTCTTTCCTTAGTGGCCTTAGTTTCTTTAGTACCCCTTTGTTGCCTTAGCTAACTACCCTCGTTGGTTAAGTTGCCCCAGTGGCCTTGTTATGGTTCCCGGGTTCGGGTTGTCTTTTTAGCAGCAGTGTAAGGGTTGAATCTCCCTCTGGGGGAACTTTATTGTTTTAAGCTTTGCCTTTTAAGGTAAACACGGGCACCTAAATTTGACCTGCTTCCTAAAGGCGATAGAAGACTGTTTTTGGAGCTTGTGGTAATAATTTCTTGGCATAAAAATGGTTTTAAAATGGGTCAGAATCTTGTCAATAAAGTTTGTAATATGCAATATACCAAAGAAAATTAATTTTGGAAATTTGGCTTGTTACCTATTAGAAGTGTGAAGAATGAAAATACAAAGTTAAGATTGTATCTCGAAAGAAAAGTGGAATTTTCAATAATGAAAAGACTTCGACTTTCACGAATTGGCGGCAAGGTTTTTTATTATCATTACTCAGACATTTATTGAAATTACCATCAAGTTTTTATCAATTTCTTTCAGGATCTTCTTCAACTGCAGTACGAAGGTGTAGCTGTGATGAAGATGTTTGGCAAAGCAAAAATCAATGTCAATTTGCTTATCTTTCTCGTGAACAAGAAATTCTACGGAAAGTAAATAAAACACTGTTTAAATTAAAATCAAGAGAAGAGAATTCTCGAGGGAAATTCGGCCAGCTGGGGAACACTCCGATTAACAAGAATATAACAAATAAATTTTTGTATCAAGAACGCTTAGAAAACGCCCGATTAATTTTGTAAATTGAAAAAAAGTGCTGATTTGTAATTTAAGAAAACTAAAATCAAATCAGTTGACAAACTAACCTGATTGATTGATTGATTTATTGATAAATTAATGCAATCTGTCAATTTTGTATTGCGTATCAGAACATGGCAAAATAGAATTTCATAGATTTGGTTCTTAAATCATATATTTAAGTTAGAAATTTACTTTGTTTTGCCTCTGTTTTCTGTGATAGATATTTTTACATATTTTGACACATTGTTTTGGCATTTGACAGAATAGGCTTTAAACATACACATGCCTTTAGGCATCAAGAAATGGAGGCGGTATGCAAGAATTTGACATAAATTGTCGTACCTAAGGAAATTGAAGAATACCACGCTTGACTGGCGGCCGTGACAAATCATGGACAGGGCCAATTTCGAAGATTTATAAAAACTATAGCCACAATGAGGTCTTTCAAGCAAGGGTGAATTTCGTAAAGCAAAACATACAGATCTCCAAACATGACAAAGCAATTTTTGGTACCCCAGAACGTCCAGAATATACTACATTTCGCGACTCTAAATGCCCTCAATCAATCAAAATATGCAAAGGGAGTAAGACCTTATGGTTGGTTGCGTAAAAAAGGTGTGAAAATCTATTCTTGAGTTTCGCAAACCGCTTTATCATATCGTAGATCAGAATATTCTGTTTTACAGATTCACGGTTTCCTGTCTTTCAAGATATAATTTCAGTTCCTTCTTCCAAGGAGTAATACATTTATCATCTCTAAGATTAATTTGATCCTTGACGTAAATGAGGAAGAAATCAATTTTCAAATTAAAATTAAAATCGAATTTTAGTGATTTTTTTTTAATTTGGAACTCGAACAGTAAAAGTAATTTATGTGGAATTGAGCCATTGGTCTTGCAGAGAAACTTGAGGAGAACCAAAATGTAGAGCTTGCAGTAAAAACTACGAATGATTTCTTAATGAAATTATTCCTGATAAAGTTAAGTTTATTAAAGTTAATGGTATATCCACAGTTGGATGTACATGTTGATCCGATATTACAAGCCAATTAAAAAATTCGTTATCTTTGGCCAAGTAGCTTAATTTTCACATATCCTCTCTCCTAAGTTCATGTTAGATTTCGCATCCTCTCACGGTCCTGCCATAAACAAAAGTCTTTGTCTGTCGCACTTTGGGATCACAGTTTCTTGGGAAATTCAAGTTAAGAAGATGATCTTTTGGCTAATCAAGGGAGAATGGTTTCCACCTTGGGTGCAGATTAATTTTAATGAAAATTCGTGCATTTCATTAGGAGTTCAAGCCAGGTGCTTAAAGCTATTTGAATGATACTTTCAAAATACCAAATTAGATTTTAAACTCAAATTCATAATGCTCCGGTGTTCGCCTAGTACACTCTCTGCGTGCTCTTTATAACTGTTATGTCATTAGAAATAATATTGATAGTGAAATTTAGAGAGTAGTGTTGCTAAAGTCTGCCTCGCATGAGATGTTAGGCGAAAATATCCGCTAACAAAAAATATTAAAGAGTTTTGCATGAGTAATTTTGCTTTATCGCAAATTTCACGTGACATTAAATGTAAGACAAAGTTTGCTCGCCTTCTAGATATAAATTCAAAGCCTTTTGAGTTCTTCGTATGATCAAAACCCATTGGCTGGTTGGATTTTGATTGTATAAATCCATTGTCAATATTCAAAGAACAAAACATGAAGACAATAAGCTTTTGTGCTGCAATTAGCCAATCCTCTTATGCGAAACGTTCAATAAGCAATAAGCAGCAGTTCAGTAAGCCCAGGTTGCCCAATGCTTACCAAAAGTATTGGAACCCTTCGGCCGATGGCTATCTTTAAAACCCGGAATCCGGAATTTCCATTGGTCGGAAGTCCGGAACCCTTCGGGTATATCTTCATTGCGGCGGA
This sequence comes from Aurelia aurita, assembly GCA_004194415.1. Lineage (NCBI taxonomy): Eukaryota > Metazoa > Cnidaria > Scyphozoa > Semaeostomeae > Ulmaridae > Aurelia > Aurelia aurita. Next base: position 913,521 of record REGM01000086.1, on the reverse strand, counting down.
GCCGCAAATCTATTCGAGTTGAATCAGATCGATTTAATGGATGTATGCGGGGGTCAAAGGTCTATGAAGTGTAATCAAGGCCAAAATCAAACCTTGATTGTGAAGAGACAATCGTGCACTTTTGTTACAATCATGCACTTTCCGATCATGCACTTTCCATCCTTGTGCTTTTCAATCATGCACTTTCCAATCATGCACTTTGTAATCGTGCACTTTCCGATCATGAACTTTCCGATCATGCACTTTNTTAGATTTTAAACTCAAATTCATAATGCTCCGGTGTTCGCCTAGTACACTCTCTGCGTGCTCTTTACAACTGTTATGTCATTAGAAATAATATTGATAGTGAAATTTAGAGAGTAGTGTTGCTAAAGTCTGCCTCGCATGAGATGTTGGGCGAAAATATCCGCTAACAAAAAATATTAAAGAGTTTTGCATGAGTAATTTTGCGTTATCGCAAATTTCACGTGACATTAAATGTAAGACAAAGTTTGCTCGCCTTCTAGATATAAATTCAAAGCCTTTTGAGTTCTTCGTATGATCAAAACCCATTGGCTGGTTGGATTTTGATTGTATAAATCCATTGTCAATATTCAAAGAACAAAACATGAAGACAATAAGCTTTTGTGCTGCAATTAGCCAATCCTCTTATGCGAAACGTTCAATAAGCAATAAGCAGCAGTTCAGTAAGCCCAGGTTGCCCAATGCTTACCAAAAGTATTGGAACCCTTCGGCCGATGGCTATCTTTAAAACCCGGAATCTGGAATTTCCATTGGTCGGAAGTCCGGAACCCTTCGGGTATATCTTCATAAATAATATCTTAATAAAAATATAATTTGCAGAGAAGAAAGGGCCAAATTGAATTAAATTAGAGCGATCCCTACTCTTGATTACGTTGGCGATTTATTAAATTCTATTCAAAGGACTGCAGATCATAGAATTATGTAGATAAGATTCATTGTTTAACAAGGCAATGCTAATTGGAAAGGCATTTTGGAAAAAAGTAAGATATGACGTCAACAATCCGGAAATTCCGGATTTTCTACGTCAAAAATCCGGAATTTCCGGATTTTCTCAGAAAATCTGGAAATTCCGGATTTTTCATGGAAATTCCGGATTCCGGGTTCCGGGTTTTAAAGATAGCCTCGGCCGATTTCCGTACTTTTGAAAAATTCCTCTTCCATGTCAAAAAATATTGTTCAAGAACTTTGGATTTTGCTACGAATTAAGATTTATTCCAAAACTGGAGATAAAGTATTTCCCCAGAGTACGCTGGTGCACTGGCATATTGTGGAACATGTTTGTTATTTGTTATAAGAATATTTTGAAAATTTAATTTTCCCGAAGGCTGCAAATCCCAAGGGAGAAAATGCTTGCGTATTGTAGAGTCTTGAATCTGCATTGTCCTGGGAACTAGTTCTCGGGCCACAACTTTCAAAGCGCGGTAACAGTTTGAAACGACAGCAAGCGAAGCCAGAAGCAGCAAACCAGAAGAGGAAAGATACTAATGAAGGCAAGGTAATTAACGACATTTAATCATTTAAGCTCACACAACCATGGGTATTGTGGACACGATAATAATCGCTCTTCTTTCAGAAAGTGCACTTATCTTTTGGGAAATGCCAAATTTCTTGGGTACGTCAAAACTTGACCGGCAGTAAAAATTGCTTCACCGTTGAGATTTAGGCCCATTTTAGGTTTGTTTACAAAATTAACTGTTATTGGCTTAGCAAAGCAGCAAAGATCCCGTACTCCATCCAACAACCAATCTCTAAGATCCTCATTCAGGGGCGGACTGGCTGCAAATTTAGGGCCCGGGCCACTTTGTGGAGAAAGGGCCCCAAGACCGAAGGCGACGGAAAAAAGGCAAAAAGTCAGATGGGTCCGGGGGTACACCCCCGGAAAATTTTTGCGGCAACATCCTTTAGATTGGCTTAAAATTGTATTGGAAATATCTCTAGTAATTCAAATGGGTTGCCTACAAACAGCATTTGATACTGCTATTTTGTATCAAGTGATCTTTGTGGAGTCATCTCAAAATATTGTTTAAATCCCTTTGAATGTGGCCCAAGAAACTGCTGGAANTTTTGACTCACGAGTACAAAGTACAAGTAGAGTCTATCGGGTTGGGGTGAAATTCGTGTCCACCGTTGTCATTATTGTCATGGCACTAGGGTTGTGTGATGAAAAGTGCTAGAATCGGCTCGAGTCGATATGAAGCCTTTGGACAATGCAAGGCTACAATGCTCTTCGCAATGTCATACATCAGAAGAGGGCCTTACCTAGCATGGCATTTAGTCTTATTCGCCATTGCGCTAGGGTTGCATTGGGAAGTGATAGTGCCAATATCAAGCCTAGAGAGCGTATGACATCTAGCGGCTAAAGGCCATGCTGGCTTGTTTTGCTGCGTGGTTGCTGCGTGGTGCGATCGCTGGGAATAACAGCCAATCAGATCATTGGTAGTAGCTACTTCGTGCCTTCCCTAGACGCAGGAAGAATTCATGAGTAACGAAAGTGTTGGATCGAAGCAGGTGAGTTTCTTGTCGAGGACATCAAAAAGTTTTGATTATTAGTTCATTAACTTATTGATCTCCAAACAAAAGTCTTATGTGTGGTGTTTCAATCCATAAACAAAGCTCTCCAGACAGCCCTTATCCCAGCAGTGATTCAACTTTTATCACTTAAATTTGAGAACTATTTTAGAATCTCTTATATCTCAAACCAAATGGTGCTAGAAGAAAACTTTCAAGAAATAAAAGGTCAAGAAATGATTGAATTTTCAGAATATCAAAATTTTTAGCATCCAGATTATGAACAGGACCAGATCAAGTATTCTTCTGGAATATCAAGAACTTTTGAGAGCTCCGTAGTCCAGTCGTAGTCCTCCGGCCTAACTTCCCTTCTCGCCCTTCGGCCTAACGCGCTTCTCTTCTCCTGCACTGTCATCCCCGAACAATTATTTGTCAGCCTGAATGTCCGAATTAACTTCTCCATTAGCTCTCAAGACCCCGAAAACTCTCCTTCATCCTCTGAAGTTTCTCTGAAAATGCCGTGTAACTGCTTCTAATACTGTAAGTTTGCCTCCATGTTAAAGCAAACAAAATTTACCGCGATCGTAAAAATGTAAACACAGATATTCGACACGCACTTTCTCTAAAAACTTTGACCTGACCCCTGTTGACCTTTTGTAACCAAAAGAATGCTCAGCCTTTCCTGTATCCAATGGTACTAATCCCGTTGACAAAGCTCCTTTTGTTTAGGCACTGTTGTGCAATTTCTAAGCCATGTTTTTGAAACGCCACATGGCGTCTTCGGGGAAGAGAAGCTGAACTGCGGAGGACGAAGGAGGACATATGGCGTCTTCGGGGAATAAGGGCCTGATTACATGGGGCGGGCTGGCCCGGTTAAACGGGCTCGCTCGCCTAACAGGGCTGAAATGATCTGAACGATTACATGGAGAATTACATGGAGAATTCCAGCCCGGGCTGTGAAATACTTGGCGCCATAATCGTATAATCTGTTCATAAAGCGCATGCGTTGCAGATTTCTCAGCCCGCTTTGCCGGGCTAGCCCGGCCTTGAATCGATTACACGAGAAGAATGTGTAACTTCCAGCCCGTTTTGCCGGGCTAGCCCGGTAGGCAGCAGGCAAGATCTCGGCTAACCGGGCTAGCCCGCTTGCCATGTAATCGAAAGTCTCTCAAACACTGTAACTGCTATTGACCCCGGGATCCCGGGTGAAAACCTTCACCTCGGTTAACCGGGCTAGCCCGCTCCATGTAATCGGCCCCTAAATCTGTTCGATGCCTCGATATAAAATCTCGTGAGTCACCCCAAGGGTCCTTTGATTGTATTTCATTTCACATCTCATTGGCTACGTCTTGGTACCTTTAGCTGCACCTTTGAAACTTTTTTATCAAGAGGGCTGAACCTTCTGAAACTCTGTTTGAGAAGAATTTCGTATTTTCCTTCAGTAATGTTTACTTATCAAGATAAAAGAAACATTCAACCTTTGGAAACTATTGGGGGCGGGCCCACCAGGCTGCAATAGCTGCCACGGGCCTGCTACTAGTTTTGTTCCTTAACCACGATCAGTCTCTATAAGGAGTACAAGTTAATCAGTACCTTGTAACCCATGATGTAAAATGCGAACGTTTAAACTAAGGGCCCCAAAGAGACATTCATCAGATTTTAAGTATTCCTGAGAAGTACCGCATTTACAAGTAGGACCAGTGGATCCTGGGTCCTGAATATTACGTTTATCTAAGGCCCCAACATTTTGGAAAACGACTTTAAAACGCTGGAAGTCCTCAAACTGATCTCTGTATTCTCTCAGTAGCCACTGATCACGAGAGAACCTCAGTATTACGGCTTGTAAAGAGGGCCCTTACTAAACTTGACAAGTTACCATTTAACAAAAAACCATTTTTTTGTAATAATTTTGAGAGGGCCCACCGGGCGATCGCCCGGTAGCCCGACCGGCCAGTCCGCCTCTGTAATGTAGTAAGCAAACAATTTGAGCGCTTTTGCATGAATTGCTTTCAGAAAAGAATTTACAGCAAGCAGCAAATGTTTCCGTTTTTATCGGTATTTATAGAAGGTGGAGCAAGCAAGATGGGTCATTGACAAATTCATGTATTTCTTAGTTATTGTACATTAGTTGACGCAAATCAATTTCTATCATGAACGAAGGCAATTTTATTTATTGAAAAAGCTACAATTTTAAAAGTTCACTTTGCCTCAATAGACAATAACGCTAAAGATGGCGGCCGCGCAAAGCATGCTGGTAAAAAGCTCCCTGACGACCACCTAACTTTTGAACCATGTTGCATTCGAATTGAAAGTCGGTTCGAATTCAAGCTAGCTAGTCAAAATGTTTACGTCGTTAGGTGGTCGTTAGGGAGCTTTTTACTAGCATGCTTTGCAGCGAAACACAACAGAGTCTTTGGAGCCACCATCTTTAGCGTTATTGTCTATTGTAGAATCAAGAAATAAGCTAGCTCTGACCAATGTTGCCCCTCTCCACCCAAGACATTTCGTTATAAAGTTGAAACAGTTATTAAGAAAGGAAGATTGAGGCAATCAACAAAACAAGAAAAAAGAATTCAATTAAAAGTTTGAATGCATCTTTCTACCTTTTTCAAACAAAACTATCTTCTTCATTAACAAATTACAACTGAGTCATGCTACTCTATGTATATATGTATATCTAGTCAGAACAGATGGGTTAATGAAGAAATATCAGCTTTAGGCCAACCAATCAAGTTTCCTAACAACAGATTTTTCTTCATTGTCTCTTCTTTTCTGCTCGTTTATTTACTTTTCTTGAAAAACCACGTTATACTGTATGTATATCTATATGAACAATAGCCTGACAATATATATGAGCAAATTGCAATTATGGAAATTTCTAGAAAGTGGTACGGAATTTTTCGTTTTTAATGTGTGGCCAATGAAAGCAACAGTTAAAATCTGCGAGCACGGAAAATGTATCATCTAGGGAATAAAACAATAGTTGCGAAGCTTGGCGACGGAATCAAAACAAAACTACCTCTTCCCCTGTTTGCAAATATGTGAAATGTTAAATCTTCAAGGATGCAGATATGATGTGATATGAGTAAGCCTGTATGCAGTAATTTATACCTTTCAGGTGTCGTGTCAATGTTGAGACAGAACGCATATACTCTTATGATTCGTAACAACATAAGTGTTTTGGCTAAGGCCAATGCTGTAAGTCAATAGGACAACAGCTTGAAATGAAATCAAGAAATTTGCATCTCTAGAGCATAGGGCTCAAATCTTTAAGAAGGTGGGTGTGAAATTCTATTACATTTTTCTTTGAATTAAATGGCTAGAAAGGAACTTAGGGTACTTTGCTGTAAATCTGTCGTGGAAATTTGTTGATATATAGATTATTTTTAAAATGGCAGCATTTATTATATTTGAGGCTGTGACGTCATCAAATTTCTAAATCCTAAACCAGAAGAGCGACAGACTTCTGCTTGCCACCATATTGTAGACATTCATAAACAATGGTTTTCTTGAAGATTGTATCATTTTTCCTCAATTGATTTAGTATTTACGGCAATTTCAATTTTTTCACAATTTTCCATGAATTCTTTCACAAAAAATAAAAAGTATCTCTAGATATTTAGATTAACTCAATCTCCCTGATATTTAGGACACACTTTACACTTGAAACCAACCTGCTTTTGAATCGAGTTCTACGTCAAACAAGGACAAAATAGAAAGTAACGAAACTTTAACTAAGATAGCAAAGAATAGCAAAATAACTAAAGATTCTTGAATAAGCTATGAATGTAACGCTAAGACTATATAAGTAGTAGTGAGGGGTAAATCACTCCAAAAATAGCGTACAAGATTTTGGGATTTTGAAAATCTCTCAGATTTTTCAAAGACTTTCGAAGATTTTTGAGAGCTTTAGATTTGGGAGATTTTCAAAGATTTTTGGAGATTTTGCAAGATTGTTGAGGATTCAAACGATATTTGAGATTTTCAAAGAATTGCGAAGGATTTTTTTTAGAATTTTGTATCATTTGTTGGGGAGATTTCTGGGATTTTTTGAAATTTTCGAAGATTTTTAGGATTTTCTTTGGGATTCCTGAGATTTTGTGAATTTTTTAGAGATTTTCAAGTTTCGAGATTTTTGGGATTGAAGATTTTTTAGGATATTTTACGAAAGTGTATGAGATTTTTGAAGTGATTTGCCCCTCGTCTAAATGTCTGATTAATGTTTTGAGAAAAGTTGCAAATCTTTCTCTGCTGACTGCATGCTGGACAATGAGTACATCGCCTAATTGAAGAGAAGCCAGTTCCCGTTTCAATCAATACTACTCAAAAACGGTAGCAATACCTGAAAGTCTCTTGACAGCGTTAAATCAGCTAGCCTCCTGTGAACAGGCCTACTTGTTCTGTATCAGGAAATATTGTCCCTTCTCTCACTGTTTTGAGTTTTGGTTACCCGTCCTAAGCAGCTTAGGACGGGACGAGATTTTAGCGGACCTAAGTCCGGGTGTAACTGGACTCGGAAATGAATCCGTTGTCGGTATATTCAATAATTTTTGTTGTATCCATTGATCATCAATGAATCCGGGTGAAACGCAGGCCGATGATGGGTCTCTCCATAACTACTATGTCGTCGACTAATGTATGGTATATCTGACTGATGATGTAAAAAAGATGGCGGCGTTAAAGTTCTCTTCGCGCTACGTTCATGCGCGATATTTGCTTTGAGGTAATACGGGTCTTCACATGGCACGATCCCATGACGAGGCTCTGGTCTCCACTGCAAGTCACCATGGTGACAGCATGTGCAGTTTGTTGCAGGGCAGGGGCTAGTTGACATTTGGGAATAAGGGGAAACAGTCTTGTAAGGCCTACCAGTTGTCTCACTATGGCTGTAAGCATGCCTGATCTCTGCAATAGCTTCGTTGATTGAGTATGTGACGCGGGGCCTCGTGTTGGCGTATAGGCGATCATCTTCTGGTAGGCGTTCCTTCTTCCTCCATTTTGCCCGTCTGTTTTGAAACCACACCTAAAATGTAATATTGTAGGTATAAATTCAGGTGAGGGGCACATACATTTCTGTGAATATTAAATCCTCAGTAAAATTTTCGTAAATGAAAGACATACAATTTTTGGCAAATGAATGTCAGTTTGAAGGTTACAGATCAGTAGGATATTAAGCTCAATGCACCCTGAATGTGAGAAATTTCCTATGGTGTAGTTAACTTTCCCCACAAATGGCTTGCCTTTGTTTAAGTGATGCCAGCAAAATAGCACCATACATGGAAAGGAATGTCTGAACTACAGGTTGGCTGTGGAATCCCGCAACAGTCTTGCTTAGGCCCTCTCCTGTGCCACATCTATATGATGTAACATCGCCAAGTGGATAAAATGGCACAAGCTAATCCTAAATCCTCCCAAGACAAAGTTTATGACGTGTGAGAATCCTCGAACAATACGATAACGGGGGCTCGTCATTATCAGTCTTTAAAAAGTGCAATAGACTGATTTCTTCACGAACGAGGCCAAAAACTGAAAATCCAGCTTTTATGTGAGGATTTGCTTTGCTGTACCCTGGATAAAATATCAAAAATGTTACCTGTACTCGAGCTTCACTTAGATCCAGTCTCATTGCTAACTCTTCTCTCATAAATACATCAGGGTATTGCGTTTTCTCGAAAGCTCTCTCTAGCTGATGCAGCTGATATGTCGTAAACGTGGTTCGACTACGGCGTATTTTCCTTGGCTTTTCTTCATTTTCTGTCGTTGTGACAAATGCCTCCTCCTCACTTCCAGAATTACTGATTTCATCATCCATCTTCGCCTCCGTTTCTACTTCATTGCTATTCCTCTCGTTTCCATGGTATCTTTCAGAGTCTGTTGGTCAAGAAACGTTTACTTCAAATATAGAATTAGGACTGGAAATCTTACTTTATGTGTAAAATGGATTCTATGCATGGTTTAAAAACAAGGATCGAAGACTTAAAACTGAAGGGGCAGTTTCCTTTTCATTCTCTCCAAAAAATTATTCTGGTACATGGTAGACGTTCGTGTGAGAGATTTTGAAGTTAATTTAAGAAGAAGGTGTCTTTGTTAATAGGAGAACTATAGTTTCGCTAGGGGCAATCATTTATAATCGAAGGGAGCTTGTTACAGAGAGGCATAAGTCGAGGAAGTAATGCAGGCTCCCTAGACTCCATGTGAACGACTGAATCCGCCCTTAGTGACCAGGTGAACAGAGGCTCTATACGTCCTTATAAGCAGCGATGTTAGGGGAGCTAAAAGATAATTAACGCGAGTATAAGTAGGTCATGCCATGCAGCAAAATCCGGGTTTTAGGAGATAGATGAAATAACAGCGTTGAAATAAGGCATAATAAACCAATAAAAGTAAGCATATTAACATGCAAATTATTTGATTATAATTAACAACAGGTAGGATATACATTATCCCTTCTGATAATACCGATTTACATCATATTGTTACATCACAGCGCGAATTTTGAACTTCCAAGGGGATATTAAAGAATTAATCGCTTTCTCGCCACCAGATCTCTCTTGTACTACGCTTAATCCAATATTAAGGTTGCATCCAAGCATCTTACAGAATTTACGATTCATTATGAATTTCTTTTAAAGTGAATTACTCTGCTTATCCAGTTATGCTCTGCTTATTAAGTTGGAAGCAACTTCATGATTGTTACGTCATCTTAAACTGAAGCCATGTGTCTGCCACACCAGAGGAATGGGTAACAATAGGTAGGATCTCTCGGATCTCTCTTAATGGCTCCCATACATAGAAGAAACAGGGGTGGCTTTTTAGAATAGTGGTAGGGGGCTAAAATGACGTATAGATACTACATTTTTTAGCCATTTTAACCCACCTTGTCGGAGGTTCTGGCCCCCCTGTCGGAAGATTTTTGGCACCACCCCTGAGAAGAAAGGGTAAAACAGTATTTCAGGTACTCCAAGGACCTTGATAGTAGACTGACTACCTCAGTCCCAGTTTCGCTTCGTTTATTGAATTGGATGAAGGCATTCCGCTTCAACTGGGACTGATAATCAAACTATCTGAAAATCCGGCCAAACGCGCCAGAATGCAGGCGCGACCAATCAGATTGCAGTATTCCAAATATTAGTCGACTATGCCCAAATGACCAATGGAAAATCAACATTTCAACCTCGCTCCCAGGATTAGCCTCCTTTTAGTCTCCCATCATCAATGGCCGAAGAAAGCTGCGAGGATTGCTGTGGTGAAATCTGAAGGGCATTTTGGATTTTAAAAGCAGGTTTTCAATGTCAAAGTGAAGGAATCTCCAAGCAATACATAGAAGAAGTATTAAACTTGGTCAGGGCCGTCGAGAGCCAGCTCGGGCCCTGGAGTGATTTATGGAATCGGGCCCTAAGAGGGGGTGTGGGGGCGAAGCCCCCAAGAAAATTTTCCGCGACCACGCCCTTTAGACTCTCGGAAAATGAAGGAAACGCCCTTTTTATGAATAATAGTTTAAAAAAATTGCTTAAACATTTCCATGTCAAGGTTATGCAAAAAAAGGTATTGATGAATCAAGAACATCGTTTTGCATAGGCGCAGGAGGCAAGAGTCTGCCATATTCTGCCAAAATCTGCCATATTCGGGCAAAGATCCGCCTTAAGGCGGGCAAAATTTTCATAAAGATTGGATTTTTTATCGGGCAGCCCACCCCCCCAGATTTTATCTTCCCGTACGTATGCTTATGTCGTTTTGTGTTAGTTAAATAACAATATCAATACAACGGTTTCTAACACACAAAACAATACTTTTTTACGGGCTTTCATGTTATGTTTGCAAAGTCATGTATAATGTCCTTAAAGTCAACGGTTCTTGCAAGTTCACTCTCGATGCTCAACACTGCGAGATCTGTAAGCCTGTCCTGAGTCATTGTACTTCGCATAAAGTTTTTGATGAGCTTGAGCTTGCTGAAGGAACGCTCTGCAGATGCAGCTATCACTGTCAAAAGGTACAAAATGTTCTGAGAGCAGTGCAAACATTTCAAACTCAAAGTTAAACTTTTTTATTTGATTCCGAGTATTTGACCCTCACTTTTATGTGACAACTTTCAAAAGAGGGCATTGTCACGACACTTCTAAGGCAGATAGATTTTCATAAAAATGCGCTATAAAGAGATTTTACAACAATGATAAATTTTTATGATCGAGATCTTTACGGGCCCCTTCGGGGCCCGGGCGCCGGACCTTTTACCCCCTACCCCCCTCTCGACGCTCCTGATCTTGGTACTGGTAGGTTTTGTTTTCTCTACAATCTTAATGAAGCATGAATTTGAAGGGTTTTAGAATCGGTGAGTTCGAATCTTGTTGGATTGGCCTAGGCCCTTTTAAGCCCTAAGCGCCCGGCATCAAAACGAGGTTCATCGATTTTTGGCTGATTTTTCGAATTGTTTGATTATGAGTCGTAGTTGTAGCGATTATCAGCCCATCAAGGAGCGAAACTACGACAATTGCAATGAGTCTACCTTAATAGTATAGTATTGTCCCAAATTAGATTTCACGTGAAAATGTCCGCGAATAAAAACAATTGAAGTGTTTTGCATGACTAGTTTTGCGTTATCGCAAATCTCACGTCACATCTAATTTAAGACAGACTTTAGCTCTCTATAGATACACTAGCCAGAATAAATTACATAACACCAAATATCAGAATATCTCACGTGTCACCAGCACGTTCAACCCCAGTGAATAGGAGATAGAAATGATCTAGGCAATATTTTTTCCGACCACCATAACTTATGACTCAAGGAACAGGCATTTATGGCGTAGACAGCATTATATTGCATATTTCATTTGAAAAAGAATGTGAATACTGTTAATTAACAATATTTTACTTGACTACTTTGATAATTGCAGCTTTGCATTTTAGTATAGATTTTTAATTGTTTTTTTGGTTACCGTATTTCCTCTAATAAACGCCTAGCCTCAAATAAACGCCTCCCCTTTCCACACAAAAATGGCTATAAACACTAGCCTCTAATAAAAACCTCCCTCTAATAAACGCCGCACCAAATTCTTTCAAAATCTAATAAATGCCGGAGACGTTTATTAGAGGAAATAGTACCCTTTACCATGAGTACAATCTTATACAAGATAACAGGGTATAACATAGCCTGCGTCACCGACTGGTCTGTGACGCAGGCTAGGTATAACATAGCATACGCATCAAATTTTGATTGGCTCACAAAATAGACACACTTTACGCATTGTTGGACCAATTATATCGACTAAAACCAGCAACCAACGCAAAACTTGCTAGGAAATACAGTACCATCATTCGCAGTGTGTTTTTACTAGCGGTAGGGAAATTTACATTTAAAACCGTTTTTAACAAAAATGTTCTCGTACTTCGGTGAATCAAGATTTGGAAACGTTCGTCGTTTTTCCATTTAACTTCGATTATTTCTTATCAATGAAATATATCAGGTTGTTTAGCAAGAAGAGGTGAGTCGAAAAGACACCAGCCCACCAGCACAATTCTTTTGTTCGAGGAAATAAGCTGCAAAAGCGAAATCAACATCATCAAAACTTGTCCGAGTCTTTTGAGACTTTGTATACGACAACCGTTTTGAGACCGACAAACTTTTGAAGTCTGGAGAAATAGAACGTCGAGAAGGTAAGCAACAAACTGTGAGCATATTTATGCATTTATGGCGGCATTTATGGCCGATGAAGTGCGAGAATGCTAGCTGTTTTTCAAGGAGGAGTTTAGTTCGCCTCTCTTCTAGCGAGTCAAGTGTTGTTGTAAAAACAGCATCAAACTCTATCTCAAATTTAGATGTCACGTGAGATTTGCGGTAACGCAAAATTGCTCATCTAAAACACTTCATTTGTTTTATTCGTGGACATTTTGACGTGACATCTAATTTGAGACAGAATTTAATCATCTTACGACAACAACAGCAACTGCAGCAAATGCAACAACAACATTAATTTCACAAAACTGCAACAACAACAATTTCGCATGTCACGTTTTTGAGACAAAATGTGCATGTCTCATTTGCAATATTGGCACCAGGTGGAACTTCTTTTGTTTTCTTTACTTGAAACATTGAATAAATCAAACATGACCCAGAATATTTCAAAGATTTGTCTTGAGGTGAATTACAATAATGAGTTGTTTGCGAAAATTTCGAGACAAACAAAAACAATATTTGAAAATAAATGATACGTCTCTAGACTCTTTCACACATCAGACTTTCCTTTCTAACTTAATGAAATTAACGTAATGAAAGGAGATGATTGCAAATTAATTGGCATTATCTGTACACTGGACCACTATACCATGTCTGGAAGAACTTGTCCTTGCATGTTCGGTATACGTTGTGGAATTTTTACAATTTCTTGGGAGCTGTCCAAAAATATTGTTTGGAATTTGTAACATGATCAACCTCATTCCCAGCCTTCATAAGTCTTGGGTATCCAGCCGTAATTTCCAGCTAATCAAACGCGAAATTCAGACTTGAAGTGGAGTAGACTAAAGAAAGACGCACGCGTGCCTATTGTCTCTTTGTTTGAATGTAGGCAAGCATCTTCGATTATAACAACTCTAAAATAGAAATGCCCAGGCCTCTGGCTTAAGCCACTTTTAACTCTATTCAAGGCAAACTTTCCATTTAGTTTCAAGAAATCACCTCCAAAAAGATGAAAAAGCTACATCGTTCTGTGTTTTGTCTTCAATAAGGATGAAACAGAGAAGTGGGCCTAAATTTGCGTTTGTTGTTGTTTTCAAGCAATATGATTGGTCTAATTCATGGAGATGTCTCTAATTTGTGAGCAAATAAAGATTTGATGCCTATACTTATGGAAACCAGAGTTTTATGAATAGTAGGTTCTTTCAAGCCACAAATGTTACTTATCGAGCGTGAAATTACATAATTCGAATCAGACCCGTGTTGCTTCGAGCCTTCGAGCCAATACAATCTTCTTTGATTCGAAAAAGATCTTCTTGTTCAAAAGGAAACAGACAAACAATGATCTGCATAGAACTGACAAAACTTTTAGCGATGAAATTCTTGATGAATGTGTTTGAAATTCATCTAAATTTTACACCACGACTTGTCATTTGACAAGAGCTTTGCCACACAACTTTTGGGAGTCATTAACTTTTGCAGAAGATTCACGATGAATTATAAACATTTGGATAATTTGAAGCCTATTTAGATGATTAGATGATTTATCAGGATGGATCTTGAAAATGATCCTAAATAAACAGTGTCTCATTTTGCCTAGTTCCTTACCATTTCAGACAATTTCCAGTAAATTATTAAGTAGACAAGACTTCAAAAATCCCTACCATAGAATACAGCATATGCAAGATCCCTCCCAGTACCGCAGTGGTCCCAACCAGCAACTTCTAATTCTCATTGCAAAATACAGGCGGTTCCAATTAGAACGGTGCTTTCTCTACAGGTGGGTCACCTCTCTTACGTAAGACATTATTTTTCCTCAAAATACTGATTATGAATCTGCTTAATTAGGTGAGATTTTTTCTATTCAGAACGGAATTTCTTAACGATGGTTAATTATTGCATAGGGGCAGAGCGAATAGAGAATTTACGGCCACGCCTGGAAAATGCCTGTTTTGACCACGGGAAGCGAAAGACCCCCCTATATGCAAATGATTTTACAAGAAATTAGCGAAAGCTATTCTTGAACGCTAAACAGAAAACAATAGCACCCTAATAAAAGATGTTTGAAAAACATCTAATCTATTTTAATCTGGCTGATTAATTTTGCATTGGTCAAGGCAGGGGCGGATCCAGACCTAAGTTGAAGGGGGGGCAACCTGCAGAGAGGGCGCCAAAAATACAATAGAACGGAAGCGCGCCGGAGGCGCGCGAAAATTTTTGGACTCCAGGTTAAGAAGATTCTTTGGTTTTTCTTCTAAATAATGCCTTGATTTGTATGTTTCACCCCATATTCTATTCAAAACAGATAAAAAAGAGTGCGGTAGGGTCATGATGAGGGGCGCATTTCTCGCCAAATGGGGGCGCTGAGCTGAGTTTTCATCGTGAAGGGGGGGCAGTTGCCCCCACTTGCCCCCCCCTAAATCCGCCACTGGGTCAAGGTGGCTTATGATGGGAATTTTTCTTTATTCGCGTTTGCTTTGAAAATCACACGCTCAATGTTTGTTAGAGATATGATTTGTCATTCCTATAATGTTTTTTTAGCAGTATGTGTCCGTCACAATTTTCAATCAGGTTGTATGTTTATACTTAGCTCAGACCAAAATCTCGCAAGGCCAACCTACGGGGGATATCAACAAGAAAGCAAGGATGCAACAAGGCCTTATTTGGAATGTTTGAATCTTACGTTTTTCACAAACTTTCACAAATGTGATGAAAAAATAATAAACTTTACAAACATATTAGTTATAAATTTAAATCTTTGAAGTATGGAAGAAAATGTCATTAATTTAACTAATCGTGCAACTTTCCCTTCAACTATGGGCGCTTTTTTACGCTGCCTGCCTTCTTCACGAAAGAAAGTCTGTCTCAAATCAGATGTCAGGTGAGATTTGCGATATCGCAAAATTACTCTTGCAAAACATTTTAATTGTTTTATTCGCGGGAATTTTCGCGCGAAAGGGGGAAATGTTCATAAAAGCATCTGTCCTTGAAAAAGTGCTTAGTGCAGAGCATCTAAACATTTTTAAGAATTTCAAAGAAATTTTTCGAGAATCACAACCTATTTATCTAGGCTCGGGTAAATGTTTCACCAATGACTCAAGATGCAATGTTTTCCCAATTTAACTTTGTCCCATTTTGAAACAAATTCTTTAAAGAGGTCTTTGCAACCGACATGCTTTGTGCATACATCCTTTTGTGATCTCTTTGTTGTCGCCATTTCATGGTCCACGAAAATGGCCGCCAACAAGGAGATATAGCACGTGCAAGGTATGCTGGTGGCAAAGGCCCCTTTGAGCAGCTAGTACAAAGCAAAGCAAAAAAATGTTCCTAATTTGGTTAGGCTGTATTTTAGTGGGTGTCTAGTACTCTAGTGCCGTTCAGATATCATTCACAGAATTACTATAGAATTGAGAAATATATCTAACGAATGACACTCGTGTTTTCATTGAAGATGGGTAGAGACATGGAACTTTTAGCCTTTCTAATTATTTGTTGCAAAAATGAATCATAATTCATAAAATCAACTGCAAAAACCAAACGTGTCGGATGAAAATCGACAGATCTTAGTGTAAAATTGAGATTTTTTATTTACTTTGCTTTCTTCCAAAATGTGTTACGGAGAAATGATGCACCTTTTCCGCAGTTTCAAGCATCAGTTTTACGTGTTTTCTTTATTTTATTGAAAGATCTGCTATCTTGAAAGGGAGGCAGGTCCACCACAGTTGCTTATTACTGTTTCAAGAGAACAAGTGCCTTGTCGAATATTCTACACTTTCCTCTCAGTCACTTTCTCCCTTTCAACAAAGTGACTAAGCTCAGGCCATTTGCTACTCTCCACAACAGCCTGATCATTACTTTATTTCTAACATTTCCTTGTTGCTATTTTGTGAATGTTGTCGAAAACCTTGTCTTTGTGATATCAAAGAATAGTAATTTCCACAAATGAAAGTACCAGAATATCCAAAATGAATCCTCAGATTCAAGAAGTAGCTCAGAGAAAGAGAAACAATTTGAATCTCTCTTGGTCCCTCCTCGTGCTTCTCAAGCTAGCAGCTCCCCCTTACGAGGCGTTTATATTGGTAACCATAGTGTCAAGCATGTCCCAGTTTCGTTCTTTAGAATCTTCTCCTAGCATTGTTTCATAAGTTTGAGATTGAGTCATCCTTGTTTACAAAAATATGTTTCAAAGAAATTTCTGAAAAGCATTAGATAGCATTTGCAGACGTAATATAATGACGCAAGGCTATGCGCCTGCCATTAGGCACGGACGAGGCAGTTCGGAACCTCCATGTGTCATTTTCAGCTTTCTGCACGGACAAAATTTTGCCTCAGAATTTCATAGAAATGTTTGCTTATGACAAAAATATGAGATGTTTTAAAATGAATGTTGAAAAACAGCATTTTACTGCATTTACGATGCATGCCTTCTGATTGATTTTGAAAAAGATAGACGGGGCGTACTTTTTGGTAGCTGCAAACCACATTGTGGTAGACAAGAGCAAGAAAAAGGATTTTGCGAAAGAGGAGCTACAGCATCATCCTAATCCGTGCCATTGATGGCGAAAATGCCGTCCAAACTTTGCCACAGTACGCCATAAAGATTTGTTTTGGTTGCATCTGTATGGCGTATATAGCTGCATTTAAATGTGTAGCTTGCTGAATTTTTATGTTTAGCTTTATCAAGAGTATAGGCATTCGCAGTGTTCGAAATTTAACTGATCGGAAGATAATATGCTTGGCTTGGCCTACAATTGTTTCGACCCTTAGTAGTGGTCATACTAAGCCACGTGCGGCAACCAACCATTTATTGGTATATTCTATATGAAGTAGGGTTGCTTCTTTGTTTTACGAGACAACTGTTTCTTCATGTTGGAGACAACTTCACTAAGACTAAATTAAAAGAAGAATACTTATTTACATCGCTTTCCTCTTCAGAAATTTAAATTAAATTTAGCTGTATACAGATACTTCCGTACCGATATGTTACGCACTTTTGGATGTTACAAAAGAAGTCTGCAATGAGTCAAAACATTTAGGATATGATGTAGAATTGTAACGTTGGACTGTTCTAAATAATACCCCCAACCAAAGTAAACATGAGAGGCCAAGAAATGTACCGGAGAATAGCGTACAATCACAAAATAGGACATATTTTCTTTTATGGTGGATTAGGAATTGAATCTAAAAAATTAGTTATGAAACATCTTCAAGATGCGAAGGGGGCGAAGGCCTCCTACCCTGGTCGAATGCGAAAGCTTTCAAGTTCGAGATCTCCTCGAAGCATGCTTGAATGTTGAAGAGAAAACTTTTGGTACAGAATGTTGAATCTTTGTGCCTTTTGCCTCTTACTGTCATGAAGAAAGTGGGGATCAGCCTGTTTGATAAATGGCAAATTAAAACGACACTACAACAAGTATAACGACACTAAATATTCAATCATAATACATTTTTAAAACTGAGAAGAAAAACAAAATTGGAAAATCCCATGCATGGCCTCCACTCCAAACCACTGACAGAACATTTTACGACCTAAGTACTGATGCGATGACGATTCTTCAATACAGCGCAACTACGAAACATAATCTTTGATGAAAAAAGAGCAAGAATTTCCCACCTGTAGAGACGGACATTCTCTTCCCATTCTCCACTCTCTCATGATGTGGCGATTGTTCTCTGTACTCTGCCTTCCCACCATCTCTCAGTCCCGTTCCCAATATCTCATCAATAGAGTACTTGAGCCTCTTGGTCTTAGCAGGGGTGATCTCAGCTCTACTGTTGATGATACCACCATTTTGTGCTGTTCTCTTCTCCATGATTGGGACGATGTTCTGTGATGGGTGGTGATTGCTGCTAACTAAGATGGCTGCTGCTGTGGACGCCGTCCTCATTTGCCTGTATTACGATTTGCACTGACCAACTAATCTGCTTTGAGCAGTATTTAATGAATGAACCAACGAAGCAGGCATACTTATTTGTTGGTAGATTTCGAGCTTATTGTTCAATGATTAACTCAACAAGATCTCCAACGTTTATTTTTCAATAAGGAAAACAATAGATAAGTGGGGGATAATCTTATAACTAATATTCATTTGATTGAGATTGTGTACATGCATATGTCTGGTTTGGTTTCACTCTTCTATAAGAGATTAGCCACATAACTCTATCATACAATTAAAGATCATTCTTTTACCAGGAGCCTTTGCGCCATGTAACCACTTTTTTGTGTTAGAGTATCAGAAATATTGACTGCTCCTCCACAACGTTCCTGCATAATCGTCTTCCGTTCACCAATATTTTTAGCTCTCCAAGTCACATAACTTTATCATTTATTTTTGTTTATTTATAAAGATCTCTTCTTACCAAGAGCCTTTGCGCCATGTAACAACTTGTGTTAGTGTATCAGATAGCTTAAACGCTCCTCCGCAGCATTGGAATCCATTGCTGTTCCGTTTGGAGAGCAAATCACGCCGCCAAAAAGAGATTGAGATTTTCTATGAGAACAAAATGAGTTCAGGCTTTTTAAGGCGTTTCTCTCGAAAGCAAAGGATTTTCCTTCAAGGTTGATAAGACAACGAGGAAGTAATTCGCTCCGTTCATCTAACATTTTGGTGTAGCAAGTTATAGCCTCAATTGGTTTTTTATGAGAGAGTCTTACAACTTGCAATGCTCGATTCAGCATGCTAAACGAAGCTAAACGAATTTCCTTTGTTAAGGAGTCTCAGATATGTTTCAAAATCTCATGGCACACAAATTGATCAATTTCAAGAAAAGATAAGAATATCTTTCACTATTTAAACCTAATTTTGGTGATTAACAGGAGAAGGCTGCTGGGAATATGCCCAAATACGCTGCCAAATAATAGCAATACGCAAGCCATCATGGTCTTTCAAAAGGTTCCTTACTTCCATATCTCAGACATGAGTAGGGTAAAGTCTAGCCTGCGTCACAGACCAAAACCAGAGAGAGTTAAGCCTGGTTTCCATATGATCGCAAGGATCGCAAGGATCGCAGAGATAGAAATTTTTCTATCTCAATCGTAAGGATCGCAAGGATCGCAACGATCGCAAGGATCGCAAGTCCCCATATTCAATGATCCTTGCGTCACTTGCGATCCTTGCGATCATATGGAAACCAGGCTTTATGGTCTGTGTGATGGACTCACTTTTGTTGTCCCAACGACTTCAGTATAAACAAATTAAACAAACAAAGAGCTAGACAAGCCAATATCATTATTTGAATAACCATGGAATAACAGATTTCACAAGATCTCTGTGNAGGGGCCGATTATATGAGAGTTTTCAGCCCGGGCTGGAATTTCAGCCCTGTTAAACGGGCTGAAAACTCAGCCCTCCTCTGCAGTCATCTCTTTGTAAAATTGAGTTTGCGATTACATGAGATAGTTTCAGCCCGGGCTGAAAACTCAGCCCGGGCTGGAATTTCAGCCCTCCTTGAGCTAGGAGGGCTGGGATTTCCAGCCCGGGTAAACGGGCTGAGATTTCTCATGTAATCGCAATTTTTTCCAGCCCGGGCTGAGAATTTACTTTGCGCACGCGCATTTTGGGTACAGCTCGCGCAATAACAGAGCAACACGAAGTTTGTTGATGTTTTGGAGCAATATACGGATCTAGCTGGGCTGCAATTTCATAAAAACAGTCTCTAGTCATGCAGAAATTCTTCTTCCAATTGCTCTCAGTAGCACTCTAACTCTGACCCAACATATTCTGCCACCATTGGTCTGTTCTGCCTTTCTGAAACCATACTGATCTCCCTTTTCGTCATAGTTGACGAGCTAAGGACTTGTTTCCTTTTCTTTGCCGTGATTATAGATGAGATGCTAATACCTTGTTATTTCTAAGTTCAAACATCTTATATGTCATTATAAGCCCATACAGTTGAAAATTCAAAGCTAATAAGGAACTGAACTGGAGAACATAGAAGAATAGAAGGCCAACATCTTCCGCGCCATTTTGTGCGAAGCCATTTTAAAGTTTTGAACTTCGAACAATTTTGGCGCGAATTCAGTTGTTAATTTCAGCCCGGGCTGGCATCTTTCATATAATCGCACGCCAATTTCACCTCGGCTAGCCGGGCTGAAATTCCAGCCCGGGCTGAAACCTCTCATATAATCGGCCCCTTAAGACCCAACACTGATTCTTTGCAGCAGTGAGAAAAAATATTTGACTTAAAAAAATTCGATTCTTGCCAGGCGCTCGTGGTGTTTCACTGCAACTTTCAGTGCAACTAAGCGCGCAAAGGATCAGTGTTAACCAAGAGTCGTTAAAGGCGAGACTTTACTCGAGACAAAGTAAGAAAAAGTCATTAGCTGGCTCCTCAAGTTAAATTGTTGCCTTGAAAGTTTTACGGAAACTAATTTTTTAATCGAAATTAACAGTAGTGTAAAAATGGTTCGCACACATAATGCAATTTACGCACAAGAAGAAAAGGAAATCTCAGTCGCAAGCAGCCATCTGCTGCTTTTGTGGTGATGTAATATGTGGCATCAGGAAATTAGATTAGTTATGGGTTCCGGAGGAAATGAGCTCTGAGCTGAATGCTGCAACGGAAAATTGGGAACATCTGGACCGCTGAAATTTTGATGACGAAGATAGGAAATAATAACCTACGAAAAACAAGATTTATGTTTTCGGAGAAAAGTTAAATTTCTTTTAGGAGAAAAGGCTACTGCTAATACTATGTATGTCATCTTTTGGCTGGACTCCATTCCCCCCACTTGTGCAGCATAGGTTCCAAATCTTTAAATTGGCGTAAAAAGGTCGGTGTAAAATTCAGTGACCTATTTCTTTGAATCGAATGGCTTGAAAGAAACTTTAGCTACTTTGCTATGACTGTACCGTTGGACTTTTCAGAAATCTTGAATAGTTTCGAAATTACAGCGTATTTCATATTTCAACTCACTTGAGGATGTGACGTCATCAAATTTTTAAATCGCAAACCAGAAGGGTGAAAGACTTTTGCTTGATACCATATTGTAGACATTCGTAAACTATGTTTTTCTGGAGAATTATTCGATGTTTTCTCAACAAGTTTAGAAATTACGATGGTTTTAAGTTATTTTTCTTGAATTCTTAAAAAAGAAAAAAAGCACTCTAATTCTGAAAATATTAAAGATTTCTCAAAAGTCAAACAGTTAACGGTAGGATTATTACAAAGTAGCTAAAGTTTCTTTGAAACCATTCCATTCAAAGAAATATGTCGCAGAATTTTACACCGACCTTTCTACACAAATCTAAAGATTTGGAACCTATGCTCACTAGTGCGTACATATTTTATGAATACTTCCTTACATTGATGTTCAGCTAACATAATAGGATAGACAAAAATTTCTAAAACTAATTCATCTACTGATATGTTTTCCAAAAGAAAATCGTAAAATTTGTAGTAAAGATGCAGGAACTGCAGGAAATGTCAGGAGGTAAATAAGGCTTGCAAGATATATAACATGGCACTAAACAGCAGAAAGACAAAGAAATAATTAAGAAAAGAAGTCAAGAGAAGATCAGAATCACAGTGGTAGGTTCAGAGTTACAGCAAATTGGCAAGTACAAATACTTGGGTGGCTGAATTTATTTGTATGCATTAAGTGGAAGGAAAAGTTGACAGTTTTATCAAATTAGATGCATGGATCTAAATGTCTTCCGCAGACATTCAAAGAATAAAATCAAAATCAAAGAATAAAAAGCAAGCGACACAAGAAAAAATAGAGGCCAAAAATTGCAAAACAAAGCAAAAAACAAAGCAAAACAAATCAATGCAATCCATGGAAAGAATATCAAAGAAGGACAAAGCAAATAATACACTGAAGCAAATGCAAGCAAAGCTAAAGATTGAAAACAATGCAAACAATGAAATACAAAACAATGCAAACAATGAAATGCAAAACAATGCAAACAATGATATGCAAAACAATGCAAACAATGAAATGCAAGCAAAGCTAAAGATCGAAAACAATGCAAAACATCTAACAATAGTAAAAAACAAAGCAAATCATGGAAAGAAAATCAAACAATACAATGAAGCAAAGCATAACAATGTGACAGCAAATCAGAGACAAAAGCAAAACAAATAAGAACAGAGAAGATTAAATGAAGAAGAAGGAAGAAAATTAAATTGAAACTTGTACCAAGCGAAACGAGCCAAACTACAGGCTATCTTTAAAACCCGGAATCCGGAATTTTCATGAAAAATCTGGAATTTCCGGATTTTTCATGGAAATTCCGGATTCCGGGTTTTAAAGATAGCCCCAAACTACACCCATCAAAACTAAGCATAAATAGGGAAAACAAGGCAAAAAAGTAAATTAATATTTTTTTTTATTATGAGACACAATATCTATAGATACATGGTCTAAGCTTCTACTTTTCTACTAATAATTTCTATTTTACTAACAATTATAGCGATGATAATAACAGTAACGATGATATGTAAGTGGGTAGTTAAAATTATGCGTAAAAACAAGATATCGGTTCAGGATATCGGTACTTTGTGTGGAAGTATTTTAACAAATTATCTATTCTGAGATTCGGTATGAATTTGCATTCTTTTGCTGTAAATTGTAAATATATATTCACCAAATAGTTCAAGAAAATAATTATCTTCATTTGTCTGGAGAAATATATATTTTTGTTCATCGATTGGAATATTCTTATAGTTTGGATAATTTTCGATCATTTTGCTATTGAAGATTTTTCTTTCTAGCGTAAAAGTTTTGCATTGCATAATGAAATGTATCTCATCTATATGAACTAAAAGAATCAAATGCAAAATAAAGAAAAGTCGAACAAAACAATTCATGACCAGCAGCAAAAATCAAATCAACAGCAATGCAAAGAAAAACAAATGAAGGAAAGCTGAGCTGTGTGCAGCAACTTCAAACATGAAAAGTGCAGCAAAACAAAACAAGCAAAGTGGAAGCCATTATGAAGCAATCAAGAGCAAACAAACCGGATAGAAATCTTGAAATATAAAGCAAAACAGAGCAGAGCAGAGCAGAGCAGAGCAGAGCAGAGCAGAGCAGAGCAGAGCAGAGCAGAGCAGAGCAGAGCAGAGCAGAGCAGAGCAGAGCAGAGCAGAGCAGAGCAGAGCAGAGCAGAGCAGAGGAAAACAAAGAAAAAACAAAAGCGAAGAAAATCAATTCAAGAAGTTGGAAGCCATGATGAAGCAATGAAGAGCAAAGAAGCCGGATAAAAAACTTAAAACATTAAACCAAAGAACACGGAGGAAAACGGAAAACAAATAAAAAATGAAGGCAAAGAAAATCAATTCAAGAAGTTTCATTCAAGCCAGCAATCAATCACTTCATAACAAGTAGATCATAAAAATAGAAGCACGAACATGACATAACAAAGGATCAGAACAGAAGAAGCTATACGAATAAGCAATGAGAAGCAGGGCAGTGCAAACAAACAACAAACAACAAATCAAACAATCCAAGCACGCCAAGGAAGGAAGAAAGCAAATACAAGCATATAAACAAACAAATAATGCCAAAAGGCACGAAAATGAAATGCATAACAAAGCAAAACAAAAACAAAAACAAAAACAAAAGTAAGATAAGATAAGATAAGTAAAGCAGTGGAATGGAAATTTGTATTAAGCAAAGCAAATAAAGAACACATTGCAAAACAAAGCAAAGCAAGGAAAAACAAACCAGAAACGCAAAACAATGCAAAGAAAAAGACAACAAAACAGAACAAAGAAAAGCAGCACAAAACCACACCATAACATGAACAAAAAGAAATAAAAGAAGGCAATGCAAAGAAATGCAAAATCCAGCAAATTTAGGAAAATGAAAACAAAAGAAATATGAAAACAAGGAAAAAATGTCTTGCAAATCACAAAAGAACAATGCAAAGAAAAGCTAAGAAAGCTAAGAATGCGAATCAACACAAAGCAAAACAGGGCAAAACAAACTAACTCACAGAAGAAACAATGCAAAGAAAGCGAAGAAAAACAAAGTTTAGAACAAAACTAAGGAAACAATGCGAAGCAAGCAACAGAATGGAACACAAAATACAACAAAGCAAACAATTCTAGCGCGTAAAGAAAAGAAGAAAGCAAAATTTAGCAGATGGAAGCAAACCAATTGCAAAACAAAGAATGGCAAATCAAAGGAAAGAAAAACAAAGAATGACAAATAAAAAGCAAAGAGAAATAAAGAATAAGCAGCAAAAGCAAATTTTGATTTGAATTGATAATCTGCGTTTCTCTTTGCTTAGCAAAACACAGAAATAGTAAACTAAACCCAACCAAATCAAAGTAAAACAAAAGATAAGAAGAACGAAGCAATTAACACGATGAAAGCAAAGTATGGCAATCGTCATAAGTCAAAGCAAAGCAAAACAAAACACAAAATCAAAGCAAAACAAAACAATTAAAACAAAAGAAAGAAAAGCAAAACGAAAAGAAACTCAGCGAAACAAAGCAAAGCCAAACAAAGTGAAGAAAAGCAAAACAGAACAGAAAAAAACAAAGCAAAACAGAACAGAACAAAGCAATATAGAACAGAACGAAACAAAACAAAACAAAGCAAAACGAAAACAAACGCAGCAAAACAATGCAAAGCAAAACAGAAGAGAAGAGAACAAAGCAAAACAAAGAAAAGCAAAACAGAACGAAATAAAGCAAAACAGAACGAAACAAAGCAAAGCAAAACACAGCAAAACACAGCAATTACAAAGCAATTACAAAGCAATTACAAAGCAAAGCAAAACGAAAAGCAAATATAAATAAAGCGCAACGAAGCGAAAAACAAATCAAAGCAACACAAAACAGACCAGAACGAAACAAAACAAAGTAAACGAAACAAAATGAAACAAAATAAACGAATTGAAACCAAAGCAAAGCAAACAACGCAAATATAAACTATGACATCATGTGGCACATTGAAGAAATAAATACGAACACATTGAAAGAGAAATACATGGCAGAATGGTATCATCATCATCATTATCATCATCATCGACATTTGTTCGCTTTCTTTTCGACAAAACAAACCCATCTTCAACTTTCACAGAAGAGCAATCATATCAATTCTAGGCTTATTAATAAAAAACTCATAAGCCAAAACCAGAAGTTCTTTTTCATGATGTGAACACATTTTGTGGTCAATTACTGGCAAAATATAATTTAAGGCGTATTACATAGATGTGTGGTTGCTTATAATACGGCGTGAGTAAAACTTTTCATCATGGTTTTTAAATCCAAGGGGATTTGCTCTTGAAGCTCAAATTGAGCAGCGTTGTACGAATTAAATAATTGGCTGTTCAAATAACCAGGGTTCGTCCTATTACGTTTGATGGGATTTATTGAGCATTCCTTTTAACGAATATGGGATTATTTAAGAACAAATATTTTTGTCCCCCACTAAACAATCGTTTAGTAAGCACCGTTATTTCCTGCTCATTTCTGAACGTATCAAGGGATAAGGAAGCTGCTAATCTTCGAGATTTGCTCGGATTACGAAATCAAATTAATGTGCTTAGCTTCATCTAAATCATCGTTTCATATATTACATTATATCTTCCAAAACCAAACAGTAATAACCAAATGTGGACGGCACGATAAAAGGCCAGTCACGAGGCGACGCGTTGTGAAAACTTCCATCAACTTTCCACCCCACATTTCCTTAAATAAGCGAAATTTACCAATGAAACTCGTCAACAATATGCTAATTTTTAACATCATAGTAATTAGACATCAGGAGTCGTACTGAGTTTCTTCAATAATATGTAATCCATTAACAAACGGGGAGTACAGCTTTCGTATTAATTTTGCGATGAGTAACTGGGTCACTATTCATTTAACATATAAAGCTATCAAGGTACCCTGCATCGAGTCCCTAATCCAATTGGATTAATTTTATTTTTATAAGATATCTCAACAATGAAAATTATAAATACAACGGGCTGCTTGTCTAATTACAAGTGTATGTTGGTGTGTCTTTCTTTGTCGCCGCTTTTACTCCCTCTGCCTGCGGGCAATTGTCGGGAGAATGAAGGGGGAGAGACACAGAGACAGGGCTCCCTGTTCGCTCATGGTTCGCCCTAAAGACGAACGATTCTTCCTTTTGCTGCTTGAAAGATTAATTGTGACGTCAATTAGCTGTTTGTCTAATTACAAGTGTATGTTGGTGTGTCTTTCTTTGTCGCCGCTTCTACTCCCTCTGCCTGCGGGCAATTGTCGGGAGAATGAAGGGGGAGAGACGCAGAGACAGGGCTCCCTGTTCGCCCTAAAGAAGAAACATTCTTCCTTCGCTGCTTGAAAGATTAATCGTGACGTCAATTAGCAGCTTATCTAATTATCAGTGTGTGTGCAATGTTGGTCTGTCTTTCTTTCCCTCTGCAGGCAATTGTCGGGAGAATTGTAAAACCACTTAACAAGGGGGTTTTACGTGTGAGTTCTAGACAGAACAACCACAAAAAGAACGACTCAATGTCCCGGTTCGCCCTAAAGATGAAAGATTCTTCCTTTCGCTACTTGAAAGATTAATTTGGGCGTCCATTAGCTGCTTATTACATTATCAGCGTATGTTCAATTTTTTGGGTGTGTTTTTCTTCTCGCTCTGCGCGCAACACACGATTACGCTAAAAGTAGCGTCAGAGAAATTTTGACCATGATTCTTTGCATCCCATGATAAATCGACCAATCAAATCAATCGGAATTCTTTGATACGGAAGGGATTCTGGTAAAAATTCCCCTGACGCCATCTTTAGCGCAATTGTCTATTGTCGAACAAATCAAAGAATTATGCAGGGAGGAAAAACAGCCGTTTTAGGGCTCCATGAGTCCCAATAGGATTTCCTAACCTCCCAGCAGAAGATGGATTCTTCTTTGCTCCGTGAAGAACAGATTATAAGCACAATAAACTTCTTGTGTTCTTCCTTATTTACCATTCCTGTTTCTGTAAGAAGGATCTCACGGAATTAGGGGGGGGGACGTAGAGGCAGGTCTCCCTGTTCTCCCTACAAAAACAAATTCTTCCTTTTGCTCGCAATCGTTGGAAGAATCTATTCTTCGAGACTATTCCATCACCAAAAGGCTCCTCAACAACTGCTTTCAGGTGTATCATTAAATTTTTCAACATGGTTCTGTAAAGACATGTTGTCATATTTTCTTCCAACTAAGATTTTTCTTGTCTCGCAGATTGAAGCTCGACGATTCTTGCATGCTAAAGCCAAAGAGCCTTAGGGTACCTCTACTGAAAACTTCAACTGGTCAGAAATCTTTTGCCTACAGAGGGGCCAAGCTCTGGAATGCCCTAGATAGTGGTGTCAAAGCGTCATCCTCCCTCTACACTTTTCGAAGTAAATTTAAAGCCCAGTTATGAATCAGCTCGCTTTTCTTTCTTTTTTAATCGATGTATATTGTAAATAGGTCTATATTATATATTTAGTTTTTATCAAATTATTTATTTTAGCATGGCTCCCTGTAAACCAGTATTTAAATATTGAGTGGATTACCATGGATAAAAAAGTTAAAATGAAAAATGAAATGAAAATGAAAGCGAATCAAATACAAAAGAGCGAAGATTCGAATGCTAAAGCGAAGATTCTGGAAGCATCATGAGCTCCATGCTTACCTAAAGAAGCTAGATTATTCAATTAACGTAATGGTGAGTTGTCGCATTTAATACTTGTAATACAAATATATCTGGATCCTAATTATTATTGTCAAACATATAAATCCAAAGAGCAATATGCTCACCTGAAGAATACAACAGTTACACATAAACATGTCAATGTTCGCTCAAAGTTCACCCAAACTACTTTGGCGTGCCAGATTAAGAAATTGAGGCTATCAATGCTACAGTAAACCACATGCACAAAACTTTGTGTTAGATCTGGATAGTATTTTTTTAAAGTAAATTGAAACAGAAAGTACAATTAACCAATAATGTGAAGCATGTTTAAGTCAAAACGTACGGAGGTATTCTTGTTGTTGTGAACGGCGTTTGCTCTGTCATAGCACATGTTACTCGTTAAAACGTTACCCGCGTTTTAAGGACGGGAGGAGGTTAGTCTTGTTGTTCTGAACGGCGTTTGCTCTGTCATAGCACATGTTACTTGTTAAAACATTACCCGCGTTTTAAGGACGAGAGGAGGTTCATAGCACATGTTACTTGTTAAAACGTTACCCGCGTTTTAAGGACGGGAGGAGGTTAGTCTTTATAATAATCCGTAGATATCGAGTAGACTGATTACATGTCGTAGTTTCGCTCCTCCGCCGAAGTGATATACCCCGCTACAGTTTGAGCGGTCTCGGTTTGGCAGGTGGTAGTCTCGTTTTGGTGAGCGATAACAATGGGACTCACTGTAATCAGTCTAGATATCGAGGTGGAAGGCTAAGGCAAACAAATGAGCGTGTGTACAGCAAGCAATCAAAGTAACGAATA
Organism: Aurelia aurita; assembly: GCA_004194415.1. Classification (NCBI taxonomy): domain Eukaryota; kingdom Metazoa; phylum Cnidaria; class Scyphozoa; order Semaeostomeae; family Ulmaridae; genus Aurelia; species Aurelia aurita. Next base: position 884,908 of record REGM01000086.1, on the reverse strand, counting down.
AAACAACACGTGCACATGAAGTGGTTACGCCTTAGGGGGCCTGGGACCTACTCCATTACAGTCTTGAAAGAAACAGAAAGGACGATTTGTTCCGACCAGCTCCTCATTCATTATTCGTGAGACGTGTGTTGCGACCTCGCTTGACCGGATGTTTGGATTAGGACCCAACCACAAGCAATTCAAAATCTTCATTACTATTGGTGAAAAATCAAGATCGAAAATGCCGCCTGACTGAATAAATATCATCCGGCTGTCCAGCCGTGAGCTGATGGGAGTAAGTCATCTTTCTGTTCTTTCAAGACGACTTGGGCAAGTCCAGCAGGAGGTCCAAACATCACCTTTGAAGTAATATTTAGTTTACGTTTGTTCACGAACACGACTTTCATCATTAAGATATCTTTTACGATAATTTTGAAAGATATACTCATTCTGCTGAAATGATGTTCGTGCCGAGATTCGGATGTTTGCTTGTAAACATGATATTGTTTGATGTCCAAAGCAAGCCTATTAAAATTCACTATTCGAATGAGTATCTGGCAAGGATCTCAATATCTCTATGCTCACAAATACCTACATCAAGCACAAGATCGTCGTTAAATGATCTTTGCTCAAACGACGCGATGCTCGCTCATAGAATACACGTTTGCTAAGGGGTACGATTGCGAACTAGCGGAATTCTGCATTGAATTCAGCTTGTTCTCGTTATTATTAGCCATGTTTCCTTGAGCTAAACTGCGTTAACAGAAAATAAAATGAAAGAAAGGTCTGGAAGTTAACCACTGAAGGCAACTCAAGCACGGAATTACAAGTTATTCCTTCTGAACATGATATTTGTTGAAAACATATATTTTTTAGTAATTACGCTGCTTGTTACCTAGTACAAATGAGAAATTTTGGAAAGGCATCAGGACAAAATTTGACATCGGCTTTGTGGCAAAAAAACAGTGCTATCATTATACCATTTTTTATCTCTCCTCATAATTTTCCTTCACTTATAGAAGATCTAAAAATCCAAGTTATTCTTTGGCAAATATNGCGTTAACAGAAAATAAAATGAAAGAAAGGTCTGGAAGTTAACCACTGAAGGCAACTCAAGCACGGAATTACAAGTTATTCCTTCTGAACATGATATTTGTTGAAAACATATATTTTTTAGTAATTACGCTGCTTGTTACCTAGTACAAATGAGAAATTTTGGAAAGGCATCAGGACAAAATTTGACATCGGCTTTGTGGCAAAAAAACAGTGCTATCATTATACCATTTTTTATCTCTCCTCATAATTTTCCTTCACTTATAGAAGATCTAAAAATCCAAGTTATTCTTTGGCAAATATGAGCCAATGTTATGACCAATAGATTCAATCGAATAATTATGATTTTACTGTTTGAAGACAGAGGTGTTTGTTGAAAAAAATTGAGAACAAAATTATTTTGAGGCTGCAAAAATAGATTAAAATTGAGCTTTGAAGACATACCAATCAACGTTTGAAAATTCAATTTCTTCAAGCTATTCCAGCTTCTAGTATTAAATTGAGCCAGGCTTGTTCCAATCGATAGAGGGTTCGTTCAGCAAAACGCTGTTCGCGAAAACCAAGAAAAGTTCTAAAGTTAATCTTTGTAGTTACTTTTGTCCAAACGTTTCTTCATATTACACTATGATTGTCCTTTTAAAGTGTGATGTTCGTTCACAACTGTGCCAATAAAAACATGGTTTTACTTCATTTTCAAGATGCGCAATGTTTGTTCACAAAACATGATGTTCATGCAGCATAGATTCCAAATCTTTAAAAGGGTTTGTGTAAAATTCTATGACCTGTGAATTGAATAGCTTGAATTTAGTTATAATTGACTAGCTATTTTTGCTATAATTCTACCGTTGGACATTTTTGAAATCTTCAATATTTTCAAAATTAAAGGCTTTTTTCCATCTCTTCTAAGAATTCGAGAAAATTTTGGAAAAATTTAAACCATCGTAATTCCCAAACTTTTTGAGGAAACATAGAATAATTTTCAAGAAAACTATAGCTTATAAATGTCTACAATATGGTATTAAGCACAAGTCTTTCACTCTTCTGGTTTGCGATTTAGAAATTTGATGCCATCAATCGACAAACAAATGAGTTGAAATATGAAATACGCTGTAGTTTCGAAAATGCTGAAGATTTCAGAAAAGTTCAACGGTAGAATTATAGCAAAGTAGCTGAAGTTTCTTTCCAGCCTGTCAGTTCAAAGAAATAGGTCATTGAATTTTACACACCTTTTTAAAGATTTGGATTCTGTGCCTGTTCATGCAAAATGCACCACATCAAAGATCCAATAATCGAGAGTTAACAGCAAAAATTTCAGACATGCTCCAAACAAACAATTTATCATTATGAATGAATAAAAATTGTTAGCGTAACAAAAGTACAAAATTTTGTCCTTTCAAATTCCAGTTACCATATCTACATTAGTAAAGTAACACAAATTTCAAATGTTTTTTCTATAGTCTACATAATAACTCTATATACCAGACCCAAACATCTCTCTTTATGGTCCTTCTCAAAAGCCCTGTTACACAAAAATAGTTGCTCAAGAATTTGGCACTTATAAGATCTTTAAAAAATTAGCAAACTTCAATATTGTGACTTTACATTTACAGTTTCAATTTGGCAATTTTGTTCTCGTGACGATTGTTTCTAAGATACACGCAATTATCTAACTATTAAACTAAACATTGCATTGTTACCTCAAATATTTCGCTGCCCATCGGCAGCCTCGTCAGGGAGTTAATTTAAAGTTTCCTTTTCTCGGTAACAAAATAACTTTTAGTAATGGTGACATTGTTCGTGTGGACGGAACATCATGAAATCAGAGGCCATAGATTTTTGTTTTTGTTTACATCTTATTTTTGGCCATAGTTTTGTAAAGATATAGCAGCTTGTAACGAAGTGCTTCAGAATTTGAAATTTGATTTTGCCGTGATAAGTAAGGGAGCTATTAACAGCCATTTTATAGGATGGGAACGAACCAAAATCTACCTGAAAATCATTTTTGGATTTTATAGTTTCAAAATACGGTTATTAATTTGATATGGATTGATAGGATAATCAATATCTCTAAAATTGATCTAATCTTTGACGAAACACCTCAAAAATAAAAATTAAAGATTACATGAATTTTCGAATTTTGATGATTTCAAAGTTTCCAAATTTACCAAATTGCACCAATTTCGAGCTATTTTCTAGAAATTTATGTCTAGCTTCGAACACACCGATATTTTAAGCTTGCTTTTAGCCAACATAGTCGCAGAATGTAACAAAATGGAATAAAAAATGTAATGGGTGAGTCAGAAAAATGTATCTACTGTTTTAAAAATCGTACAGGAAAAGATATACAACCAATTTGTAAAATTTCAATTTCATCATCTTACTGAGGCTTCAACTTAATTTTCAAGATCTTTCTCATAATTTTAGGTGCATTCTTTTCTTCTGAAATCAGGATTTTGCCAGAAGTCCTATTTCTCAATTTGCCAGAAAACAGCCAAAAAGGGCTGCTCACTATCATGTCAATATTGGCTTTTTGATGCCCAACATTGACGAGAGAGCATAATCACAATTCAACAGTTTCCATATCATTAGAAAGCAGTGATTGAGCTAAAAAAAGCATCATTTTGCCATCTTAATGATTAAAAAGTGGATTAAATTGAGCCAAAGCCAATGGAAGCTAGTTTTCGGGAATTCTTGATTTGAGATTAAGATTGTGCATTGCAAATTATGAATAAATTCTAAAAATTAAGCTAGACAACGGAGTTGCAATTTTTTAAATCGATTTTATAGTTTTTTAACGATTTTTCAAAAAGTGGATACGTTTTCTGAGTCAACCGGTATAATGAACATCCTACTGCACTTAATGCAACGCAAAATTTGTGTAACAGGACCCTTGAAGCTGACTAAAATAGGTGTATTTATTATAAGCCAGAATACCTCTACTCGTTAATATGTTAATATAATTTCCCTCTCTCTACGTTAATAGATAATATGCATTACACTAAAAGCCGCATTTTTAGGACCTTGCTTATAACTTGATATAGTTATATCGGGTGAAAAGTCCCACTTTTTGGTAAATCCACTAAACTTACTTATGCTTCTCATATTTCAATACTTTTGTGTATATTGGGTCTGGGTCCAAATAAAATTAATCGATGTTCGTTATCTCATTCTTTTGAGAGACGGCGAAATCACGGCGTGAAAAGATGGGTAAAATACTATTGCTCAAAATACGGTTTTTCAGAAAAACTATATTTTGAGCAATGGTATTTTACTAAATATCGTATTTTAGTCAAAAAGCTATTTCTTGCGATTATATATAAAACGTTGCATCCTAAAGCCTGGTTTCCATATGATCGTTCGTGTCGTAGCGACACGAACGATTTGATGGAAACTATCACTGTTTTCTGCCAGCGAGCGTAGCGACGTGAGCGACACCCTGTCGCTGAGATAGAAAATAGAAATAGATAGAAGATAGAAACCATTCGATCGCTCCTGTCGTTCGCGTCGTTCTTGTCGCTGAAAAATTTATCAGCGATGGGAACGACAGCAGCGATCATATGGAAACCATTCGATCGCTCCTGTCATTCGCGTCGTTCGTGTCGCTGAAAAATTTATCAGCGACGGGAACGACAGCAGCGATCATATGGAAACCATTCGATCGCTCCTGTCGTTCGTGTCGTTCGTGTTGCTGAAAAATTTACCAGCGACGGGAACGACTCGAACGACCATATGGAAACCAGGCTTAAATGATCACAAGAGTTTTGTCAAGGACAATAGTAACAAATTTAAGTNCCTGTCGTTCGCGTCGTTCTTGTCGCTGAAAAATTTATCAGCGACGGGAACGACAGCAGCGATCATATGGAAACCATTCGATCGCTTCTGTCGTTCGTGTCGTTCGTGTCGCTGAAAAATTTACCAGCGACGGGAACGACTCGAACGACCATATGGAAACCAGGCTTAAATGATCACAAGAGTTTTGTCAAGGACAATAGTAACAAATTTAAGTATAAGTGCAGGACAAAAAATTCGCTGTGCACAAAAACCAGGTATCTTTCAAAAGCACAAATTACCAGAAATTCAAAGAAATTTCAAGACTTTGCAATGTGGCGAAAATTGGTTTGGTCCTCGACACAAATGCACATGAAAAAATTGTCATGATCAGTACTATGGCCAAATTTTGATGATTTTTCAAAAGGTTTAACTTTTTGGTCACCCCGTAGAAGACGTTTTCACATTTAGGGCCTATCTTACAATTCTAGTCACTTCGCATTCTCAGAAAATAAATGTCCTGCTAACAAAATTCACTCCAATTAAAAATCAATTTGTTGCTCTTCGTAACTTCTCACAAAAACTCAACTCGTTTGATTTTGATTTTAAGATATCGTTCTTAAGATACAATTCTCTTGCAGCATGAGCAAAGCAATAGTCAACTATAAAAGTTCGGTCTTAAGAAATCATTTTTGAATATCAAAGTTGAAAACGAAATTTGCATCTTGCAAATATTCGAAAATAACATCAAACAGAAAATCTAATTGCAAATTTTTCAGCGATATCTTTACATTTTTGCTAGAATTTATGAAAGAATTTTAGCAGGCTCTCCAAGTAAGCAGTTTGTATGTGGTGGTCTAATATTCTAAATAATATCTCATATTGATTTTTGACGCACAAATATTACAATTCATTGCGGTAGCAATTTGCTAACCATAAGAAAGAAATTTTATTGGTCAAATATTCTGGCCCTCAAATCTTTAATTTGACATCTATTGGGTGCACCAAATCAAACTGTATGCGTTAAAAAATTCATTTCATTCCTATGGTTTTCTTATTAGAATCATCCTTTACTAAAAGATGCATAGAAAAAGGCATAGAACACTCGATCAAATTTTGCAGAATCTCCATATTCAGAGCAATACGTTTCAAATACATTTCAGCCCCCTCAAGAGTCAAAACGTGAATTTTCATAAAATCATCAGATCTTAAAGTAGTTATATCGGGTGAGTAAAAAAACAATCCCCGTTTGAAAGGCCAATGCTCCCTGGATATCAAAATGGTAATATTGGCAAATACATTATAATGGTTGACATGTTCAAATATAATGTAAAATTTACCTAACTGAAATCGGCCACTCCCTTCTGAAATTATGAGCGATCTTCTGCAGAAAGCCCCTTCAAAAAACCTTCAAAACAGGCATAAAATCACGAGCAAATTTTCCAAATATTTCTGCCTTACAGCAATGACTTCAACGCGTTTTAGCACGTGTTATCGTCTTGGGAGGATGAAATGATCCAGAATAATATTGTTATGCTCCCAGGGTGACACTTGCAATCCCCCAAAGGGATAGCACTTGCAAAAGCATGTAAAAGCCATTGCTGTAAAGGCATAAATATGAGGGAAATTTGGCCGTGATTTTGTGCCGTTTTTGAAGGGTTCTTGGAGCCGCTTTCTTGAGAAAATCCTTAATAATTTCAGAACGGAGTGGCCGATTTCAGTCAGGTAAAATTTAGAATTTATTTAACACATGCGATTTAACACATGTAATTTTACACATGTAACACATGGATAAAATTTATTTATCCACTATTAAACAATATATTTACCAATATTATTGCCTCGATATCCAGGGAGCAATGGCCTATCAAACGGGGATTATTTTTTCTGACTCACCTGGTATAAAGATGCAACTCTAAATTTTTCAGGGAAAGGGTTTTTGGCCCTTTCGTATATGCATTTCACAAGCAAGGATTTTTCGTAAAATAGAATTTATTTATATTTCCAGAGCGCTCAGTAAAATATAAGAAACATCAAAGGAACTGTTTCAGCCTTTCAACTGTAAGCCAAAACTATCAAGCAATCCTACTAAAAATACGGCCATTAAAAGGGGCAACTTTTTTGGCGCACCCGAATCATTTAGGGGCCGATTACATGGAGCGGGCTAGCCCGGTTAACCGAGGTGAAGGTTTTCACCCGGGATCCCGGGGTCAATAGCAGTTACAGTGTTTGAGAGACTTTCGATTACATGGCAAGCGGGCTAGCCCGGTTAGCCGAGATCTCGTCTGCTGCCTACCGGGCTAGCCCGGCAAAGCGGGCTGAGAAATCTGCAACGCATGCGCTTTATGAACAGATTATACGATTATGGCGCCAAATATTTCACAGCCCGGGCTGGAATTCTCCATGTAATCGTTCAGATCATTCAGCCCTGTTAGGCGAGCCAGCCCGTTTAACCGGGCCAGCCCGCCCCATGTAATCAGGCCCTTAGGATCTGAATTACCTACAAAATTATTGAACTAGAGATTAATTCCTTAAATATAAACAAAAGATACTAATATTACATTTACACAATTAATGTTCCCAAAGTTTATTCTTTGACTGCGATTCTNTTAAGAATTTGCCGATTTTCTGGCGTCGCTGCGGGGCAGCAGTTTCTCAAAGACGTTGTCTATTTTCTGGGAACTACGGAGGAGCGGTGATCTCTAAAGAATTTGCCCATTTTCTGGCGATCTTTTAAGAATTTGCCGATTTTCTGGCGTCGCTGCGGGGAAGCAGTTTCTCAAAGACGTTGTCTATTTTCTGGGAACCACGGAGGAGCGGCTATCTCCGAAGAAGTCACTTTTGCCGATATTCTGGGGATTGCGAAGGAGCGGCAGAAGCAGCGTTGATCGTTTAGGCCTATTTGTAAAATCGCGGAATGTAAGTTTTTTTGTAAATCAGCTTGTGGTGAAGATAAAGTAATAAAGTAGGGCTCAAATGAAAGCTCTAAGTGTCTTCTACACTGTGGTGGCATCAGTTATTGAATTTGGTTGCTTACAAAGGAGAGGTGAGCATCGTTGTCTCTGCTCTGGCTGTTGCCTATATTCTGTTGTCTATATTCTGGCGAGCGCTCTGACCATGGATGAGGGTTTTTGGCCTTTTCGTATATGCATTTCACAAGCAAGGATTTTTCGTAAAATAGAATTTATTTATATTTCCAGAGTGCTCAGTAAAATATAAGAAACATCAAAGGAACTGTTTCAGCCTTTCAACTGTAAGCCAAAACTATCAAGCAATCTTACTAAAAATACGACTATTAAAAGGGGCAACTTTTTTGGCGCACCCGAATCATTTAGGATCTGAATTACCTACAAAATTATTGAATTAGAGATTAATTCCTTAAATATAAACAAAAGATACTAATATTACATTTACACAATCAATGTTCCCAAAGTTCATTCTTTGACTGCGATTCTTAGTACGTACGGTTTAGCACTAACAAGTTTCATAAAAAAGTACCACATTAAAATGGCATTTCGAGTTCGATTTCCTGCGAACCCGCTGAATCTGATAAATTTGAATAATATAAAAAGCCTAACTACAAATTACTGCCATGAACAGAACTGTTTTTAGGGGGAATGCATAGCTTCAAGATATAGAGAATGTTTAGGCCTAGTGTAAACGTCATTTCTGCCGTGTCGAATTAAATTATTTCTCATTCAAAAGTAAGTGTCGATTAAGTGCAAAGATGATGCGCCCTTTAATTCAGTGTCGCATTAAATAATTGAATTCGACAGTAGTTCATCAGCTCTGTCGCTTAGTTCACCAGGAGTGCGACTGGCTAAACTTAAGATTTATCATCCTTGTTATCGCTTAGACTGACGAGGTGATTCCTTGTATTCGTTCAATGTTTTTAATCTGATGTTTTAATTTTCTCTCATACAAGTTTGAAGCCATAACTATCATTCAATTCAATGCGGAAAACTGAGACTCATGTAATCAATCTAGTTATCGCTGCTACTACCCAAGGGAAGGTCACTTCTTAAAGTGCAGTTAGATGCACTTGCGGAACAGCCCTACATGTGAATTTAATGCGAGTCGAAGATAATGCGACTGTTTACAGTCAGTCACACTCCTGGTGAACAAAACGGCAGAGCTGATGAACTATTGTCGAATTTGAATATTTAATGCGACAATGAATTAATCGTCGCACCATCGTCACATTTAATTCACACTTAGTTTTTCAACGAGAAACAATTTAATTCGACGCCGCACAAATGTGGCGTTCAAACTAGGCCTAAATATTCTCTGCATCTTGAAGCTATGCATTTCCCCTAAAAACATTTCTTTGCATAGCATTGATCAAAGAGCATAGTTATATTTCAAGACAACGGTAATAGATGTACATTAACAACGAACATTTTTGGCTAGTTTAAACTCGGACTAATAGGTTGTCCGAAAATTTTATTGACCGAAACTTTTCGTATCCGTAAATTGACAGGCAGACAGGGAGAAATTTTACTCTCCAAAATATTGCTGCACATAAATTCTGCTTAGTAATGTTTGTCGAGAAATGTTCGCAAAATGTTAGCAATGTTTACATTGAAACTTTTTGCTCTTTCCGAAAATATCACTGTACAAATACCTTTTTAATTCTGCTTGTCTAAAGACGTTTGTGAAATGTTTGTAATGTTTACTTTAATTTCTTTCAACTTTCCGAAAAATTGTTCAACAAATTCTGCGCAATTAAACTGGTAAAATAATGTGATGTTTTTGTTTAAGATGTTAGAGAAGCAAATTTTAAATGGCTACCAGAAAATATTTGCTCGTCTCGACAGATTTTGCAAAAATTAACAAAAAGATAAGCAGTTGCCTCTGGACTCAAAAGATGAAAATATCCTTCAGTCATTCCATTTCATGAAAATCTCCCAAGATTAAGAAAAATTTGAAATCAAATAGACAATTTCTGCTAGTAAACAGAACATCGTCATATAATTTTTCTAAATTGTTCTTTATGTAACTCTTTCGATCCCAGTAAGTCGACATAACACATGATCTTTTCATGATGAGAATTCCATCAACATTAAATCAAGAAGATTGTTATAAAATTCCTTCATACCATCATCAAGTTGTTTCATTTCATTAAACCATTTTTCGGTGAAGACATTATCAATCTTGACAGTGCTGCCATACATTGCGGCATGCCGTAAATTACGTCACATTACGCCAAGTTTTACGTCGGCTCTTGACTCTTCAATTCCTCATCCTCCAGGTCTGTCTCTTTCTCCTTTCGACGAGCTCGTAAAATTACGAGACAATGCGCCAACAGACTGAGTACGATAAACGTTACGATAATGCCTAGTAGCAGAAAGTTGGCAATATCGCTGTCCTCCATTGCCGCAATTACGTTGCATCACTCTGCTGAAGCGGCAACTGTATCTCTCATTAGAATCTGTAACGGAATTAAAAATAGCTAAAGTCTATTATCTCCAAAGGAGGCTATTTTGCAATTATTTTGTAATTATTTTCTCTCCAAGAAAATCACTTTTTCGCCAATAACAGCTGTCAAAATATCAAAAAAATCTTCAAAATTTTTCGAAATCTCAAAAATTCAAGAATCTCAACAAATCTTGCACGAATATTTGAATATTCGTTAGTTTTTAGCGACACCTGCACACTACGTGGGTGGACGGGTAGAATCAGGAAGAGAAATCTATGAATTCTAGGGCGAGACAGAATCGGCAGCTTTTTAGCACGCGCTCTAAAGTCAACCTAACATGATTGTGTGCGAAGCGTTATTGTCCTTTTTTAATGCACCATTCATATAATTATTTAAAGTTGATATTTAGTCTATTTACATACCGGGTGCGCCAAAAAAAACTATCCACGTTTGAAAAATCGTAGTACCTAGAGTACTAGATGGATTTGAATGAATTGAATTTTGGCTGATAGCAGAAAGACTGAAGTATTTTTGTGATTTTTCTCGTGTTTTTATCAGCAGAGAAAACATAGATAAATTCAACTTTACGAAAATTCGTTTGTTGCGAAATGGTTGAAAACAGGCCCAAAACACTCGATCAAATCGTACGAAATCTCCCGCATAGAACAAGATGCAAGAGCATTTAATCTCTCTCGCGCGTTATAGGAAATTAATTCTTAAAGAAATACTAAAGATTTTCAATCCCATGGCAATACAAGTGCAGACGACATCCGATACCCGTGAAAAACTGTAATTTTGCATTGTTCGATGTGAGAATTTTCTGTAAGATTTGATCAAGTGTTTTAGGCCCTTTTTCAGGCATTTTGCAAACACAGGATTTTCTTAAATTCGAATTTAGCTGTATTATCTGTACTCATAAAAATACGAGAAAAATCACAAAAATACTTCAGTCTTTCTGCTATCAACCAAAGTTTGATTCATTCAAATCCATCCAGTAGGGTAGGGTGGGGTAATGTGGGTCTACGGGGTAAAGTGGGTCTATTAAGCTTTTTGCTAAAAATATCCTTCCTCCTCAAATCGAAGAAAAGTTGGCTATTTTTCTTGTAATGTCTACATAATAAGAAGCCTTTTTATGTAAAATGTTCGTCTTAGATGTATCTCCATTCGTTTTATAAAATAATTTTAGTGAACGGCCTACTGAGGAAGAATTTCAAAGCCGAGAAGAACTTTCCCCTGCCACTGTTATTTTGCTTTCCTGGTCCATTAAATGAATATGAGGTGAAAGTTTGGTCTTTTACAAGTGAAATAACGTTTATTTCAAAGTCATTTAAGCGATAATTATTTTTCTGCATATTTTTTTACTAAGTGGGGTAATGTGGGCCTACTGAGAATTCAGCCATAACTCAAATTCAACGAAGCCTTGAATTGCTTAAAATTTCGCACTTATTTTCATCCTGCCACGTTGTTTTTGTGTCTAAAATGTGAAAAGGGCTTTGCTTTTACTGCAAGTGCTGTCTTGTAACCAGTAAATGGGCGAAAATAAACTGCAAACGTTTTTATTTGATCATTACTATCAAATTCGATCACGGCCTTCCAAGTCAAAACGATGGTGGATCGCCGCATAAGGACAGCAGTTTTAGTTTTATTAGGGTACGGGATTGCTTGCGATAAAAGGCAAAGATTTGCACTTTATCGAATAGAAAATAGTTGGGGAAGATGATTCCATCAATTGTTTGAATCGTTTAATTTACAATATTCCCCTATTATACGAGTTTTGAAAATAGACCCACTTTTCCCGTTCGTCGGGAAATGTGGGCCTATTTTAGTTGCCTATATAAATTATTTTTTTTAAATATCCAACTGCGTCTATCAGAGCTGAGATTTTTTAGGATGAAACAAGAAGCATTGAATGTCAATTAAACGAAAAGTTTGAAAGTATTTGCATTTTATTGTCTTTTTACCAGCTATGTATTTTGAGATTTGGCTCAATTTAGACCCACATTACCCCACCCTACCCTACTCTAGGTACTACGATTTTTCATACGTGGATAGTTTTTTTTGGCGCACCCGGTAGTTTTAAAAGAATAAAGCTAATTTACACCAACTATCTACAATAAACCTAAAGTCATACATATTAATTAATTAAAGGAATTCGGTGTCTATTTACAAATTGTACAAAGGCAACAGGTTCCATCCCAAGTTTTAATTTCCTTTTTGAAAGCTGCAACAGACTCTATATTCTTTACATCATCGTTTAGGGTATTCCACAGCATAGCTCCCCTAAATCTCAGGGAGTTTATCCGGGAGTTTATCCCATATTTTATTGTGTGAAACAACCTCTGAGGAAGTTCGCATAAAACTTGCTTATGTAAGTTATAAGTTATACATTTATACGATATCGATCTTGACGCGACGGTGTGATGCGTGAAAACGCTGGTTTTTCGTTGTGGAATGCGTGATTCCTTTAAATTGGTTCCTCAATGTTTTAGTTTTTTATAGTATGTTTCGTTTTGAAAATTTTTTCCCTGACAGTAACTCAAAGAAATTGTAGCCAAACTATTGTTCATGACTGTCTGATCTACAGACATTAAGTATACACTGACATCATCATTATAAGTCAGCATTAAATTAGGATAAATTTTAACTTAATTCAAGATCAGTCCGGCTTTTCTATTAGCTACTCCAATTTTTCCAAATGCGTTCAAAACAAGATACAAAATAATTCATTTTCATCTCCGAATGAGACATTTGTCACAAAATAAGAAAACAATATTCATTTTCCATTTTAAAAAACAGAACAACTTTCGTTGTTCGAAAGTTGGATATCGTGACACCTTGCTTCCAAAAAAAAGGGAACATCGAAACTCGGGGGTAAAAAATTCAGTTTTTATGCCATAGTTCTTACACACAAATCTTACGCCCTGATTTTGCTTCGCGGAAAATCCTGCAATGTTTAAAGCCTCTTCCCCTTATAATTCCTAGGGGCTGAAAGGTCTTTATTTTCGTAATCAAGACCCAAACTATTGCGTCCAATTTTCCAGAAATCAATTTAAAAGATCTGAAATAAGATTTTTTCACTTCACCTGCCCATTAGTAGTTAGCCAATATAAACCTTTTCAGCAATTTGGCCGACTACTTAAAAAATTCCCTGCTGCAGGCCAAAATCTTTGGAGAATAACAACAGCTATTGATGATCAATGTATCTAAAAATATTCCCATGTGTAGTTACGACAGGTGAATCTAAAATTCGATCTTTCTCCCAGTATCCATACTTACTAAAAGGGCCGCGCTTTAAAAATAAATGATTAAGATAACTCTTTCTCGTAATTATTGAGGCGCAGTTCATTAAATATTGAAATGGTGTTGCTGTATCTAACGAATTTTGACCAGCTAGGGAATATTGATATACGAGATCAAGCTCACTATGCCAAGAAGACAAAATTTTGCGTACCACTGCAATGCGTACCACTGCGACTTAGCCAATGAAAGCATTCTACCTAAAATTAAGTATCCTTGCAAATGTTTTTGTACAGCGTGTCCTCAGGTTCACTTTTTTCTCCTTGTGACATACAGCCCGATTTCAGGCTAGATGTAGACCGTTTTTGAACCAATCATCAATGCAGTTTTTTTGGCCTACTAGATTTCTTGGTGGAAATAAACGTTGTATCCTGAATGTGTTACTAGTTTTCAGGTCTTTGCATCAACAAATAATTTATCCTGAAATTGTTTGACCAGTTTCAAATCCGTGAACAGCACGATATAGACCATTTTTGAACTAATCATCGACGTAGTTATTTTGGACCAATTTCTTTGTAAAAACGATCACCTGCAACCTGGGAGTGTTACTAGTTTTTATGTCTTTGCGACAACAATTAATTCTATCCCGAAAGTACTTATACCAAGTTTCAAATCTGTGAACAGCATGATCTAGACCATTTTTGAACTAATCACCAATAAAATATTTTTGGCCAATTGCATTTCCATTTCTATGTAAAAACAAACGTTGTGTCCAGAGAGTGTTACTAGGTGTCTTTGTCTTTGCAACAGCAAATAGTTTATCCCGAGATTGTTTTCACCAAGTTTCAAATCAGTCAACAGCATGATGCAGACCGTTTTTAACTAATCATCAAGATAGTTATTTTTGGCATATTTCTTTGTAAAAAAATATTTCAGTGACTATATACAGGCATACCCTTTCGTGAACTCCTTTACCGAAAGGAGGCGACATGGAGGAGTGGATATAGCATTCAATTAAAATGGCGTGAATATTCATTATCACTTTGTTTTGTTACCATTTATTAGCAAAAGTAAAATACATTTTTATAGGTCTGTGTAGAATGATGTTTAGTCGCATTGAGTGTTTATTTCCAGGCAGTATTTCAATTTAACCGATTTCGTTAAATGTTGCTACAAAAAATAAACCAATTACTTTTTAGCACAAATCCTGTTTGGCTAATTTTCAAAATATTTTTAGGAGTGGTCTATTATTTCCATAAAAAAGTTTCAATTTAATACACAAAATATCCTTCCTTGTTCAACGACTTTTTGAATTTCAGTTTTAACAACCAAGGAGTTAACATTTGTTTAATAAAACCCCGAAAACTTTGTAAAATGTATAAATAAGATTTTCTCACAGATTTGCTACAGTATATTCCATAAACAAACATACAGCTATCTTTTTGCAATAGACGATTGCGGAAAAGATGGCACCGAGGGGCATTTAACCAATATGCATTGCGTTCTATGATGGAATCAAAAGCGATTCTATAATCTATAGGAATTAGATCATTAAACGCAATGCATCGTGGTCAAATGCCCCTCGAAGCCATCTTTTCCGTAACAAAACTTAACAAATTTATCCGCTAACAATCTGTATTATCCCGGGGGGGGGGCACTTGACCTCAAAATGTACGGGGGTGTGCCTCTGAGATATTGAAATTTTCACCCTGTGTGGGAGCAATTTTTTTCAAATTGACTACCCTGTCTGGGAGCAAACTGGCAAAAAATAGCAAAAATTGCAAATTCCTTGTCAAAATCCTGTACGAGAGCAATTATTTCAAAACTATACACCCCTCTGGGAGCACTTTTGTGAAAAAGGATACCCTGTTTGGAAGCAAAATCGCTAAAAACGATACCCTGTCCAACGGCACATACCCGCTACAAAATTATCGAAGTGCCCCCCGGGTGTATTATACGAATTATAACGTTGAAAGTACGAATGATGTGAACAAGCGGTTTTCAGATTTGAAACCACGGAGGAAATGGGCTTCCTGAAGACATCAGTTTGATGTCTCTAAAATTTGAAACAAAAAAGTTGCTAGAATTCCCAAGAGACAAAACCATCTTGAAAGAGCTCAAAAATCACCTTTCTCTCAAAATTCAAACACCTCTCTTTCAGATGTTTCGATTGACGCCTGTTTTATAATGCTTAGACAAGAAATACGAGCTTTACAGCTAAAACGTGCACTATGACTATCCAGCTAGTTTTTGGGAGTACTTTAGCAAAGATGATTTTTTACGATCATTACCTGCGAAAATGGCAAAAAATTAATGAGTACCCTCTCCCTCTCTCAAATGGGCATCGCCTTTGAATGAGTGCTTTCTTTGAATGAGCGCCCCCTCCCCCCCTCTTGAAAGAGGGCACCTCTTCAAAGATTAAAAACCTAATGAAGCATCCCGGGGGGGTACATAACATGTTGATGGTACGGGTATGTGCCGCCCATATAGGTGGGTTGTTCGGCCCAAAATTCCCTAAACAAGGGTCATTTTTCGGCAGATTTCCCATAAACATGGGTCGATTTGGCTGAAATCGCCAACAAATGGCTAAAAATGGGTGGTTTTCCACCAAAATTCATCATAAAAGTGGGTGGCTTTCTGAAAACCGGGCGGCAGACCCCCGTCCATCCACAAGTCATGTACCCCCCCCCCCCGGGGAAGCATCAAGGTGCTCATTATTGGTATAGTTACAGCTTCTTTAACTACTGTCTCTCTTGTCTCAGAACAGTTAGATACAGCCTTTGCCAAAACAAAGTTATTTTTACTGTTGACATGTCAATGAAATTGCTTCCTGCAACAATTTTGACGCAACTAAACCAAGCAGTTGAAAATTCAGAGAAGATGTTGTTCACATCTTGAATTTTTAACGTTCATCAAAGAGTGTTTCGATCACCGTTGAAATATTAATACATCCTGATAGTATAGCTTCGTCGCTACCGATGAAGCAATGTCAACAAAACATTCGTCTTCAAACGCAAATTAGTTTGAATTTTCAACGCAGAAAGCTTTCCTAGATTTTATATGATATGTCTACTTACGTTTTACTGTGTTTTCCATAATAAACACAGCCTACTCTTGTCATGATCACAAACGTCGCAGCATCGAAACACATAATCTGACATCATCTTTACTTCTATGCGAACTATTTTGAGAGTTCTGGGCAGTTCACTTGCTAACAGTTCATATTTACATTTTGAGTGCGCACGTAACAGCAGCTGCTGAAATCTCATTGAAAAAGGCGATGGCTAGCAAGTCAAGAAACCAACTGTTTTTCGCTCACGAGTAAAACACATGGGAAGGAAAAACTCGCAGTTGATGTCAGACATGCTGTGTGTATCGAGTCGAAATTGCGATTTGCGATGCTTCGTCGTCTACAAATAACAAAACCTGCATGTATTTGCGCAAAAATAATTTCAACCGACTCACAGATTACATCGAAAGCTGGAGGTCTTAGGGATAATACACAGTGTAAGCGTAGGCCAAAAAACACTCATTCTTTGAAAAGTACAGTGAAAATGTTGATCTAACGATTCTAGTCCACTTTCAAGCATTTTAATAAGCGTTCTCCGAGTATAATAAAAACCCGCATATAAGAATGATTCCTCGAATAAGAACCTACAACCTGAAATCTTCAATATTTACTCCTTTATGGAAGAACCTTTTCACCCTCTAGTGTTTGTATTAGGTTCTTACTTTGAACATTGATATAGTTTTCAGCTATGACAATCCAAAACATTAATTTGATTATCAATGAATATAAAAAAATTATAAACTCCTCAATTATCCAAGAGGCCTAAACAAGTCTGATTCCACCACAATGCTATCCTCTATCACAGTATTTTGATTTTAAAAAGATACGTTTTCAAAACTGCAAAGAAAGAAACGTTGTTGCAAAAACTTTTCTGAGAATATTTAAGAACCTAAAGCCCAACCTCGTTCCCAGGGCCTTTTGTCATTTTTGGACGGAGACGAGGTTGCCTAAAGCCTTTTCGTCTCCATCCCATTATGACAAAAGGCCAAAAGGCCCTGGGGACTAGGTTGCCTAAAGCTGATTTCATTAATGTTATCATTTACAAAAGAACCAAAACAGCTTGGTTTGAAAAAAGTAGGTTCCTTTATGCGGGTTTTTACTGTACTTAAAAATTGAAAATGGCATGACCAATTTTAGTGGAAAAAAATTCCATAGCGAAATTAGTCTTTGCACTATGAAATAATCTACGAACCAGTGAAGACAGTGAACTTAGTGGATAAATCATGACCCCAAATTCCAACATTTTTGACTCGCTCTTTGTGATGTTTTCGACTCGCTCTTTGTTGCAAAGCCGGGCGCCTTCAATTATATCCTTGGATCCCTGTTGTTCAAAGCTTTACGATGCTCAGTGCCCGAATGGGGGGGGGGGCACTTCGATAATTTTTGCACCGGGTATGTGCCGCTGGACAGGGTATCGTTTTAGCGATTTTGCTCCCAAACAGGGTATCCTTTTTGACAAAAGTGCTCCCAGGGGAGTGTATAGTTTTGAAATCTTTGCTCTCGTACAGGATCTTGACAAGGAATTTGCAATTTTGCTATTGTTTTTTGCCAGTTTGCTCCCAGACAGGGTAGTCAATTTGAAAAAATTGCTGCCACACAGGGTGAAAATTTCAATATCTCGGAGTCACACCCCCGTACATTTTGAGGTCAAGGGGCTCAGTGGAACCATGAGCAACTGGATACTTGGTGTTCTTCATTTTTATGTCTTTCTTTCCCTGTGGGTGTTTCGTTTTTGTGTCTTGCTTCCCTGCGTTATCATAGAGCCGCTGCGCGGGCGATGGCGCAGCGTCGTTAAAAAAGACAGCGCACTGTCATTACGGGGAAACACTGGTAAACAAACCACAGAGAAACAAAGAAAGAAAAAACGAAAAATACAAAGGTTACCCATTGCTCATTTGCAAGTGGGCCTAAATACCTCACATCCCATATAATATCTCAAACCCTCCAACTGGCCAGTATTGTTGCCTTACAGCGGTGTCACTTGCGCATATCACAAAAAATCTCTATAATTCTTTCGTGGATATCCCGAATCCCAAACATCCTGTATCTCTTTAAGTTTACCCTCCAAATACCCCCGTATCCTCGTAACCCCTACTACGGTCTCAAGAATAGGGGGACTTCTACAAAAGCCAAGAAAACCTTTGCACCAACACATTCCTTGAAAGTTCTGTACATTTGGCGACCAGCGAAGGGAGAACAGAAAGTTACAGAAAAGAAGCAGAGGGCCTAGAAATTTCATTGAGAACATTTTAAAGTGTTGGCAAAACCACTGACCCCTGCTAGGCCCTAAACAGGCAAAATGACCTCAACCCATAGAGGTGCCTCGGGACTTGCGACAAGACTTCGTTTTTTTGTAGTTTTTCGTAAAGATCGGCGCCGAAAGCGCAACGAGCGCCCAGCCCCCCTCTCCCTCGCCCTCTCCTTCGCGCTGAGCGCGCGCTGCATCTTTGGCACGGATCGTTACGAAAAATGATGAAAAAACGAAGACTTGTCGCAAGTCCAAGGTGCCTCAAATACATAGGCTGCGTACAGACTCTCACTCGCGAAAACAAACTTTTTTTCGTGAGCGAGAGTCTGCACGTAGGCTACAAATACATCGTTTTGTTTGTGTTATGTTGGATGACGAAGATTCCTCACTCAATAATCGTACCTCTAATTACATCAAGGCACTTTGAGTTTGTAATTCGTAAGCCAGTTTAATCCTAAGCAAGACTGAGTCGTTAAGAATGAGCAAAAATAGGCTTAATGTCAAAAAATTAAATCGGTTCCTCTAAAAAGTAAAGAAATTTTAGAAATGAGTGTGGTATCAAACAACAAACATGATTATTGCATCAAACTTTAATAACGACGATTATGATTAAAGCATTGCTGCTAACAAGCTCAGGCGTTGATTTCCCGCGACAACAAATGGGAGGACTAAGACCGGCCTAAGTCGGCCATCAGAAGCTCCAGCAGAGAGAGGAGACAGTTAGATACCTCAATAGTTAGCCGTACTTGGTTCTATGACCACCTAGGCTAACATCGTATTGTGAATGCACGTGGAATGAATTGAATGATCTGAACGAGGCCTTGGCATACAACCAATCAGAGACGTACCAATTGCATTTTAGACCCCGTTTACACTGTACCGGTACACCTTTGGATCCGTAACAAAAGTGTAACGGATCAGCATCCCGTTTACATTGTTCCTGCTAATCTGTAACAATTTTGCTCCTTCTATCTATAGAACAAATTTGTCATGAAGCAGTGTAAACAATCTTCAACCCTAACAATTTTGTAACGGATCAAAACCGTACCGGTACAGTGTAAACGTGGTGTTAGACTCATTACTACAATTGTAGGCACTTTTGAACATAGACGTAGGAGCCGGGGAGCAAAGGGGGCACCATGCCCCTTCAAGTTTTTCAAAATTGCCCTATGTTTTACTGCAGAATGCCCTTTCCTCGGTGTTGGGATTTCCATTGTATTAGAAACCTGCTTCGCACAGCATAATTATTGTAGTTGCGTAATTAGCACTTTCTATATCACTAATTCACAAGAATTTGCGGACTCTTTATAACTAATTATATGATTAGATGTTGCGTAGGAAAATTCCTTTTAGAGAACATGACTCATCTTAGAAACCCCATGATTTAAGGGTGCTTAGTAACATTTACGTAATAGCTGTAACTCTGGTTCTGATTGGTGGATATTTTTGTAAGTTCCTTGTTGAAGCCTTATAATACCTGTACACGTGTTTTAGAGCAGATTGAGNTGAATGTTGTTCTTTCAGCTTTGAATCAACAGGTGCAGATATCAGCTTGCAGATTCTGGTTAGACTCCAAAACAGCACTCTATTGGATCAAGAATACAGGCCAGTGGCGTCAGTTTGTGCAACACAGGGTCGATGAAATTTTGAAACTTACAGAAAAGGGAAATTGGGGACATTGTGCTGGAGTATGCAATCCAGCTGATCTTGGATCCAGGGGTGTCCTTGCAAGCACTTTGAACGACAGTAGATTGTGGTGGCATGGGCCTCATTGGCTTGTGATGGGCAAGCAACATTGGCCAACTGAACTTTTGCTTGACGACACAGCAGAAATCATTGAAGAGAGGAAGAAATCAGCACTGGTCGCAACAACCATTGGTGTAAAGAAAACAGGTATATCCAACATCATTGATATTACTAGGTTCAATTCTCTTGATCGCTTGTTAAAGGTTACAGCCTTGGTTGTAAGGTTTTTCCAAAATATGAAGGCAAAGAAGGAGAAACGAGCAATTATCCTTTCAGAGGTAAGTGCAGGAGAACTGTTAGATGCAGAGAAGTATTGGATTTTAGATGTACAATCTACTTTACGCAAGGAATCAAAGTTTAAACAACTTGAATTGAATTTGGGACTGTTTGAAGAAGGGCAAATACTAAGATGCAAGGGAAGGTTGAGTTATTCTGAACTGGAGTTTGATGGTAAGTTTCCCATTATTTTGCCCAGAGAAAATCCATTTACAGAGTTGATAATTTATGCTTGTCACCAAAGAGTTAATCATAATGGTCTGAAATCTACTCTTGCTGAACTTCGATCACGCTATTGGGTTCCACAAGGAAGGCAATTTGTAAAAAAGGTGCTCAGAAAGTGTTTTATTTGCAGAAAGACAGAAGGTAAGTCCTATTTACCACCTCAAACTGCAAACCTACCAGATTTCAGAGTCAAGGAGGCACCACCTTTTGTTAACGTTGGTATTGATTTTGCAGGTCCTTTGTTCCACAGGTCAAAGTCAGGTGAGATGGAGAAATGTTACATTGTTTTGTATGTTTGTTGTACTTCACGTGCCATACATTTGGATCTTGTAGAAGATTTATCAGGGCCAACATTTGTGCGCAGTCTGCAACGCTTTACAGCACGCAGAGGAACCCCAGACCTGATAAATTCTGACAATGCGAAAACGTTCAAGTTTACTCATAAGCTCTTAGAAAGACTTGCACGTGACCATTGTGTTGTTTCATTTTTGCAGGCAAAACGGATCACTTGGAAATTCAATATGGAACGTACTCCGTGGTGGGGGGGACACTTTGAGCGATTGGTAGGCAGCGTAAAACGTTGTCTCAAGAAAGTTTTGGGAAATGCAAGACTTGGGTATGATGAATTGTTAACGTTGTTGACTCAAATAGAATCTACCTTGAACTCCAGGCCGTTAACTTATATTTATGATGAACTTGGATACCATGCCTTAACTCCTTTCCATCTTATCTATGGTAGACGTGTGTCTTCTCTAGCTGATCGTTTTGAGTTTGACATTGATGCTCTTGAAGAGGATCCATCTTCCTTTACAAGGCGCTTTGCGTATCTTGTTAAGAAGTTGGATCACTTTTGGTCTCGTTGGAGACTGGAATATCTTGCAGATCTGAGAGAAGTGCATCGCATGAATAAGGGAAATCAATCTACAGTCCGAATTGGAGAAATGGTCTTGGTGAAGGAGGATAACATCAAAAGAGGCAAATGGAAGATGGGAGTGATAACAGAATTAATCAAAGGGAAGGATGGAATTACAAGAGGAGCAAAGGTGCGAATGCGACACAAGGGTAAGCCTGAATTTCTGACTCGTTCTTTACAGTGTTTATTTCCTTTAGAAATTAGAGAAGTGGAAATGGATGAAAAAAGTGAGGAAGGTGAAATGTTAGGGACAGAAAAAAGAGGGGAGCATGAGAACAAGGTGAATGAAGCCCCTATCCCGCAATGCAGGCGCAAGGGATTGCAGCGCGCAGCAGCTAAGGACGCCCAATGGAAAACCCGTTTGGTTCTTGACTCCCAATGAGTCAAGGAGGGGAGTGTGTTGGGATTTCCATTGTATTAGAAACCTGCTTCGCACAGCATAATTATTGTAGTTGCGTAATTAGCACTTTCTATATCACTAATTCACAAGAATTTGCGGACTCTTTATAACTAATTATATGATTAGATGTTGCGTAGGAAAATTCCTTTTAGAGAACATGACTCATCTTAGAAACCCCATGATTTAAGGGTGCTTAGTAACATTTACGTAATAGCTGTAACTCTGGTTCTGATTGGTGGATATTTTTGTAAGTTCCTTGTTGAAGCCTTATAATACCTGTACACGTGTTTTAGAGCAGATTGAGCAGAGATCGTTTAGAGCCAGGATAGAACCATGATTACAGTGTAAAATCAATTGTCTTCTTTTATTGAGTGTTCATCTTGGGGATGCTTACACAGTCTGTTGAACCGCAAACTTAGGAATTCGTTACAGTCGCAAAACTCGGCTTTTTTATGGTTTAGAAATGCCCTTCCAGCTCTAGTAAGTGACTTTTTGAGAGATGTGTCCCTCCAAGTAAGAACAGCTTCCTACGTCCTTGATTTTGAGGCTTCAATTTAAGCCTGTTTCGAGTGGGTTGGTTATTTGGCTACAGTCAGTCTAGCTACAAGCAGGATCACATTCTCCAAACACTTTTCAAAATGAGGAATGGCAGGATTTCTTATTCCTTATCGATGCAAACAGTAGAGTTTACTTGTTAATTGTTTGTTTGCAAATTTTTGTAATTATTGACAATGCATTCCCAGTGTGTCCTAATTAATTCTCGCAAGTCACGCAGTATCATGGTCTCGTTTCCTGGGTGACAAATCATGTCTCAGGATAAATTTTTGTATTGTTTTTGCAAACAATAGTGAGACGGGATGATGATTGTCAATCAATTCACTTCAGTGGAACTTGGGCAGAAACAAACAAATGGGTACAGGAAGTAGGAAGTACGGCATGCCAAATTTAACCTGTTCAAGTATGCATATCGGGATTTCTCCAAGAGGGCCAGAAAATTGCATACACTTCTGAGAATACACTTTCTCCATGAAACACTACTCGCCACTATTTGCCCGCTATCAATACAATTGTCTGACTTGGCGGGGCCTAAAAACTTTAGGCCTAAAAACTAAGCTATACCATCCCCCAGCCAGGGGACCAATGTTTTGGGCATGAAGGCTGGTGAAGGTCTAGCTTTTGAGACTACTAGCTTCAATATCAAACATTCAACCAAGGCCTAAAAACACAGTATAATAGAATCGATCTTTGCTACATTGCTTAGCCGGTGAAAAAACGGAGCCTTCTGCCAATTCCAGACGACGCTGTGATGCGCGCCAAATTTTACCAAAACCCAGACAGTTACTAAAACATTCCACAAAGAAACAAGTATGCATACCTAGACAATATAGTTTCTTGCGATTCTTGAAATTTTCAGCAGGCTACAGTTTCTTGAATTTCTTGAATACCGTGAAATATCTGTGTAGTTTATTCACGACGTGAAATGTCTGCTTTCTATGCTTGATTGGAGTTAAAAAGATGAATCAGTTCATCTCAATAAAGGTCATTAAAATCAATATAACGCTAATCGTCCCATTCAAGGAATGCACGCTGCAACACAGCCTTATTCAAATCGCTTTGCACTTGAGGGCAATATCTGTACAATACTTCACTGACGTCGAGCGATGTGCGAAAACAAACAAAATTCACAGCAAGAAAACCATAGGAATGCTACTGTTATTGTTTTCGTTACCCTCTCCATGACATCGAAACCTCTAGGAAATTCATTGAATTTACGGATTGAAAGGGAGATCCACAGAGAGATTGTATTATTGTTTTTGTGCATACACTTGAATATCCTCTCTTTGTCTGCGTCAGTTTAATTGTAAGACTAGCTTTGTGTTTCAAGTAGTTTTATTTGTATTGGAGTTCAAAAGCGAGTGTTTCTCTGTAACAAAGGGGTGCTTTCATTCGAAGCTCCACCGCACTTGCAACCAAATATTGTCGCAGCTTCGCAGCGGCATATTTCCTTGTTGCTGCATTGGCGCAAAATCTTAATTGGCGCTGACAAAATCAGGCACACCTCCACGAATTTTGACCTATCAGGTTGCGTAAAGCCACAAAAAAGTAAATTTAGGCCCATATCCCAGGGTCTTGCCACCTATCGCAACATAATACAGTCCAGTCCATCAATAGATTTTCATAATGTTTATTGTAACTCGAACAAATTCTCATTTCCTCTCGCTTTTCTTGTAGGGATCTGCATAGAAACACCTCTGGTTTATCTGGAACACAGTTATTTCGAACATGTGTTATTTCAAAAAATGTTTCTTTCCCGTCACAACAAACCTTTGCTATCTAGAACAAAAGCTGAATCTGAAAGAAATCTTTTCATCAACATTTTTCACACAGTACTAACTTTTGTCTGCCTGTGACCTGTCCTGAGTCATTGTAGTTCGCATAAAGTATTTGATCAGATTGTGCTTGCTGAAGGAACTTCTTGCTGAAGGAAAAAGCTGAAAGAACGCTCTGCAGATGCAGCTGTCACAGGCAAGGTACAGAGTATTTGACTCTCACTTTTACGAGGTGACTAACTCTCAAAAGAGGGCATCGTCACGACATTTTTAAGGCCGATAGATAGTCATCAAAATGCGCTGTAAAGAGCTTTTATAGCAATAATAATTTTTTATCGTACACGATTTTTACGGGGCCCTGGCCTCTTACCCCCCCCCCCTACCCCTCCCCCCTCTCGACGCTCCTGCTTGTACAACCCCTTTAAGTCGATGACTTCATTTTAAATTTTATGCAGTTTCTGCTCTCTGTCCTTCCTGGCTCTGGCAAGAAAGCTTTCATTGTAAGAAAGTCGAAAGGAAATTCTCGCATCTGCTCTTGTTTTTTTGCGTCATAGACCTAGGTGTGTCTGTATTTTCACCTGTTCTGCCCTTCCTCTCCTATGGATCCTACCGGGTGACCAAGAAAAACTTCTAAAGCTAGATAGATCGACCAGGTACCGCGGAACATATTTTGGATTGAGGGGGCTAGAAAGCAGTGGTAAACTCTGAGGGGGTCTGGGGAAAATACAGACACACCTAAGAAAAATATTCTCGACCACGCCCTCTACTTTGGCTATAAATGCAACCAACGCCCTTTTCATAGCTAGAAACGCCTAAAGAAAGATCTTCATTAGTAGCATATCATATTCAACCACTAAATCACCATAATATCATCGATGAATAAAGTGTACAGTATTCAGGGCCGCCGAGAGCGAGGCCGGGCCCCGGGGCAACTAATGGATGCGGGCCCCTTGCTTGACACTGGCACTGAAAGCACACAATTGTGGAAATTTCGTGAATTTCAGAATATGAAAATTGAGCAACTTTTTGTTGGCTTTTGTGATTAATATGCAACGCAATGTCTATCCCGATTGGTTTTTAGCTTCAAAATAATACACGGCAAGAACGTGATTAAATAGTAGTAACTTCTGACAGAGTTTATTTATTTGACAGCACTAGCAATAAGATGAGCAACTGATCCTGTCGTTTATTTACAATAAAATTTAACGTAACAGCTTGGAATTAAATAACGAATTACTTCTAAATTTAGGAGACGATTACATTGGTGATAGCGGCGAAGAGCTTGTAGCTAAACTCCCTTATTCGAAATAGGAATCTTTCAGGGGCGTACGCAGCACTCGAGAAGCGAGGGGGTCTAGGGGCGAAGCCCCTAGAATTTTTTGAGTGACCACGCCCTTCAGACGCTCGGAAAATGAGGGCTACGCCCTTTTAGTTATATTTTGTTTCATAAACGTGGCTGCAATGAATACAAAATAGGTAGAACGTTTCGTAAACTTTGCATAGAAAATTGATACCCATCATTGCAAATCAATTCAAGGAACGAATAGACATCTTTAGAAGTAAANAGAATCCTATGCCGAAGCGAAGCGACGAACTAATCAAAGTTCATCGACATCTTTATAATAAGAACAAATCACTGCCCAAAAGCATGACGTTATAATACGCATCAATTTACTGGAAGTTCGTAAAATTAGATATGATGTAACGCTGCGATTTGGTTTGTGACCACAACACAAAGTTCATTATTAAGTGCAAAAAACCCGTGATATCATTGGAACGTGAAATGAACAAGAAAAAATCTTCATTTTTACGGCCCCTTGCAGGGCCCAGCTCAATGATGCAATTATAACATACAATGGAAAAAACAAAGCTTCATTTTTACGGGCCCCGGGGCAGTTGCCCCGGCTACCCCCCCCTCTCGGCGGTCCTGACAGTATTGCAACTTTCTGTCTGATGGTGAAAGGTTCATATATCACGGAGCATCTTTTGGATTACAGGCAAGGGCCTGAAAGGATGCCCTGCTTCAATCTTCTATGTTGTAAAGTTAAAAATTTTGTAATCTCGCGGAATTATTACATTTCGAAACGTAGATAAGACAGTCGAATTTGCGTAAGTCGGACTCGCATAAGTTGGAAAAAAATCGAGATAAGTGCAAGTCCCATCCGCACTTTCCTTTTCATATTAATTCACATCAGTGTGAGTTCGTGTAAGTCGGATTTTTTTCCTTGGTCCGAAGTGACCCAACATATGCGAGGTCGACCGTATGGAAACAGAAAGCCTTTCTACTTTCAGAAATAAGATTTTAAACAAAACAGAACCTAATAACACGAACATTCTTAAGAATATGTTTATCGGCAATAGATCCAACTTTTAATCAAATTCACAAAATCTCGTGTCCTGTTCTTATTTCTATTGATAGTAATAGTTGCAACTTCGATAGTGCTTATGTTATGAACCGTGGGTGATATTTGCTTATATCAACTTAAAAAACTAAAAAGTCTTACTTGAAAATTATTGGGGGGCTTCAGCCCCCCCCAGCCCCCTGCTCCGCTGTCCCTGGGATCGATCCTAGCTTCCTGAAAGCAAATGTTATCAAAATAACGTTGGTATCAGCATGTAGATGAAGGGCATAGCTATCTTATGAGACGTTGCTTTGTCAGTTTAATCTATGGATAGTGTTTCTTTTTTGGCAGATACAATCAATTCCTGTAGAAGATAATTTGTCTTTTTTGGTAGATGTTCCTTCCAGTTCTGGCAGACACGTTCTTTTGGAAATTTGATTCATTTTCTTCGAGAGAGAATTTCTCTGTTGTAGATATTATTTGTCTGTGGTAAAAGCCAAATTGTTTCTTTCCATGATAGATATCAATAATTTCTGTAGAAGATACTATGTGGTAGATTTGATCAATTCCTGTAGGACATAGTTTGTCTTTCGTGGCAGATGTTTCTTCTAATTCTGGTAAACATGTTTCTTGAAGATGCGATTCATTCTTCTACGAGACAGGGTTTTCTTTCGTGAAGGTGTAATTTATTCTTCCAAGAAGACATTCTTTCTGAGTGTGGCAGATATGATTCATTCCTGTAGAAGATAGTTTGTCTTTTCGTGGCAGAAGTTTCTTCTAGTTCTGGTAGACACGTTTCTTGATGAAGATGCGATTCATTCTTCTACGAGACAGTGTTTTCTTTCTCGAAGGTGTAATTTATTCTTCCAAGAAGACATTCTTTCTTAATGTGGCAGATACGATTAATTCCTGTAGAAGATAGTTTGTCTTTTCGTGGCAGAAGTTTCTTCCAATTATGGTAGACACGTTTCTTAAAGTGATAATCACTTTCCTACGAGAGTTGATTTTTCTTCTGTTGTAGATATTATTTATCCCTCGTAACAGACATATCGTTTCTTTCTGTGGTAGATACGATCAGTTCCTGTAGAAGATAGTTTGTCTTTTCGTGGTAGATGTTTCTTCTAATTCTGGTAGACATGTTTCTTAAAGATGTGATTTATTTTTCTACCAGAGATGATTTTATCTTTTGTAGATATTATTAGTCTCTTCCTATTCAAGTTGTGATAATTAAATGTGCGATTCCTTTTTTTAGAAAACAGCTTATTTCTTTCGAAATCTGTCTTCTTTGGTGGACAATCCACCAATCTCGCGAGATAACAATTATTCTGTGTTACAAAACTGAGGTTTTCTCTGGAGAATATCATCATTTATTCTGGTATATAGATCATGCATGAATATGACTCATTCTTCTAGAAACAGCATGTATTTCTCTGGTTCATATTGTCCAACTTCATGGTAGAAGTCATGTCTCTTTTGGAAGATGTTATCAAATCTTTCCTAGAAAGGATCATATTATCTTGCAGTCTCTTATTAATCTTCTGATTGCAGACATTCTTTCTTTCTTACTGTAAGTGCAATTAAATCTGCTAGAAGGTTGCATGTCTGTTGTAAAAAATTGTCTCATTTTATTGTATAAAAATAATGTCTCTTTTGGAAGATGTTATTATATCTTTTTCTAGAAAGGATCATATTATCTCACAATCTCTTATTAATCTTCTGATTGCAGACATTCTTTCTTTCTTACTGTAGGTGCAATTAAATCTGCTAGAAGGTTGCATGTCTGTTGTAAAAAATTGTCTCATTTTATGGCATAAAAATAATGTCTCTTTCGGAAGTTGTTATAATAAATGTTTCTAGAAAGGATCATATTCTCTTGCAAGTTTTAATCAATCTTCCCTTAGACATTTCTTTCTTTCTTATGGTAGGATGCGGTAGGATGCAGTTAAATCTTTTGAAAGGCAGTTTCTATTTCTGCTCCTTTTCGTTGTAGAAATAATGTCTCTTACGGAAGATGTCATTCAATATTTTCCCAAAAGAGATCATCTTCTTTGGCAGATGTTGATTATTATTCTGGTAGACAAGAAGGTATTCATCTTCTCATGTCTCTACGGTAGTTATAATCAGTCTCTCTGGAAATTCAAACTTCTGTCTATAGCAGATGTTTCCCTATTTTCTGTGACATCATGCATGTCTCTTGATGGGTTTATTGGAAAGACTGGGTTTATTTTTCTACGAGACTTAGTTTTTATATATTAGATATTTTTTCCTTGGATATACTCCTAATCTGCACATATAGCATGGTTATATCTATAATATTGCACAAAGGACACTTGGAAGCATGCTTTTAAATACTCTTCGAATGGTGAGGCTCAGACTCTCGTTCACCAAAAGTATTTCAATTCTACCGGGTGTCCCAAATAAAATACTCCCGTTAAACTTGTACGAATCATACTTAGAATCATACTATAAAAAAATTAAAGGCTCTCAATTTTAAACATGATTTATGACGATAAAGAAGTATGGTTTATACTGATTTATTTAAAGTGAAGCTTTGACTTTGACGCTTCTTATTCTAGCGAAATTTGAGCCTTTCAAGTAGGTGATAATAACATGTGAAAAATCCTTAGAGCAAAGAATATTGTTCAGGAACAATGTGATGCAATAGAGAACCAAATTGATAAATGCATTTTAATAAGACGAGTTAAGAATTGGATAAATGTTACAGCAGCTATTAGTTTCGTGGGATAATAAGTAAATAAAGATACCCTTCATTGCTTTGCAGATGACGAGGAATTGGTCATTAAATGTGAAAAATTCAGTGCAAGATGCCAGGGGGGGACTTGCTATTGGTAGGTGACGGGGGGTCAGACACTTTTTGGATCTCGAAAAAGCAATGTTAGTATATTTTTGGGGTAGAGTGTGATTAGGTCGGATAATCAAGTCTTTTTTCCGCTAAAAAGCTGCCATATTACTTCAAAACCAGTTGGCATATTGTATATTTTCAAAATATTGCCTTTTTCTCAAGCAGACAGTGTTTTAACTTGCACATTGTGTGTGCTGGGTCCAGGAGTTCAGTATATTTCTGGGGTCTTGAGCACTAAAAGTTCAGTATATTTTTGGGTTTTTGGTTAAGGTGCTGTGTCTGACCCCTCCATCACCTACCAATAGTAAGTCCCCCTTCTGGGTGCAAGATATTTCGGTGATTTCAATTTCGCTAGGAATTTTCAAAATTTAAAAAAATTTCGATGAAAATTGAAATATGCTAACAAAATGTGAATTCAGAAATACGAAAAGTAATAATTTGCCATTATACAGAATTTGAATGGTACAATAGAGAAAATTACAAGCGTCTTATGAAATTGCAGTTAGGTAATATCATCTGAAAAGATTTAATACTATACCGGGTGAGTTAAAAATGTATAGACGTTTGAAAGCCTGTAGCTCTGAAACTATTTTCCAGATCTCTATAAACTGATAATAACTGTGCAGCTACCATATCAACTTAGATAAGCAAATTTTTAGTTTGTCGAAATCGGTCGTATCGTTCTGAACTTACAAGCGAATTTATAAAAATGCTTCATCTCAAAATCTTTCAAAAGAGGCCTAAGATCCTTGATCAAATTTTCTACTAATCCAGCCTCCTGATAGAAAATAGACAACAAAGGCTGAATATGCAGTCCCAAGTGGATACGATTATGCACCAGCCTCTTGTATACTTTGTAAATGTTTGAGAGACAAAATAGGTGGGGTTAAATTGCTAGCAAATTTGATCAAGGATTTTAGGCCTGTTTTGAATTATTTTGAGATGTGCATTTTTATAAATTCGCTTGTGACATATGATGAACGATAAACTGATTTTGACAAACTAAATTTTCTCAAAAAAAATTATGAACATTATTTGAATTATTCAAAAAGGATAAACTGGGGGGTATTATAGAAACCACACCCAAAACTGGGGTTCCAACATACCCGTCCTCGAGTTTGGGCAACTCCACCCCCTGGCAGTGGGCTCGATATGACTTCATGGAGTAAGATATTCTTTTGGTTCAAATTTTACCAAATTTCGGTCATACTGTCAAGGTTGTTGGTCAAGTTGAAAACAAGAGCCTATGGCATATGGCAAGCGAAAGTCACCAAAATCAGATAAACCCGGTTTTTCTTGCGTAACATAAAAACTTTGGTCACGAGACTGACGATGTTATGCAATTTGACAATTTTATCTCGTGAAATCTAAAAATAACCTCTCGTTTGTAGTGAAATCTTTTGAAATATTGGAAAACAGCATGTTCCTTTCATAGACAAGAGGATATGCTTTGTCCTCCGATTTTATCCCCCATTGTTCGCCCTTTCGTATCGTAAGTGCGTTAGGGCCCGTAAGGTGGTTTTGATTTCGAAGCGAAACTTACATTTCAAAAGAAAATCGCCTTTTTTAGGGCGTCGCAATCATTTCAATAATCTGGGTGGGTGCCAGACCCACATATAACCCCACGTATTTCTTTCTGGGGGGTCTGGGACCAAAGGGTATCTTTTCAATAGCTTTTCCTGTTCGAAACTTGAGGGAGGCTACCCAACGAAACCGAGGCTATGATTCAGTATCCAAGAGAATCAATGTTTACAAATTGGTGATCACGTGATCATGTTCATGTGAAAAAGAAAGCATTTTGATCAAAGAATTGAAAGGGACGCACAGCAAGGGTTTTAGTCTTGATACAAGCCTGAAGCATCGCTCATTTCAACTCAAGATTATGCGTTTTTCAGCAAATTCGTAATATCGTTACATCAATTAAACTTTAGAGCAATCGTAGGACCATTTCTGTGACGCGATGGTGTTCTTTTTTACGGTTTCCAGGAAGGAGGATGTCGGAGATTTTTATACAGTTGGAAGAGAGATAGGACGGTAAGAATTTCTTGCAATTTTTGTTATTCTTCTGCAGGCTGGTATGGTATCGATCGATGCGCCTGTTTCGTGATCAGATCGTATTTAGTGCAAGTTAAACAAGTGGATATCTGTTTCGTAATCACAAAATGTCAGACATCTGGAAGGACTGTTTATATGGAGAAATTCTGATGAAATATCACTATCGGGTCAAATTTTTCAGGAGATTAATTTGAGGAATTTCTTTGAGAATATTTACACTCGCAGGCATTGTGTAGAAATGTCTATCGCGCTACTCGATGCAATGCTCTTGTTGATTGTTTAAATTGCACGACAAAGATAAAATAAAGGGAGAAATTGTTTAATTGAATTCAAAATACTGAATTAATAGGTAAAAGCCAACAAAACGAGGTCTTATTATCCAAAGCATTTTATTCTTCACAAGTAAAATATATAACGTCTTGTCTTGAATTTGTTTTGATTTTGTGATAGGCATGCACAAAAAGGCGTGCTAGAATTATTCAATTATCTATTTCATGAAATGATTACCGGACCAGATGTTTCTAAATGCAAATATCAATTTCTGACAACGGTAAAATTTCATAATAAGGGGTCATCGACAAACAATTTTCGTCACAGTTAACGGAATTGGGCCGTTAACAGCTCAATCCCCCCCCTCCCCCCTCTTAACGGACCACTAGATTTATCACCAGATTTTCTCGTGTCGTGGGCCTTCCTCCACCTCTCGTTATAGGCCTATTATTTGTCTTGGGTTGGGGCCTAAGCCCTAAGCCAGCCTATGGCGATTTCATCGTCCAGATCGCGACGTTAAAATTAAGTTGTGAACTGTCGAAAAATAACGATGACAAGTTATTCTTTAAAAATTGATAATGAAATATTACTTATTTAAATTTTCGTCACAAAATTATAATTTTTAACGGATTTGAGCTGGACCCCCTCCCCCCCTAACGGCCCAATTCCGTTAACCGTGACGAAAATTGTTTGTCGATGACCCCTAATTCAAATATGGCCCCAAATTTCATGCGGTTTACACCCTTCGGTTTCGTTCCTTGCATAATCTGATCTGGGGCCTAGAAAGGGTCAACTTTCATTTTGTGAACATTTCCAATTGGCACTCCCAACAATCTTCATTTTCTGGTCAGATTCATTGAATTATAAAAAATTCTCAATCGAATTACATTCTCAGTTGGGGGTTTATCTTGAAAAATAACAAGTCTCACCAGTGTCCAAACTAGATTTTCTTATGGTTTGCTATCTGGTTAATATTTTGCCCAGCAAAGGTGATACTGGACATAACCTGTTTTCCCAGCTTATAGAATGGAGATGGACAAGGCGAAGCCTTGAACAATTATCTAACACTGGAGAAACTTGGGAGACTTTGAACTTCAACCTACCTTTCATATATGTTTATGATTTGCCACAGTCAGCAATGATAAAACAGAGAATTTCCAAATTATGTTACAATTTTTTCACCAAAAACCTCAACCCTTAATTTACCCACATGCATCTTGTACTATCTGAAGTGATTTCCATTGAGAATCATGAGAAAAAGTCTGCAGAGCTGCACTGACAGCACAAATTCACACAAGTCAAAATTGATAACTATACGATAACTGCACAAATGCAGAATCAGACAATGATTATCTTTGGAAATGGAGACATATACACAGTAGGGAGATTAAAAATTGTGATAACTGTAAAACCAAGAAAAGAGTTTGCTAAAAGTGGGGGGATTGAATTATGATATGATGTGAGACATTTTCAATCTCTTTCAGCAGATTTATTTCAGTTTTCCCACAAAAGCAAAAATTGCAAAAATACTAACATTACCAGAAATTTGCTCAAGGTTTGAGAATGAATGCTATCATCTCAGACCTTCCTTTTTCTGGTGTTCTTGTCAATGCTCACTACATTCATATCATATCTAAATCTCAGAAATCTAGAAGCTGTCTGAAAAATGACCAGCTGTAAAGATGATCACAAGAATGACAATCAAGCTGTCAGCACCCCTTTCAATGTTTTGTGGCTAGAATTTTTTTGAGAATCTGCTCGATAAACATCATGAATGTGATCAGATTCCAATGGCCTTAGCCTACGCCTAGATATAGCCTACGCCTATACCCCCTATTCCAAAATATTATATATATCTATGCGTAGGCTAAAGATTATACAGTATGTCAGCAATTGATACGGACCACCAGAGCTCAAACACCTTGAGCTTATTTTCTATCAATCCCAGTGGTTTCAGAACCTGCATTGTTTTGCTAAAAGCCTTCCAAAACCAAGAAATCATTTTTTCAAGCCTGCAAAACCATCAGTACATTTTTACTGTTTTCAATTTTTCTGATTGATATGCTAGCCTTTAATATTCAGCACCATCAATGTCCAGTTCAAATCTGTCAATTTTCAGCCAAGGGTTTACAATGTTCACCGCCTACACACAGCCTCAACATTCCATTTTTAAAGTACAGACTGACTTTTAGAGCCTTTTCTTTTTTAGCATTTTTCAACCTTAATAAGTTGCCATGTGTAACCGTCTAACAAACTGGGTGATCCACCCATGTACAATTATTGATGATGCAAAGGATACAGAATGGAAACAATAATCATTCAACGGTCAAATGCGAAGACGCTGTTCGCGTTGCAAGTTGGTATCGCATGAGGGTTTCAAACTCAAAATCGAATCCAACCTCGAAACCCCCATGCGATCCTGAGATGCAACACAAACAGCGCCTTCACATTCGACTACGGAATGGTGTCACACTTTTGCTGTTTCGTTTTTCTTAATCATCTGTTATCTGAAAAACAGGCAAGGAGAAAAGAAAGGAGTTGCTAGGAGTATATCACCAGAAGGAAAAACATTTAATTTCACAACAGAATTTTAAGTAGTTTTTAAATTCGTAAATTCTTTTTAGATTCTTTGTATTTCAGAAGTAAAATAATTAAATTTGAATTTTTCTTTCAGTGGAGCAACATCTATTGTGAAAGAAGTTGTGCAGAAGGGAACCAAACAAAGATATGCTATGAAAATGATTGAGAAAATTGTGAGTTGCTAATTTTCATATTGTTTGTTATTTGATTGTATTTTGCTCAGTACCTGCTTAGAAGAATGATGTTAACTGTTTTTAAGTTCAATGTTGATTTTGACTTTGGCAACACCTGTATAAACATATCTTAGCTTATTTAGCTTATTTGTGCAATGAAATATAAGATCATCAGTCAATGTTCAAAATCAAGCGAAAAGTGGTTTGCCTGCACACAGCCGCAACATGCCTGCCAAGTGAAGACCTTAGGCAATCAACGAAGATAAGTCAAGCAGGCTATATAGTGAAAGACACAGGCGTTTGAGGCATCTTTGATAACAAACTGTACAAATAGAGTTTTCTTCAACCACTTTTAACTCTATCAATTTCTTTTGAAATGACCAGTTGTATACCTGAAATTTTTTGTTGAGCTTCCCTAATATGGGATGCTGCAGAAAAATCATTTTAATGTATACATGTAGTAGTGACAAAATTGCAAGCTTTTTAACAGCATCACATGGAAAGAGAAAGGGCTTTGGCTTCAAATTTGATAATCCATCAACATTTTCAACAAAATCCGTGAATAAACTGGAATCCAGAATCCGTTAAGTGTTCTTTCTATCTGATATTCAATCAGAAATCCGATTCAACTTTGGCAAGATAAAAAAATCTGAGCAAAATATTACAAAAATCCAAAATCCGTATTAAAAAAATGTTCTCTATCCAATGATCTGAAAATCTCAATGCCATCTTCGACAAGGTGGCAGCCATTCTTAGGTGGATATGAAAATGACCCTGACAAAACCAAACCAACAAAACCATTACAAAATCATAAATAGATACAAACGATTTTGATAAATATATTTATATAAATTTTCCTAGCTCTTATGTGTGTCTCAGCAGGCTTGCTATTGGACCACCCTATTATGACCATATTTGTCAGCTTTAGGTCTAAGAACTCCCCATTATACAATAAAGATAACGTGTAGACATGACATTTTGCATTTTGAAGTTAGAAATGAACTGGTCACATATTTGCAAGATGGGTATCAAGTTGTCAAAAACTTTTAAAGCTTAAAAGTTGAAGTCTATTTTGACATTACATTTCCCCCATTTTACCATGTAGGCCTGCAAAAACATTGTCCACAAAATCATCTTCTTTTATTCAAGAGAAAAAGCCAGGGACATTTGACTTATTTTACATTATTATATGACAGATGCAAAAGTATCTGTCGATTTTCTAACAAGCACTATAAAAACCTGAACACTTTTTGAAGCTTGAAATGTGCATTGGAAAAGAATGCACCTCTCTCGGTTGGCCCCTTTCCCCAAATAGTTACCTAAAAGTTAGCCTACTGTTTATTATTCTATTGTTTGTCCAACCTTTTGACCTCTCTCCAGCTGGCTAGAGATATTCACCTACCAAGAAGCTGTTGATGCCCTAAATGCCACTACAAATCTTGAAGTAAGATCTCAAGGAAATGAGCCCAAAGAAATGGATTTATCTTTTCCTACAACAAGTGAAAGCCTTCTAACTTTCTATGACACTAGATACTTGATGGAAACGATCTCAAAGAACTTGAAATTTGAAAATATATTTTCTTACATGAAAATACAAAAAACTGGAGCCCTAACCATTGCTGTTTAAGATCAGACCCTAAGCAATCTAGAAAACCAAAACAATATTGATAACATGAGTCATATAGTTGTTTCTGTCAAGCAATCCAATNGCTTGAAATGTGCATTGGAAAAGAATGCACCTCTCTCGGTTGGCCCCTTTCCCCAAATAGTTACCTAAAAGTTAGCCTACTGTTTATTATTCTATTGTTTGTCCAACCTTTTGACCTCTCTCCAGCTGGCTAGAGATATTCACCTACCAAGTGGACTTGCTACAAGTCTCTCTTTTGGTCCTTTAACGAGAGAAAGGAGAGACCAAAAGAGAGACTTGTAGCAAGTCCACCTACCAAGAAGCTGTTGATGCCCTAAATGCCACTACAAATCTTGAAGTAAGATCTCAAGGAAATGAGCCCAAAGAAATGGATTTATCTTTTCCTACAACAAGTGAAAGCCTTCTAACTTTCTGTGACACTAGATACTTGATGGAAACGATCTCAAAGAACTTGAAATTTGAGAACATATTTTCTTACATGAAAATACAAAAAACTGGAGCCCTAACCATTGTTGTTTAAGATCAGACCCTAAGCAATCTAGAAAACCAAAACAATATTGATAACATGAGTCATATAGTTGTTTCTGTCAAGCAATCCAATCCCGCCAGCAAAAGCCCCAAAGCATCAAAATAGTAACAGTCGAGCCATGCCGAGTATTATGCACCGTTTTAGGAAGGTTGAAAACTTCTGCTACGTCAGAACTGTGTTACGCAGTTGAAATGATATCCAAGGGTCACAAAATGTCGCTGTCAAAGGGCGATTCAGAATGGCTTCAAGGTAATATTTTCACATTCGCCCTTCTCGTCAAAATGGTAACTGTCGAACCATGCCGGGCTTTCTGGACAGTTTTGTAAGAAGGTCGAGATTGGTTACTTGGATAAATTCAATAGTCACAAAAGATCTCCGTCAACAGACCAATGAGAATAGATTCAAGTTGATACGTTCAAGTTCGCCCCTTTTCGTCAAAATAGTAACAGTCGAGCCATGCCGAGCATTATGCACCGTTTTTTAGGAATGTTGAGACCCTCTGCTAAATCAAAACTGTGTTATGTAGTTACAGGGATAGATTCAAGGATCACAAAATTTCGCTGTAAAAATACGAATCAGAATAGATTGAAGTTAATATGTTCAGGTTCGCCCTTTTCGTCGAAATAGTAACAGTCGAACCATATGCAGGTTATGCGATATATCATAGTCGAACCATGCCGGGCTTTCTGCATGCTTATGTAAGATATTTCAAGACCTCTGCTCAGGGCCGATACCAGCCATGAATTCATAGGGGGGCAAAGATCCGAAATTTTCCGACGACAAAAGCAACAACAACAACAGCAACAACGCAAGTTGTAGGAACATACGTTCAAATCATGCGTTAAATGACTGATGTACTCCTCCAATAACCAAAATTTGGAATTATTTTGCAATCCAACCTTGAATCCTTCAAATGTAGTGAACTTGAAGCAAAAAGATGCAGCAGATTCAAAATTTATGTCGTCACTTATCCTCGATCGTTAATAAATTCGTGTTCAATGCATCATTTCTCCGACAAAATCTTTTAAAGGTGGACCTGTGAATCACGAAAAAATCCAACAAGTAGAGTGAAATTTCCGCCCCGGCCCCCCACTGGCTTCGGCCCTGCCTCTGCTACATCAAAACTGCGCTACGTAAACACAGGGATAAAATCAAGGGTCACAAAAGACCGCTGTCAGTAGGATTCGCCAGTGCCAGTTCCAGTCTTCAGAAGGAGTGGCTTTCAAGAAAGACCAGAGATCACTTGTGGAAATTTAATTAAGAAGAACTGTGGGTCATTTATTATACTTGGTTTTAAAGGCGTCTTGTATCTCCATGGACTTAAGTACACAGGGTCGAGACATACTAAGAATAAGAAAAGCCACAAAGTCGCACCGGATTGTTATGTTGTGTCATAAGAGAAAGAACTAAGTTACATTGTTATATCGAACCACGTTTGACGCAGAGAACATGTTTGTTCAGCTTGTATTTCTAATTATTTAAATCAGTGGAGCTCAGTGTTCTTGTAAACCAACGGTTTGATGTGAAGTAGGGGTGACACGATGGATCGCTTAGCATAGTAGCGGAGGTGCAACTCAAAATTCTTTGTATTTGTTGGCTGTCACTGTTGCATCTGTCTTTACGCAATTCCTTGACTTCTGTAATTTCGTGTGCAACTATCTGTGACTTCAATTCGCTTACTACAGCTACCAGGGTACAGCTATTAATATAGTAATGAAACAATTCTACTCTGTAAATAACCTCGCATAATACTCGTTAGAAATGTCCCTGTAGTGTTGTTTGGCCCAGCCTACAGTTACATTTATGAAAAAAATCGGCACTGTTTTCCTACAGCTTTAAGCTTCGTCTAAATGTTGTATCTTCCTCCACTCTCAGTGAATCTACTCTTTAAGTTACTCCGCCATTGAGCTTGTAAAAGCCTGTAAAAGAGGGCCTCTTGTAACGGACAATTGCTCTCCCCAGATCCCTCAACTGTACCATCCTTCAAAGTTCTTCGCAAATATTGTGAAACCAAAGCGCGGCGAAGCCATGATGTGAATGTTAGAGTTGTTTTCCCATGATTAATTTTGTTGAACATATCATTACATAAGTTGTATAATTTTATGATGCTAGTTCACTTTTTTCTCCAGAACGGATGTGTAAAAACCAATAATGATATGATTTCGCGATCAAAAGCTTGTCCAAAGCTTGNTCTGGAATTTCGTTCTCTGAAGATTCTTGCTGCTGCTGACTAGCGATCGCAGCGGGCCTAACATTTGGTTCTTGAATATCGCTTTGATCTGGCCCCACGATCGGAGGCCTGTTGAAAACCATCAAACCAAGTTGTTGGAAATCGCTCACTGCATCATCAATGTCGGGAACTACGAATCGTCGTGCCATGATGCAGCAATTTTAATTGAAAGAAAGTTTAGATTCAATGCGATGGAGAGCTCACTGTTCAGTTCTCTATTTACGTTTTGAAAATCTCGCGCGTGTAGTTCGAGCCTTTTGTTTTCGCTATTGTCTAAAGAAAATGATGATAGCCAATCAAACGCGTGACAGACTGCCTTTAAAAGAATGAAATACGAAAAGTAAGAATACGAAATTCCTTGATAAGGCCTTGAGCAACTTTCTTTGAGGGTTCTGAAGGGAGTCCTAATACCATTTTACTAGTGATATCATGGGCGTTAAGAAACGCGTTAGTTGTTACTACAACAGTGTTTTCCTCCCTATGTCCCTATTCCCGTGAATGTTATTCTCTAGTCATTCAAATTTTCAGGACACATGGATACAAGGATAATCTGGCACACAGGGATACAAGGAAAACAGGACACGGGCATAGGGACACAGGGAGGAAAAACTGTTGTAGGAACAACTACCGCGTTTCTTAACGCCCATGGTGATATTTTATGGGAAATCCCAGTCGCTTTTGATAGTCAGTTTGTCATCAACATCTCATTCCTATTTCCCACTCTATTTTTTGCGCTGCAATGGGCAACGCGGACACTGGGTTGTTAGAAAGTATGTTTTTACTCACCCAAATAGTGTGTGCTTCTCCTTCGCGTCTTTAGGCCCTCAACTTTGGAATCGAATAAACCGTGAACAACAACATTCTTTCTGCTTTGCAACCTTCCGGTGGAGGAATTTGTTTGAGATTGGTTGCGAGACGAAATGTTGTTGTTATTCGATTACATTACAATTCGGCTTATTCAATTACAAAGTTGTGGGCCTAAAGACGTGAAGGAGAAGTGCACACTATTTCGTTGGATAAGATCATTCTTTCAGCAAACCAAGGTCCGCATTGCCCATGGTGCTGCTGGCATTCCTAGTCACAGTTGATCAAATCCCAGTCTGAGTTCATAAAATCCCAGTTTTACTGAACGATTAGATGTAAATCGCAGTTGCCATGCTACTGCCCCTTCACGACTCTCTTCTTTGCGAGTGTAACTTTTTTTCAAAACCATCGGCTACGCAGAGCAGACACTGTGCAAAGTACATCATCAAGCATATCTGATATAAGGAAGTGCTTGAATGTAAGCCACTTTTGAAGCAGTGAATCAAAAGTTTAATACCTAAGAAAGAAAACGTATGCTGTTGCCTTATCGAGAATCGTCACCGGAAGCAAGGGGGGTTTTGAGTGTTGCGAACTTTGTCGTATTCGCACTCAATTTTTCGTCTGGTTACAATTTAAAACTGAGGTAGATCTACGTCCAAGGCAAATTTTCGATGATATAGATACAAAGAAATTGAACAAATCATAGACTTATTACATCTCTTCTTGCCTGAACTGATATACCGCTACAACTACGACTCATGATCTAACTATAAGTTGAGGTAACAAGGTAGATAGCCTAAGCTATCTGATCGAAAATACCGATGCTAAAACGCTTCAAAATTCGTTGTACCGGGATTGAACATAAAATAATACTTAGAAGAATATTTCATTGATCCAAAAAGTTTAAAAACTTGACTTTTTATGCAATAA
Organism: Aurelia aurita; assembly: GCA_004194415.1. NCBI lineage: Eukaryota > Metazoa > Cnidaria > Scyphozoa > Semaeostomeae > Ulmaridae > Aurelia > Aurelia aurita. Next base: position 843,820 of record REGM01000086.1, on the reverse strand, counting down.
TCTTCCTGTTTAGAGACAAATTAGATCCGGTAAATCTGCTCGAAGCTGCGAGAGTCAACGTCATCAGCCAATCAGAGCGCGTTATTCAAGTGCTATTCGGCCATATTTGGCTCTCGAACTGCAAGTGCTGCTCTCTGATTGGTGACTCACCAAGTTGTGTCGGCTGGCCGCCTCAGCGAACTGTTAGATTATAAGACTAAATAAATCAGTTGCTTATTAACAAGTCTCGTGATCATGCCGAGGTTGCTGTTATTGACTGTAGACATAAAGCATAGCAAACAATATAGGAATTACTGGGAATCATTTCCATTCACTTTACCGCCTGTAGATCAATGCTAGCTTTGCATAATCCAAAGGTTATTCCAATGTGGGATTACCAGCTTTACGACTAATACCAGGCATATACGTTTACATTATGAGTAATGCTTATTTTAAAAGAATGGCCCAAGTGGAGATGAAAATGTGACTTTATTGTACTTCACAGTAGATCCTGAGTATGAGAATTTTAAATGCAAAACATTTTCGTTCGGCATAGAACAGTATACTCATTACATAAGTCTCAGTATCGCTCATTGAATTGGATGATTATCGCTCAAACTGAGACTTATGACCAAACGCATCAAAAATGGGGACTAATTTCAGGATCTCCGCGGCTTTCCCCGCGGATCCAATCATATCAAAGATATGAATCACATGACATAATCCTCACGGAATCCTGCATTCTTATTGGATATTGATGCTCCTTCTCAGGGTATATGATGCATGTAAGCATCCTCCAACGCAACGTCCTGAACCTGGTGTTTAACAAAAACGTGCTGGGGGTCGCGTGGGAAGTTTTGCTTCACGAGGCATTCGGTTTCAATCAAATTTAGTCCCCAATTCGTTACTGATTGGATGTGGGTCCTTATATGAGAGAAAATAAAAATTCAGATTAAAAATATTGAACGAATACAAGGAATAACGTCGTAAGTCTAATAGAACAGAGGGTTTCATCATGTTTTGCTAATTAAAATGTGTTTTTATGGCCTAGCATGAGCCAAGAAACGCGCAAATTACCTTTGCTGTGAAATGATGGGGAGACGTTTTTTTTTTATTCTCATAAAATAACAACTTTTTTGTTCTCAATGACAACTTACAAAATACGATACCGCAGGGAGCATGGTGGTACATATCAACCCTACGGCCTCATGGGAAGATGTAACTGAATTGTAACTTTATCATGTTACCAATCTTTAAATTTTCTGTTTGTGAATTTGTCTGTTTGTGAAATTCAAAGAGTCTGGGTTCTAGCTCCTTTCCTTTGTTTAAGCTTTGTTCTTTAAACCAATCACCTGCGTGACAGGGCTCCTTTAAATTTTCTGTTTGTGAATTTGTCTGTTTGTGAAATTCAAAGAGTCTGGGTTCTAGCTCCTTTCCTTTGTTTAAGCTTTGTTCTTTAAACCAATCACCTGCGTGACAGGGCTCCTTTAAATTTTCTGTTTGTGAATTTGTCTGTTTGTGAAATTCAAAGAGTCTGGGTTCTAGCTCCTTTCCTTTGTTTAAGCTTTGTTCTTTAAACCAATCACCTGCGTGACAGGGCTCCTTTAAATTTTCTGTTTGTGAATTTGTCTGTTTGTGAAATTCAAAGAGTCTGGGTTCTAGCTCCTTTCCTTTGTTTAAGCTTTGTTCTTTAAACCAATCACCTGCGTGACAGGGCTCCTTTAAATTTTCTGTTTGTGAATTTGTCTGTTTGTGAAATTCAAAGAGTCTGGGTTCTAGCTCCTTTCCTTTGTTTAAGCTTTGTTCTTTAAACCAATCACCTGCGTGACAGGGCTCCTTTAAATTTTCTGTTTGTGAATTTGTCTGTTTGTGAAATTCAAAGAGTCTGGGTTCTAGCTCCTTTCCTTTGTTTAAGCTTTGTTCTTTAAACCAATCACCTGCGTGACAGGGCTCCTTTAAATTTTCTGTTTGTGAATTTGTCTGTTTGTGAAATTCAAAGAGTCTGGGTTCTAGCTCCTTTCCTTTGTTTAAGCTTTGTTCTTTAAACCAATCACCTGCGTGACAGGGCTCCTTTAAATTTTCTGTTTGTGAATTTGTCTGTTTGTGAAATTCAAAGAGTCTGGGTTCTAGCTCCTTTCCTTTGTTTAAGCTTTGTTCTTTAAACCAATCACCTGCGTGACAGGGCTCCTTTAAATTTTCTGTTTGTGAATTTGTCTGTTTGTGAAATTCAAAGAGTCTGGGTTCTAGCTCCTTTCCTTTGTTTAAGCTTTGTTCTTTAAACCAATCACCTGCGTGACAGGGCTCCTTTAAATTTTCTGTTTGTGAATTTGTCTGTTTGTGAAATTCAAAGAGTCTGGGTTCTAGCTCCTTTCCTTTGTTTAAGCTTTGTTCTTTAAACCAATCACCTGTGTGACAGAGCTCCTTTAAATTTTCTGTTTGTGAATTTGTCCCAAGGACCAATTGAATTTAACAGATGATCACTATTTTATTCTTTTGGGAGAGAAATGACGAAATTATGGCGTGAAAAACGATACTTTGAGTTCTCTTATTTTAAAAAATATCGTATTTTTGCCCATAAGCTATATTTGGCTATTTTCATGTAAATGTTCAAGTTCTATATGCTTATATGCTATAAGAGCTCTGTCAAGAACATAAGCAAACGATTTTAATTGATGGTGCGGGTAAAATTCAATTGAAAATATTTTCTTGTGATTATAGAGTATGCTTGAAACCCATGTTAATTGTAAAAGTATAGATTCCCACCAGAGGCGTCGCCAGACTTAAAAAAGTGGGATGGACTTACTAAGGAATTATGTCCGGAAAGGTATACCCAACCCTTTTTACACCGATTTTGCTCATGAATGAATCATGGGTGGTTAGACACTGCATGTGTGCTTTTATGGAGGAGCGCCGCAACTAATATGCTTTTGCGGAGGAAATTTTTACTATATAGTTATGCGGTTAACAACAGAACCTCCTTAACAACAGAACTTTCAAAATGGCGGCTGACACAAGGATAGGAAACAGAATCACTCTTATCGTGAAGGCAATGTAAGTACAACTGCGGTGTCTAATTACCCATGAATGAATACTACCCTCAGAAAAACTGGGATGTCCACCCCAGTCCACTCCCTGGTGATGCCCTTGATTCCCACAAATTGAAAGCCATTTCAAGACTTTAGAATATGTATTGGTTGTTAACACAAGTGCAAATGAAGAAATTTTCTAGAGATCAGAGGTCTGTCCGACACGGATTGATTTCTTAAATTATAGGGAAACAGTCAAATCCCATACATATTACAAATAGCCGAAAAGCGGACTCTGGTCCGGTGAGACCGAACTGCCCTACAAGAAAAACTGCCCATTAGATATTTTGGCCTTAATTAATAAAAATAATTCCGTGTCGGATGGACAAATGATCAACCATTTCGCAAACAGCCCTATCAGTAATATAAGCAAATGTTGATGATTTTTGAAGTGGCAAATCATTACTGTCATTGTTATTAACTCAGTTGACATCGATATCATGATGGGTCAAATCCGAGACTGGAACTCTTCTGTTGATCTGGTTATTGCATGGACTTTCTATCCCTATGCGGCATTGCAAGGCCCTTTTTCCAATGAGTGGTAAATTATTTTTACCTATCTACAACTAACAAGGAAATTTCTATGTTTTAGGTAGACAAGAAAATCATCAGAACAGAAATTGGAATTTTACTAAGGCTGAACCATCCAAATGTGGTAAGTTTTTAGCAACTTCGAAACAACTTATGGTTTAGTAAAGTCACATGGAACTGTTTTTACCCTGCAGACAGTTGAAAAAATTACCCAACCTAACAGGGCAAGTGAAAATGCATTGCCCAAAGTTGTGAATAGTAAGGAAAATACAGCAAATAACATGTTAGTTAAACCTGAAAGTACATTATACTTGCTAAATAAATGCAAGTTTCCTTGGTCGAGCAGATCTGCCATACCATGTTGTTTGAATATGAGCTTTTTTTATATTCATCGGGATATTCATTTCCTTGTCTTGGAGTTCTTTTTTAGATACTTGGCTAGGACGATATTTGAGGTAGTTGGCTAGTACAATCAAAAATGTTTTCTAATTATTTCATTCTGGAATTGTTTACTCAACCTTCGAGAGGAGAAGAAATGATTTACCCAACCTTTAAACTACTTGAACAGTCATTTTCCCAACCCATTCAGCCTCAACCCGAAGCGTAAATTATGAACGGTCCCTAGGGAGCACTACTGAGGGTGGCAGGCCAGATGCAAATTATATTTTCACACTTTGCTTTTCTAGAATCTCTTTTCGGAGCATATAACACGAAGGTTGTAGCCAGATTTATTTATTGCAGACTAGAAAGGCTTACAAAATTGCTAACCGTTTGCAAGTTCCGTCTATAAACAAATTATATTTACATAAAGATTTTTTATTATTTACCTTACCTTGCACTGTTCCTTTTAGTACCATTTGTCGGCAAGAGCGCTTCGTCTTTCAACCATATTTTTCTCCAACCGCCATTAGAAAAGTAAAAAGAAGATTGCTGCAGCTTGCAGCTTCCTTGTTTTGACTAGGCCCAAAGCAAACCGAAAAATGGTTTTGATTATCAGAGGGATTTGTAGTGTGGTGCCTTTAGTTACTCGTAAACAATGTCGGCAGCTGTATCAGTCAGAACTTAGGCCAATCGCACTTGCTTAGGTAAAGCGGTGCTGCAGGTTTAGGCCAATTTAACTAATGATTTTAAAGCTTGTTTGACATATTTCCTGTTAGATCTAAAGTCGAAACTTGATACTCAGTCAGTAAGTAATCTCAGTTCCTCATAGTATACGGAGAGCTAATTTCAGCTCGATTATTGATCTCAGGGGTATCGTTGTCTGATGTTCTTGGCATGGTTAATTATGAACAGAGCAGAAACCGTTCAAAAGGCAGGATTTAAGCAGTAGGCGTGCAGTAAGCCAATTTTCCCGTACTTGAAAACAGTTATCGAGCAACCTGGATGTATAGGCTAGCTGAATCCCAGCTGCCTCTGGCCAACGAGCATTTGGCTGTCATGGGTGATAGGATTCTAACTATTTAAGCGGTTTTCCCTAAGGAGAGACCAACAGAAACTAACAGAAACTTTGGTATAGCCTTTAGTATCTTTGTATTTTGTTAATTGTAAAGGTCACAGGGTTGACATGTACATCATGCTCCCTATGGTATCGTTTTTCGTAAATGTGTTTTTTAAATTGTAAATTTTTAGATTGTGTATAAACGAAGAAAAAGTCTAACTGTGACCTAAACCTGATTGGGAGAGCCCTTGTGTTGTGCCAGGCTCCGAAGGCATCTTCCAAAACAAATAGACAAGAAAGTACTCACCGGTTAGACTGATGATATGAGTCAAAGTTTTGCTCTATTGAATTGAATTGTTATTTATTGTTATAGTCATTCCGCTAAAACTTGAAATTGAATATCAAGCTAAAACTTAGTTGAAGCGGAATGGGTATTGTGGGGTATGGTTAGGGGGGAATGGAACGAAAACAAGGACTCATGTAATAAGTCTACTCACCGGTATACGTAACTGCCTTTCAGACAGCACGTGCATGCTGCTGTCATTGAATGTGAAGAATACCTGAAATACCAGAATAAACAATTTGTATTCCTAAAAAGCATAAATTTCTAGTAATTTGGACGTGTAGCTGATACTAAAAGTGTCATGAAATTACTGCTTTTTTCATATTCAATTGAAAATTTACAATACAAGATACTACAGTAAGAGTGACGCAGTGAAACAAACTACATTCTTTGTTGTTACTCAGAGTTTCACGCTATACAGCGATCATCAGACAACTGAAAACTGTACTCCATTTTACACATTTATACACAATACAAGATACTATGTATTAAAACTACTTACAGACTACTTTAAGATACAACAATGACGATACCATAGGGAGCAAAAGGCTATGACTGCTCCATGGCCATTACATAGAAAACTAATAGTTTGTTTCAAATTAGATTTCACTTGAAAATGTCTGCGAATAAAAACGATTTAGGTGATGTTGCATGAGCAATTTTGCGTAGTTTGTAGAAACAGAATGTCGAGCAAGCAAATTTACAGCATTTCCTTGCAAGTTATACAAATTTTCATAAGGCGAATTCAAAACAAATTTCGAAAGTGGTAGTTTTTTATTGTTCATATACTACGTAGAATTAGCTCTTGATTTCATCATGTCCCGTTAAAGTGCGCCATGTCCCGTTAAATTTAAATCTTGAGATGAGGTTCTAATGCTTCAGGCGAGATTATTATTTGAATGATTACAGTCATATCCAATCTGAAAAATTCATGCAGTTCATTTAAAAAATCGTTCTACAAAAACCATAAAACCAATTTGCAAAAATTATAACTCCGTTGCGTGACTGTGGTTTTAACTTAATTTTGAGAATTTATTCATAATTTACGATGCACGATCTTAAAGACCCATTACTTAACCATGATCCTTCGTGGCGCCAAAGCCAACTTTCGTATTATCTGAAAGTCGTTTTTGGCCTAAATTCTCTTTGTCTTGCTCTTCATTCACGCACAAAGGATCATGGTTAGCAGTGGGTATTTAATCTCCTCTGAAGAATTCCCGAAAACTAGCTTCTACGGTCTTTGGCCAAAACTATGAGTGGCTCAATTAAATCCACTTTTCAACCATTAAATGGCAAAATAATGTTTTTTTTCTCAGTCATTGCTTTCTAATGATTCCAAGACTGTTGAAATGTAATTATGCTCTTTTATTGATTCTGAGCATCAAAAAGTCAAAATTTACATGATAGCGAACAGCCCATTTTTGGCTGTTTTTGACAAATTGAGAAATAGAACTTTTGGCTGAACCCTGATTTCAGAAAGAAGTAATGGACCTAAAAGTATGAGTATAAGGTCTCACAAATTAGTTTGAAGCCTCAGAAAGATGATGAAATTGATATTTTAGAAATTAGTTGCATAACTTTTCCTGTATGATTGGATACATTTGTCTGACTCACCCGGTATATATTATAGAATGTCTCGCGGTCTTTTTCTCGCTTTTGATATAAAGTATCATGAATTTTGCTGTGATCTTTTGAAGCGAAGGTTTGTTTACTGAGAAGGAATACAATCGGCGTTGACATATGAGCAAAACATAATATTTATAAACAAAGCAACTTTAAACAAGAAGCAGTCCTTAACGGTTTCAAAGGCTCGTTCTTAGCACATAGCTCTACAGACACCATTCAAAGCATATTCGCGTGTCCTCTATTCTTGTTTCCTGAAATCAAATCTTAACTGCGTAAAATTTGAATCGAAAGCCGACGTTTTACGAAACTTTAGTATTTTTGGAAGCTGCTGCAATCGTAAAGCTTAAGAAAAAGATAACTGAACCAAATGTAGGCCAATTCATTGAGAACAAATAACATTTTATAAGATGCAAATATCCACGAAAAGAGGCGGGCAATGTTAGTTGCCGTAGCAAATGTTTGGATCTCTTTTACGTCATTTAGATTACACCGTGATTTTTATTATTTGCTGAAATAAAAGAAGGTTCAAAATGATCCATAAAGGAAGGCAGTCATAAAATGGACTTTGAACCCTGCTCACGATACAGACAATTCTGAAGCCCCCCGCTTCCGACAGGCCTGATGGTATTTGACTTTTCCCCACATTCACAGTACCGGAAGTTGCTCCAAATTCAACCCAATGGTCCTTCCCTACCCGTTGAATAAAAAAATGTATAGACGTTTGAAAGCCTGTAGCTCTCAAAACTATCTATCAGATTCCTATAAACTGGTAATATCTGCGTAGCTAACTTATCAGCTTAGATTCCCGGGGGGGAGGGGGTAGCTTCAATAGGGAGATGACGGGGGTGTGCCATTTTGATATGTGAAATCACACCCTAAAATTTATAGATTTTCCAAAAACCGTACCCGAAAATTTACAGGATATGCAAAATGCATACCCTAAAATTTAATATTATGGGTCAAAATCCCAAAAGTTTACCCCAAAGAATTATTTTTGAACATGATACCCTAAAATTTATGATCATACCAAAAATGATACCCCAAAATTTGTGGTTTCTTATGATCTTACCAAAAATGACACCCTAAAATTTATTTTCTGCCTGAAAAAAGGAACTTAAAACATGGCNGGCCAATTCATTGAGAACAAATAACATTTTATAAGATGCAAATATCCACGAAAAGAGGCGGGCAATGTTAGTTGCCGTAGCAAATGTTTGGATCTCTTTTACGTCATTTAGATTACACCGTGATTTTTATTATTTGCTGAAATAAAAGAAGGTTCAAAATGATCCATAAAGGAAGGCAGTCATAAAATGGACTTTGAACCCTGCTCACGATACAGACAATTCTGAAGCCCCCCGCTTCCGACAGGCCTGATGGTATTTGACTTTTCCCCACATTCACAGTACCGGAAGTTGCTCCAAATTCAACCCAATGGTCCTTCCCTACCCGTTGAATAAAAAAATGTATAGACGTTTGAAAGCCTGTAGCTCTCAAAACTATCTATCAGATTCCTATAAACTGGTAATATCTGCGTAGCTAACTTATCAGCTTAGATTCCCGGGGGGGAGGGGGTAGCTTCAATAGGGAGATGACGGGGGTGTGCCATTTTGATATGTGAAATCACACCCTAAAATTTATAGATTTTCCAAAAACCGTACCCGAAAATTTACAGGATATGCAAAATGCATACCCTAAAATTTAATATTATGGGTCAAAATCCCAAAAGTTTACCCCAAAGAATTATTTTTGAACATGATACCCTAAAATTTATGATCATACCAAAAATGATACCCCAAAATTTGTGGTTTCTTATGATCTTACCAAAAATGACACCCTAAAATTTATTTTCTGCCTGAAAAAAGGAACCCAAAAATGGCACATCCCGTACCAGTATATCTGGAAGTAACCCCCCCCCCACCCCCAGGTAGATTCCTAAATGTCTTGATCCCCACAGCTATCATAATCAAATTGCATCCGTCAACCTCGTTGCTCAAGCATTTACCAGGTATATTAAAGGGCTGCTGGATAATCGTATACTCTTGGGACTTTCATTCAGACTTGTTTGGTCTATTTTCTATTATCATGAGGCTGGATTGCTAGTAAATTTTATCAAGGATTCTAGGCCTGTTTTGAAGGATTTTGAGATGACGCATTTTCACAAAATCGCTTGTAAATAGAGAATGATACGACCGATTTTGAAAAAATAAATTTTCTTATCTAGTTAAAGACCCATTGCTAACCATGGTCCTTTGTGGCGCCAAAGTCGACTTTCGTATTATCTGAAAGTCGTTTTTGGCCTAGATTCTCTTTGTCTTGCTTTTTTTTCGGCGCACAAACGATCATGGTTAGCAATGGGTCTTTAATGTGTTAGCTACACAGGTATTATCAGTTAATAGCAATTTTAAAAATTATTTGAGAACTACAGGCTTTCAAACGTCATCCATCTTTTTTCTTACTCCCCTGGTACAGTGAATAAACTTCAAGATTGATGAAAATTCCCTTTCACTTTCTTCGTAGATCAAGCTAAAAGAAATATTCGAATCAGAGACGCAATTATTCCTCGTCTTAGAATTGGTTACTGGAGGAGAATTATTTGACAGGTGAGGTTAATATTCTCAAATTTTTGCTGTCCTTTGACTGCACTGACCTCTTTCCGGATGCGTCAAAACGAACTTTACATTTTAGATAGCCAACTGCAAGTACAACATAACTACGCGTGCAACATGGCGGGCGCACTGAAATTGGTAAAATTGATTCTAATGTACTGCTTGATTTATTTTTATGCAAGATCAGCCGGTACAGTTAAATCGGACAGAAATGAAAATGAAAATCATGAAAAGCAAAGCATTTTTGCCTTTGGCTTAGAGCAACTTCACCAACGTTATCGAAGCCTCGTCACGCGGAAATGTGCAGATGGCCTAGCCAAAACTGCAAGAGTAAGGAAACCAAAATATCCTATAACCCATAGATGCAACCAAATATGGAACAGCATTCCAAATGAAATTAGAATGGCTAGCAGTTTAGAAATATTCAAAGCTAAAATAAAGCAGTTTTCCATCCCTTGCATTTGTAGGCTCTGTACCCCGTATTTACAGAATCTTGGCTACATTAATCAGATTTACTAAAAATCTAAATCTAGATATCGTTTTCGTTTCGTTTTTGCCACTTTACTATTAATTATGTTTATGTGTATTAATTATGTTATGTTTGTTGGTATTAATTAGCTGATTCTTGCATTTATGTATTGTAATTAGCTATCTTACCTATTTACCAACGTTAAATAAAGTATGAAAAAAAAAGGAAAGTTTCTATTTGTTGGCGTTTACAAATTGTTGAAAGACTTAATTATAGTTAACAATAGAAGTGGGCTGTTTATCTTCCTGTAACACTTACTCGGACAGTTTTGGTGTAGTTGGCTTTTAAAAAGTGAAGTTTGCTTTGGGGCATCGGGTAGAGGGAACTCACAATACATGTCAAGAATTTGCAGAAACTTATGCTGGAGGTATACAAATGTGTTACTTCTGGAAACCCCTCCTTTCTGATCAGTGGAAGTTCTTCAATCGAAAAGTACTTCCATACAATTTAAGAATAAAAGATCTCCTCCAACTTCCTAAGACGAGGACCAACAAATATGGAAATGAGACTCTTTCATTTATGGGTAGCATTGTATGGAATCGGCTTCCAGACCAATATAAAGCTGCAACGAATGATAATGAGTTTAAAACGAACATTAGAAGTTGGAAGGGATCTGGATGTAACTGCTGCGTTTGTATTGTATAGATTTAATTTCAAACATTATAAATAGGGTAGAGTTGGCCTTTATTAGCTTTAGCTATTCCTCTAGCCAACTGAAAATAAATTGTATTAGTATTATTATTATTATTATTATTATTATTATTATCATTATTATTATCATTATTATTATTATTATAAGAAATCAAACTCTCAGCATGGACCTAAGGAGTCGTGTATTGTTAAAATAGATCAATGGAGTTAAAGTCAGCTTCCCTGGGAGGATTGAGACAATCTAAATATAGCCTATTGTATTTGATATTCTTGACAGATGAAAACAATAGGAACATAAGTGGTACGTGGAGTTCTTTTGTTCTATTCTCAGACTTAATCGCTATATCTCTGTTTATTTACTTTGAGATACGATCCAAACCTTTTTCTGAATAGTTTCAAATCCTAATTTTTGTAAATGTTAATAATATATAATTTCTTGCTCAATCTCGTTGCATCATTCTTCTTTGTCAACAACGATGTGGCCACCGTTTTTAGGGGAATTTAAATTTCAAAATGGTGGCCACATTATCCTTGACAGAGAAGAAAGGAACAAATTGATAATCCTGCATACTTCGGAGATTGCTTGCTCATTGGAACTCTTTCCTACCACATCAAACGATCAATTAAGTGCTTACGTTTCGAGCAATTGTTATTCACTCGTTTGATGAAAGCGTAGAAGATTTCGTTTCTCAATATTCATATCTTTAAAAGCATCTACTTAGCTTTGATGCTATGCGGTCGTTATCTCTTAAAACGTGGCTGGAACTTTTCGACGCCAGGAGCAAAAACATAGAGCTGATAGACGTGATAAAATCAGCGATTGCAGTTGAAAAATCACTTCGTTTACAGTAAAGGAGAAAACGCTTGATTTAGAGATAAGCAGAATGCTCTCATTTGCCAGTTTAACGAAGTTTGGTTACAGCTTTATAGTCTAGGCCGGTATTGTTTATCAGCTGTTGTCTCAAACTTTGTATACTGAAGCTGAATTCACATTTTATTGTTTTGCGGCAATTTTATGGTCACCACCCCAAATAGGATTCTTGCCTTCCCAAATATAGCCTGCGTGCAGACAAACCCCAAAGAAAAATATGGTCTGCACGCACGCTATCCCAAGTAAGGTTCTGATATGGGAAGTGTCGATAGACGATTGCGTTAAAGATGGCGTCAGGGAATTTTCACCATGATCACCATGATCATTTGTGTCTCAAGAATTTCGATTGATTTGATTGGACGATTTATCACCGGACGCAAAGGATCATAGTTAAATTCCCCGACTCCATCTTCGGCGTAACCGTCATTAGAAACTCTTAAAGTGTGAGATCAATAGACTTATTACAATTCGTCCCAGTTTTCGCTTGCAATTACGAAAACTTTTTACCTACTTCTCTATTGAATTAATTGTTCGCTCAAACAAGAACGAGCGAACAGGTTGAACGAACAGGTTTGGATCCAATATGTTTATGTAAGAAGCAAAATTTACGACGAATGGTAATAAGTCTATGAAATCAGTTGACGAAAATCATTTTTCGCCTTTTCACTTAAGTTTCATTTACAAGTCAATTTTAAATTCTTTTTCCGCGGGAATACTGTTTTTTCTCCTCAAGAAATCAGTGCCTTTACTTATGCCAGTAACTTCCTAACACTAACAGAGTGTATTGTTGCTTCTAAACCAAGGATCATTTAAGGTGCTTTGCCCTTAGAAACGCATGCGGTAAGGCCTTAATGTCCCGATGTCGATACATTTATGATTCAATATGAAATCACTTTTGCTTCCGTTGTATCATGGGTAACGTTGTAGATAATATTCGTATTTGTGTGGAAGCAATGCTTTCAGAATTTCTGCGACTTTGACTCTTCGTTTTTCATCAAATTTATGATACAATTTTATAAATTCTGTCAAAAACTGGTACCTGCCTCCATAAGTCGTAGATTTCACCAGTTGAAGCTCCAGCTTCAGATTTGATTCTCATATTTGGTCGTAGGTTGGCAAAATTCGAATTTATATTGATTGCGGATTTTTCTTTGATTTTGAATCACGAAATACTGTAAATTTTGTTGTATCATTACTTTCCCCTCTTATTACGTTAAGCTGTACTTAAGTTTCTTTAATTTTTACTTGCAGGATTGTTGAGAGGCAGTACTACAACGAAAAGGATGCGGCTGATGCAGTTCGACAAATTTGCGAAGCTGTTGCGGTAATTTGATGATTTCATTTTACATGGTCAATGTAGTGCTTATGAGAAACTAAAGTATATTTGAAAACTACTGAGACCAACATCATTTTCGAGGCTCGTTGGCATTCTAATGATATCAAATAAGGTACCTGTCGAAAGCTGGAGTCGAACCTGATTTGAATATCGTAAATTTTAATCGATTTTGATATTGTGTTGGTCCGAAATTTGCACCGTAAATTTAGGAGCTTTTTATCCAGGTGAACTACAGAGCTCACTTGATCTAGAAATAAAGCCCAGACATTGCTGGTTATGAATCAACCTCGTTCCCATGACCCAAAAAAGGCTATTGAAATCCAGCATGGCAGCCTTTTTGGGATTCAGTATTGACGTAGGAAACTGGCCCTCGGAACCAGGTTGGTTATGAATGTGCGAAGCAATCCACCATAAATTTGATTGATTTATTACAGTAACTCGAAATAAGCACACATCTCCTTGATTTTCGAAATTCTGTGCTATCGCAATAACGGGGGCTTGAAAAGTATTTCATATGCAGTTGTACTCTGTCAGCCTTTTCAAATGTTCTTCACCTAAAGCTCTTCCTTCCAGCCTTCTTGGGACGGATTCTGGTTTACAAGTCCAGTAGAGTTATAACAGCATATGTTCCAAATCTTTAAATTGGCGTAAAACGGTCGGTGTAAAATTATGTGACCTATTTCTCTGAAGTTAATGGCTTGAAAGAAGCTTTAGCTACCTTGCTATAATTCTGCCGTTGGACTTTCCTGAAATCTGCAACATTTTTCGAAATTACAGCGAATTTTATATTTCAACTCATTTGATGATGTGACGTCATCAAATTTCTAAATCGTAAAATTTTTCTTAAATTCTTAAATAGAAGAAAAACACTATAATTCTGAAATTATTGAATATCTCTGAAAAGTCCAACGGTAGAATTATCGCAAGGCAGCTAAAGTTTCTCTCAAGCCATTCAATTCAAAGAAATAAGTCAGATAATTTTACACCGACCTTTTTAAAGATTTGGAACCTATGCTGGTTATAACTTTTCTCACGAGACTTTCCAGATGACCTCAGATGCTATAGAAACCTGTTGTTATGTTGCTAGATTGCTCTTCAGGTTCCTAGAAAGAATTTCTTGAAGTTCAACTCACACTGATTTCCTCACACTGTGTGTAATCACAGCTAAATACTATTTTGTGTTGACTGATTCACAACTGAATGCTACTTTGTTTATTGTTCGCTGTGTTTTTATACATATATTTGTTCAAGCCAATCTCAATTAATCCGTGCAACGTTCTGAACAATAGATTTACTTTAGCTTTAAATTTTAACACCCTTGGGGTTTGTAACTCCCGACTGAGCATTAATAAGCATCTACTGAGTTGTTTTTCTTCATTTTGTTATCTATTTTTGCTCAAAAGATTCAGAAAGTTGTTCTAGTTCTGGTTTTAGAATAGTATTTCCTTCCTTAATCTTAATCCTTAATTTAGCCTATTCCCAACTTAGAAACAGTTGAATAGCAGCACAGGACTTTCATTCAGCTTGGAACAATAGGCTAATTGTTATCAGCATTTTGCTCTCTACCTGCAATAGAGAGCTGTTCAAATTGATAAACCTTGGAGAGAGCGATAACCATTCAGCTTCTGGTTTATCGGGGTTCAGAATCTTATGTTTACATTTAAAGGTCGATAAAGAATTGACTCGTTCTGCCGAACCAATTCCTATTTCACCTTTTCAGCCGAGCATCTGTAAAGTCCTGTTTCTTCATATCGTTCTGTTAAGCAGCTTTTGCAGAAATGATCCAACCCTCTACCAGTTGTGCCGAAGTTCTTTGCCCCGTTGACAGCCCTCTAAAAGGAAACTTCATTTTCCTACCCCCAGAAGTTTAACACGAACATAGAAATGTGAACCAGTTCTTTGCGAAGTTCTTTATGTGAACCTTCCTTTGAACGTGCTCTCTCGAGAAAAATATGTCGCCACAAAAAGATAAAATAACCTCCAAAGTCAACTGAATCAGGTCGGAGAATTTTTCAAATATTGTTTCTTTATAATGGGCCTTTTTTTATATTCCATTAAAAATTTACAAGTCAAATTACTAATTACGCTACCTACGAATTACTCCACGAAACACTACAAGGACGATACCCCAGGGAGCAATAGATTATGACAACCCTGCGGCCATTACATTGAAAGAGACAAAAACTACCTGGTGAATCAGAAGAAAATGTACTACCCGCCCGCAGAGCCGCACCCAAAGAGCCGCTCAACCGATTCGAAAGATATATTAAACAATTCTCTCAAAGCGTCAAGGACGCTTTGAAAAAATTAAGTCCTGGCCTAAGTCAAAGACTGACATTTGAGATGGGCAAAGAAATGGGCCTTCAAAGAGGCAATAAACTTTTTGGCACAATCACTAATTTTAGAAATGCCATGACCTATTTTATAATCTGTAAATGAAATATTTCCTCTTTTAGTATCTCAATGACAATGAAATTGTGCATCGTGATTTGAAGGTAAGTATCTTAGTTGCATGCAGCTTGCAAAGCCTTATTGTTCGTTAACTGGTTTTGTTGTGATTTAGACCTGTGCAGTTTCGGTACTGCAAAAACCACCAAAATCCGAAAATTCTTCTAATGTTAAAATTTTCTATTGGAGACGTTATATCAATGATTAGGTCAATTTTGAGCAATATAGATTATCTTATCCTCAACAAAATTTTGAATTTTAAGAGGAAAGTTATGAAAGTTTGTGAGCAACCTTGTTTGTCAGCATACTACGAAATTACACAAAAATATTAGAAAAATCTCTTTGCCCATTTGAATTCTTCAACATGGTTTATTATGCCAGAGAGTAATAATGTCGTGAACATATACGAGTTGAAGGTCCATTTGAAAGTGTAAGGTTAAGGATCCTATGCAATCTTTACAATCATTTCAAAGATGATCTGGTCTTTGATACAACTGAAGAAAGGAGATTTTTAAGATCAGCAGTGAACCTAATTGTTTTGATTTTCAAACATGGAATTTGTTTACTAAAAAAAACAAGTTGACATTAATTGCAGACAAGGCAAATAATTGGATGCTACAAGATTACACTCTTATTGGAATAGAACTGAATCGATTGTTCAATTTTGAGGTCCATCTTTCTATAGGCAACAGTCAACACGATTTCAGTTCCGTGTGTTCACTTTCAAAACAGTCTGCAAAGTATAACGCTGTTCTTCCTAAACAGCGTTATACTTTTATGAAGCCATGTAATATTTTTTTCTCTTTGATTGCAGCCTGAAAACTTGCTGTATGGAAGCCCAGCCGAAGACGCCCCTTTGAAGATAGCTGACTTTGGGTTGTCAAAGATCCTTACAAATAACTCTACGATGCAGACTGTTTGTGGCACGCCAGGATATTGTGGTAAGAGCGAACATGCCTTATTCAATTCATTGTGATGTGGCATTGTAGATACTGCAGTGAAATCCAATTTCGATTAAGGGGAAACAGGACTACAAATTGATTTTATACCTTGTAACAAATATTCCTGATTCTTGATAGCGATATCAGATTGCTGTAATTTCATTTCAATTCCATGTAAGATTTTGTATTACCAGTTTCGTCGCATGATTACGCATTTTACAAGGGCAGCGACTTTTCATCATAAAAATTTTCGATGTGAATAGGTTTTTTAAACTTCCATGAAACATGTAAATGAAGGTGGATTTCATACGATATCTACTTGAGTACAACCTACCGCACAATTGATACAAACTAAAGACTAGTCCAAATTCATAGTGGATCAGATCGGAGTGAAATGAAATTCATTCGATAATCTAATAACCAGAAATCGATCATTAAATAAAGTATGCAATCATAAACTTTTCTACTTTTTTTAAAAACTGATTTTTTAACTCTCGAGGAAGATGAAATGTGCTTGCGTATTTTCTGTATGAGGAGATTCACTACAATTTAATAGAGCGTTTGACACGTTTTCACACATTTCGCGATCAAGGAATTTTCGTTAAAAATCAAATTTTTCTATATATCAAGGGCTTGAAAAATGCGAGCAAATGGCAAGAACTACTTCTGTATTTCGTCTAACAAGCAGAATTTGAATATTCCCAATCCATCCAGTTCTCTATGTACTACGAATTTTCAAACTCTTCTTCTCATTCTAATTTTAGCACCTGAGGTTCTCCGAGGTGAAGAATATGAACCAGCAATTGATATGTGGGCTGTTGGTGTCATCACATACATTTTGTAAGTACAAGTACAAAGTCAAATCATATAAATGTATTGTATATAATGTATATGTATATAATGTATAAAAATATAAATAATAAATTATTTTGAAGATAAACTGGAGTTCTTTTAGCCCACGATGTACCATAACCTCAATGAGGTAAAATTCAAAATATTGTAGACAATATCACAATTATTTTTCCAAATAGATTATAACACTCAAATTGGATTTTTTTCTGCGAACTGATATACCTCCCTTGTGATGGAAGCAACGTGAAAGGAGAATACTGAACTCAAATTCGATTTTTTCTGCGAACAGCTAGCCTTCCAGTAGACTTATTACATTAACAATAAATAACAATTCAATTGCCGCAGGGTATGATATGTATTACCCGGTATAGTAATTGTAGTTTGTCAATGTTGTATTTTTATGGGAATGTATATAAAAAATAAAAAATAAATCAATTTAGCAAAACTTAGACTCATGTACTCAGTCTAACCTTCCAGTAGGAGACAGAAGCCGAGCATTTTCGGTATGTATTTTGTGAAGCAATTTATATTCGCAACATAGGTGCTAATAATTGTGGTGATATTTTATCAGGTTGTGTGGATTCGAGCCATTTTATGATGACAGAGGAGACCAGGCTATGTTTCAACGCATTCTGAAATGTGACTATGAGTTTATGTCACCTTGGTGGGATGAGGTCTCCGTCAATGCCAAGGTGAGTCAGTTTTGAATCAATTGACAATAACGCTAAAGATGGCGGCCGCGCAAAGCATGCTGGTAAAAAGCTCCCTGACGACCACCTAACAACACAAAAATTCTGGTCTGCCGTTTCCACCAGCTAGCTGGGGTAAAGTTCGAAGCAAGTAATCAATGTAAACAAATATAAAATTTTGTAATTCGAACGCGAATCTTTAATTAAAACTTCAATTCGAATCAAAACTTTACTTTTTCTGCTTTGGAAAGGTTTCCTTTCGAACCATATTGCATTCGAATTCAAGGTCGATTTGAATACAAGCTAGCTGGTCGAAACGGCAGACCGAAATCTTTATGTCGTTGGGTGGTCGTCAGGGAGCTTTTTACCAGCATGCATTGCAGCAAAACACAATGGAGTCTTTGGAGCAGCCATCGTTAGTGTTATTGTCTATTTTAGAGAAGAAATTGATTTTTAAATTGCATTTGTATCACATTTATGTCTTTCGAAAAGGACTTTGTTTAATTGTTTTCTATGAAACAATCCTCCCCAGTGCATTGACTTCTCATTTTCAGAGAGGATTTTCATTCGACCTAAAAGCTATTTTTCAACGGAGCCTGAATTAAATTAAAAATTAACTTGATGAAAACTATAACCAAGTATAGAAAAATTAGATTACATTAATTTACACTATTAAAAAGGTCCTGTTAAAAACTGATTACAGTGCTGTAATTAAAATATAGGTACCCCTAAAATGTTTATAGTTATTTCGGGCAAATGTATGACTTTCTAAATTCGAAACAGATGACGAATTAATGAAAATAGATATCAACAAGCTTTCCAAACATATTTTTACTCACCCTGTAATAGAAGGGGAACTATTTAAAATTCAGAATGGAAAGGAAACGCATTATTCCCCAGGAGAGGCTGAAATTAACTTTAAGTTTGCAAAAAACTATGATGCCTAAATCAATTGTTGACAGTGTATGTCTCGACCTCTTGGGCTTCTAGAATCGCAGGAGACTATGGAGTTTCCATGATCTTCCACATCAGGACCGTTTTGTCATTAGGTTTTTATCAGGTCTTTGAATTTATTTAACTAATCCGTTCAAAGAGACCAGACGTTTGCCAACCTCAAAAATGCGAATTTGTGTAATTCATCATAAATTGGATTAAAGTCAATGTTTTCAATCAGATTAATCTATAATTCCAATCTAAAATTATTAATTCATATCTTCTGCTCCTGGATGATAGGATTCACTTTTGATATGCCTATCAATCTGGAATCTATAAACTGTTTGATGTTAATCTAAAAGGAGGAGCTTATCCTAACCTCAAAAGGCAGATGGTTGACATCTCGATGAAAAACAAACGAAAAAGCTGTTCTGCTTTATTTTACTAGGCATGTGGGGGGGGGGGGAGAAAGGGTGTTTTTAGATGAACCCCACTTTGCGGCATGTAGGGCTGTGATGTTGCAAACCTTGATGAAAATCTAAAAGGATCAGGTTATCCAAATTTCAAATAGCCCTGAAGCTATTCTACTATTTGGTCTATTTTTAATTCAAAAATCTGTCGCCTGGAGTTCAGATACTTTAGAGCCGCTTACTGTCCAAGCCTAATGCGCATGGCTGTCTGAGTTATAAACTTACGTACAGCATAGCTTGGCCTTTAAGATAAAACTTGTAGATTCAAATTTAACCCTCCCATTTCGTTATTTAAAGTATCGGTCCGAAGTGGAAGCATTGGCGCACCCTGTATGATTGTTTCTGTTGACAAATATTATCAGTCTATAATTTACCATTTCTTCTCTTCTTGTAGGATCTAGTCAGTAAATTGATTGTGAAAGATCCAAAGAAAAGACTGAGTGCAAAACAGGCCCTTGCGCATCCATGGGTCCAGGTAAGTCACTATTATATGAAGGACTAACTAAATGTAATAGGTGATCGTTGTTTTTTTTTTCGGGAGAGAGATGATAAAATTACTGGGTGAAAAACATGTTTTGAGCAGTAGTGTTTTACGCAATATCGCATTTTTATCATAAAAGCTATAGATCGTTTTCATCACGTGACCAACATACATAGCAACCGTTGTTATCCGCCATGTTGGTGTTCCATAAGATCACGTTGCAGCGAGGAATTACTACATTTTTATACTAACGATCATTTCAATACTTATTAAAAACATATTTTAAGGAATCATTTGCGTTTTTATATGATTTTTGCTTTAAAGAATTTATTTTAAATATGGTTTTGTGTCTAATTGTCGGCTGTGGAGAAAAAACGGGAAGAAAGCGAGGCGAGAAACGTGAAGAAGACCAAAAGGGCCTAAAGTTTTTCCGGGTTCCAGCAGTTATTACTCATCAAGGAGAGCAAACTGAACTGTTATCTGCAGAGCGCAGAAGAAAATGGATATCAGCAATAAGCCGGGAAGACATCACAGATAAAAAATTGGCAAATGACCGAGTTTGTGGTCGTCATTTCGTTTCGGGTGCAGCTGCCAAAGACTGGGACAAAACGAAAACCATGGGAGGCTAGCCGTTCTAGAATAGGTAGCAAGGAGACAAATACAGTTCCTAATACGCATATGATAGCTACGATCATTGGTGAAGTTTATTTTCCAAAAAGAGTTGCGGACGCCTTGTAGCGCCAGACGAAAGTTTGGCCTAAATCCGGTAAAATCTTATATGCCTTTGAGTAGAAAACGAAACTTTGGACTAAATCCGGTAAAACTTATAGGACTTTGAGTAGAAAACAAAAACTATGGGAGGCTAGCCGTTCTACAGCTAGCAGCAACGAGAAAAATACAGTTTCTAATACAACTATGATAGCTACAATCATTGGTGAAGTTCATTTTCGAAAAACAGTTGCGGACGCCTTGTAGCGCGGGACAAAAGTTTGGCCTAAAACCGGTAAAATCTTATAGGCCTTTGAGTAGAAAACGAAAACCACGGGAGGCTAGCCGTTCTAGAATAGGTACAAACGAGACAAATACAGTTCCCAATACGCATATGATAGCTACGATCATTGGTGAAGTTTATTTTCCAAAAAGAGTTGCGGACGCCTTGTAGCGCCGGACGAAAGTTTGGCCTAAATCGGGTAAAATCTTATAGGCCTTTTGAGTAGAAAACGAAAACCAATGGAAAACGGAAATTTAAAAATTTAAAATCTAACATATCTCATGGAAACTTTCAGATGCTATAAAAATTCTTGCAATTAAGAAGGAAAACCTCCAAATGTCAAAGTATTTCTTGTATATTTATTGTAAATTTTGCAACAAGATCTTCCATTTTGGTCCTTCCCTCCATGCCTGTTACTTCCTCCTTGCTCGTGTGTTATTGTCATCGAAGATCGCCTCACAATTTTTAGAATTAGAAATTATGTCATCGAGAAAGCTTTAAAGGAATCACCACAGACATGCGGCTTGATAGAATATCTTGAATGACCGTAAACAAACCAAGGAGTTGACCGTAAATCGGATGCGGGAAAGCCGCTACGGATAAACGGTTACTGCAGAAAGTGGAGGCTGGCTTGACGATAGCTCGTTCTTTAACATGCAAATCCAATTTTTTGCATAATCCTACAACGAGATTGATTGATTTGAAGTTTTAACATCTTTCTGTATGCTAGACTCAGTTGATTCAGTAGCCATATTGAACAACGAGGAACACCAACATGGCCGCCAACCTCGTTTCCAATTTTCGTGACGTCACGTGAAAACGCTCTAT
>REGM01000086.1:797929-818395 GCA_004194415.1 Aurelia aurita | reverse complement strand
TTCTTTCTGCCAAGTTTCGCATATAATCTGATAAACGAGTGATTTTGTAAAATTTCATATATCTCAATCCAGGGCATGAAAACCAACCGGGCGGTCGCAGGAAATTTTCAATTCATAACGTCCTGCAGGAAATTTTCCAAATATATCTTGTTCATGTATACCACTATGTTTCTCATTTTTTCATAACAAGGAAACAACTGATGAAGTCAAGCAAAACTTACCTAACATAAATTGTATCTCATGTACAATTTGTATTCACATTATGTACAACAAATATGAGATCAGTAAATCACTCAAGTTTCCTTCATGCCATTTAGAAATCATAAATGGTTCTTTTATGGGGTCCCAACTTCAGCCGTCCCAACTTCATCCACATTTATTGTTCACGATGTCTTATTTGCATTTACATAAAACCGGTTACACCTATTACTATCTTTTGAACCTGACCTCTTATTAAGAAAGCTGGACATTGTCCCTTTTCTAATCTTGCAGGAACTTTAAGCATGATTCTTGTCCGGTCGCAGGGAGGAAAATATTTTTTCATGCCCTGTCTCAATTACTGAAAGCAACTAGCATCTAAACTAACATCATATTTCTAAATTGTGGGGCTAGGATCGAAAATAATGCTCGTAATCTGTATTGTACAATTTTCCTTGAATATCTATATAAAAAAAAAATAAAATAATGCTGTTTTATTGTTCAAAACATAACAATGCACCTGGTCAGCGGTTGAATCGAATGAGAGCTATGCTCACCTAGTATATCACCTAGTATGGTTATGGAGATACATCTTTCGCTTCAAAAATTCATGCTGATTAGGTACTGTACTGTTGAAAAATTATATGTTCTCAATGTTATGCCACGTCGTATCAGAAAAATAAATCTTCCCTATAATTCTTGTGGTATAATTAGACCAAAAAGCTGCTCTTTAAGCTCTATTCACACTTCAGGTTCTTTTTACGTGAAAATTAAGGTTGGAAGCGATGATCAGTTTTTGTAGGGTTTTTTAATTAATTATGAAGACGAGGTTGTTATGATTGTATAATTATGAAGCTTTTCCTCTCGTTTTTGTCCTATCCTGCGAAGGCACCACTATTAGCTACGTGCCTGATTGACGTCACTAAAAGTGATTTTGCCATTTAATCAAAAACCATCTTTCAATAGACGATTGCGCGAAAAGTGGCGTCAAGGAATTTTACCATGATCCTTTGCGTTTCATGATAAATCGACCAATCAAATCGATCAAAATTCTTTCAGACGCAAAGGATCATTGTAAAAAAATCCCTGAGGCCATCCTTAGCGCAATCGTACGTTCGTTTAAGTGGCATAATCGCTGTAAATTACGTCAATCAAGCATTTGACGATGATACTAATGGGGCTTTCATAGGAAGACAGCATGGAGAGAAACAAGAGTAGGGACAATTTAATAGTGCCCTTTTACTCATGGCCCCACAATGCTTCAAGATGTTTCGATTATAAAAAAGAAATATTCGCTGGACTAGATAGCATCTTGAACCATTTACCATAAACATATATCAAACATTGTCAAGAACATTTATTATTCATTCATAGTCATAGTAGTAGCTTTTAATGTAATTGTCCACAGTTTGTTGTTGTATTTCTACTCGCACTTAAGTGAAGTTAAGTAGCGTCTGAGATGTATTCTTTGTTTCGATTCCGCTAGACGTGAAATGAAATGATCGAAATATGAACAAAGCTTCTTTCTTCCAGCGAGTTACGTCTTCACCTTGCACGATGAATTTTCACCCGAGGGGCAAATCACTTCTCAAAATCACTTCTCAAAATCGATTTTAAAATCACGAGATTTTTCTGTGATTTTTGTGATTTTTTGTGATTTTTGTGGTTTTTTGTGTGATTTTTGTGATTTTAGTGTGTGGTTTTTGTGTGATTTCAAGGAAGGTGTACGAAAAAATCAGTGACTTGCCCCTCGTGTCACTGGTCCAAATTGATTCTACCAAAACTAATCAAACCACTTTTAATTTTATTGATACAGTAGAAGTACAAGTGCGNCGAGGGGCAAATCACTTCTCAAAATAGTGTACGTGATGTTTGTGATTTTAAAATAACGAGATTTTTTTCTGTGATTTTTGTGATTTTTTGTGATTTGTGTGGTTTTTTGTGTGATTTTTGTGAGTTTGGTGTCTGGTTTTTGTGTGATTTCAAGGAAGGTGTACGAAAAAAATCAGTGACTTGCCCCTCGTTTCACCTGGTCCAAATTGATTCTACCAAAACTAATCAAACCACTTTTAATTTTATTGATACAGTAGAAGTACAAGCTGCGGCGCTCCTCCGTAGAAGCACGCCTGTGGTGTCTAACTATCTATGGTCCAAGGAACAGCCTGAATTACAATGGGTCATCTTTGTTTTTCGTTGCAATTTATCGCATTTCGTTTTCGTGAGAATAGGTGATCCACCACAGAATTCAAATATTAAACATACGAGCATCTCAAGAGAACATGTTGATGAAAACGTTAATTTACATAAATGTTCTATTTACAATTTTTACTTCTAGAAATACAAACCAATTTAATTGGCTACAGAAGCAAAACATCAGCTACAAATACTTACCAACAAACAATTTAGTGTCCCAAAATTGCTAGAAATGTTGCTGACATATCCTTAAAGTAAATAAAAGGATATAATGGCGATTTAGACTAAACATAGCACAAACCAATGACACGCGTCACTTATGTTCCTATTGTTTTCATCGATCGAGAACATAAAATACAATAGGTTATATTTAGGTTGACCCAGTCCCCCTAGCTAAGCTGCTTTAACTCTGTTCATTTACATTGGAAATGAAAGGAGATAATGGTGACATTTTTGCGCGAACTGCCAAAATTGAAGCTGCAAATTACGAAAGTTTCCTAGTTTTTTTATCCAGGTAGCCGGTTTCTTAAATTTTGAAAAATTGAGCCTACAGCTACAGTTTCATATAAGTGGTTTCTTACAAATGAAATACGTGTATTTTAACGACATCACCGAGGAGTTACTTCGCTCGGTTTCCATTATTAGAATAGATCTTTTGTAGTGTGGCCATCTTGCATGCGTAACTAACAGCAATGCGTGAACTTCTTGCAACAGTCAACTCTGAATATCTCTTATATGGTTACTTTCATTAATTACTTCCTTGGGGAATTTCCTAATCTCCATTGGATTGCTTTCTGGCGAATTCCCCATGAGTTCAAAAATTTTCATCTAATAAATTCGCCTACAGTACAGTATTCGCTAGATAAAGAAAGGAAACTCCGTCCCGGGAACTCCGTTCGCTTGCGAATTTTCTCATTAATTTCCAGCCAATGAGATTTTCCGAGCAGACGAACATTTTATTGTTCACGGGAGCAAAAGTCGCTTTGAATTTGAATAGAAATTTATGGCTGAGTGACTTTTGATTGTTCAAAATTCCGCCCTCTCGGAAAATTCCACTGAGTGGAAATTAGTTCGCCTAAATCGAAACTGGCCTAAATTGAAGCCTTAGCTCGCTTCAATTGAAACTGGTCTCAAACGACCATTAATTAAAGACTATAACCAAACATTATTTCGTTCTCTTGCTTGTTGCTTTCGATGTTGAATAGCATCCCACTTCGCAATCTTTTCTACTACATGTTGATTTGTCTTGACGATGTACCGGCCATGGAAATGAGTGACAATTAGAAATGTTATTCCTGTTGCAACTACAGCCAGCATCACGAAGCCGCCAATCTGAAGGAAAGATGATCAGTTTTAAAAGCTGGGGAGCTGACCAAATCATTTAGCAACTTTCGAGGATGGATAACCGAACGTGGCAAAGCGAAGAGCAACTTACAACTGTGGAGTTTGTTACGGAGTTTGGGGAGTTGTTTACAAAATTATTGACGCTAAGGTAAGTTTCTCATAGGCTAGTTACATAGTCCCAGTTATTGCTCTTCACAACAACAGCAACGCTTTTTTTAATTTTGTTTATCAACAGTCATTACTACGATGAATGTAATAAGTTTAAGGTTCTCGGAGTTTTTGGAGTAACTTTTTTGGAGTGTTCATGCAATTATTCTGTTCTTTAAAGTGATTGACTTTAAATTTTAGTGTTAAAAGATGCAATCGCACAGGTCTTAATATAGGCTGTTGTATTTGGTAATCTCGGCGCGTGCATGAACAAAGTAAAATGAAAGAAAAAATGGCGTGTGTAAGTTTTTGTTGGCCTGTGTTTTCGAAACCCCCATATTTAGCTCGGGTAATTCACGTTAATTTAGCCACATAGGGATTTTATTTTATGAAACTCTTTAAAAAAACTGTTAAATAATTTTATATATTTCTCTTTTAGCTGTGACATCCAGGGTGGAAAGTATGTAATACTTGCAAACTCTTGCTCGCAGTTTAGGCTTGTGTGCACTTCCTTCAACATAATTGGTAGCTTGAAGCTAGAAGCGCTTAGCTGATTTACGCTAATCCAACTACCAATCATAAGTTCCCAATTTTTTTTAAAACGTATTAGTTGACTTTCCACTCTGACTTGTCACGCTGTCAGAATCTTCTTTTTAGAAGGTCGACAGTATCAGGTAGATGTAGATATTAAAGTCTGATTGACAAAAACTACCTAGAGGCCTATCCTTTCCTGTTTCACTGCCCCGAAATATTCAAGAGATTTTATGCAATTACTTGTAAATTTCCTACAGAAGGATATTCAAATTTTCCGCTGCTTTCGCGCCAAACAAGATGGTACCGTTTTTATTGCTTGTGTGACGTAATGATTAACAAAATTAGCGAAACTGACTTGCGAAGATCAGTGCTGTTTTCGTGCTACAGCAATCTTTGCCGTAATGAAGCCATCAACGTTAATCCTCTATTTTACTAAAGATTACTTAAAATCCTGTTTCAGTCGTTCTTTCTTCAGAACGTATGCAGTCCTTTGGTAAACATTGCATTACTCTGACTTCAGATTTGATATGAGACGCCTGCATATTTCCTATGATATGTCTAGCAGTAGTCAGTAAAATGAATTGAAAATTGACTTCTTTATTATAAATTGGAAGTTTCAAAATTGATTTCCTGAAATAAGCGACAGCTGCTAATGATGCCATCTGCTACAAACTGTTTTGTTAGTGCTTCATAGTTGACGTCAACNAGTTTTAGCGAATATGACTGTAACAATATATAACAATTCAATTCAATGGAGCAAAACTTTGACTCATATCATCAGTCTAGGCGAAGAGCAACTTACAACTGTGGAGTTTGTTACGGAGTTTGGGGAGTTGTTTACAAAATTATTGACGCTAAGGTAAGTTTCTCATAGACTAGTTACATAGTCCCAGTTATTGCTCTTCACAACAACAGCAACGCTTTTTTTAATTTTTTTATCAACAGTCATTACTACAATGAATGTAATAAGTTTAAGGTTCTCGGAGTTTTTGGAGTAACTTTTTTGGAGTGTTCATGCAATTATTCTGTTCTTTAAAGTGATTGACTTTAAATTTTGGTGTTAAAAGATGCAATCGCACTTGTCTAAATATAGGCTGTTGTATTTGGTAATCTCGGCGCGTGCATGAACAAAGTAAAATGAAAGAAACAATGGCGCGTGTAAGTTTTTGTTGGCCTGTGTTTTCGAAACCCCCATATTTAGCTCAGGTAATTCACGTTAATTTAGCCACATAGGAATTTTATTTTATGAAACTCTTTAAAAAAACTGTTAAATAATTTTATATATTTCTCTTTTAGCTGTGACATCCAGGGTGGAAAGTATGTAATACTTGCAAACTCTTGCTCGCAGTTTAAGCTTGTGTGCACTTCCTTCAACATAATTGGTAGCTTGACGCTATAAGTGCGTAGCTGATTTACGCTAATCCAACTACCAATCATAAGTTCCCAATTTTTTTTAAACGTATTAGTTGACTTTCCACTCTGGCTTGTCACCCTGTCAGAATCTTCTTTTTAGAAGGTCGTCAGTATCAGGTAGATGTAGATGTAGATGTTAAAGTCTGATTGACAAAAACTACCTAGAGGCCTATCCTTTCCTATTTCACTGCCCCGAAATATTCAAGAGATTTTATGCAATTACTTGTAAATTTCCTACAGAAGGATATTCAAATTTTCCGCTGCTTTCGCGCCAAACAAGATAGTACCGTTTTTATTGCTTGTGTGACGTAATGACTAGCCAAATTCGCGAAACTGACTTGCGAAGATCAGTGCTGTTTTCGTGCTACAGTAATCTTTGCCGTAATGAAGCCATCAACGTTAATCCTCTATTTTACTAAAGATTACTTAAAATCCTGTTTCAGTCGTTCTTTCTTCAGAACGTATGCAGTCCTTTGGTAAACATTGCATTACTCTGACTTCAGATTTGATATGAGTCGCCTGCATATTTCCTATGATATGTCTAGCAGTAGTCAGTAAAATGAATTGAAAATTGACTTCTTTATTATAAATTGGAAGTTTCAAAATTGATTTCCTGAAATAAGCGACAGCTGCTAATGATGCCATCTGCTGCAAACTGTTTTGTTAGTGCTTCATCAACGTAGTTGAAATCGCAGCTGAGGAAATTGCTAGCCATGGACAGGGTGTCCCAAAAAAAATTGTGCCCGTTTTGTTTGGCTGCTGTAGAGGAGCTGTAACCTCAATTGTACCGATTTTTACACAGTCGCATAGAATATACTTCAACTTAGACTTTGAGACCATGCTTGAGTTAATGTGACAAGTGGTTGCTGACTTATGGTACAGGGAAGGCCAAATAAGTAGTTGCCTCAAAAACAGCACATTCTTTGTTCTCTATGACAGTAAAAATCAAGTAAATTTTGAAAGAAAGGGTTCTAGAGTTGTATCCAATTTTTTTCTATATTTTTTTAAAAGTGTTAATAGTGTTATTTATCTATAAGACAACACTATTAACCCTTGTCACAAATATAAGAGATTTCACTATCAAATTGCTCCGTTGCCGGTTCGAAGATGGTATTTTCGAACGCCATATAATAACATAATACTAGCAATAACAATAGTCAGATGTTTACTCAGAGGTTTATTACTGTTACTAGCAAGAGCAATAGCGCATTGGGTTTACTAAAAGGGTTGCTAAAATTTTTACAATTGCGGCCAATGCAACTTGTGCAGGCAATGAAATGATATAAGTATCCTCTAAAGTCCCGAAATCATGAACTCCCTAAATAGTTGCATAATAATCGGTATATTGCCTTTAATTGAGTCAATTGACCATGCATATATTGCTGTTTTTGTATGCAACAATAAGATCTTCATATCATACTTTTTCACACTGTGCATGCTCCAACAATGTGGTGGTGACCGCAGTGGTATCATTTGACAGCCACAATTTGGTCCGCAAAAATTGCTGAAAACACACAGACAAACACACAGACATACATACAAAGCCCAATGCTATGCAAGTAAGCAAGAATATTATGCTGCTTCGCAGCAATTACTTACCGTTGTGTAAAAACCATACATATTGTTGATATACGCATGACAAAACACATTCTTCTTTTGCCTGTGACAGCCACGTGTCTTCAGTGTTAAATTAGGCTCTTTCGTGATCATCGTATCGTTCATTTGTTCATATGCAGCTGATGATATATTGCTAATGTTCCTGTTTGCATCATCTACTTGCAACGGTACCATAGGCTTGATAATCTTGTTATTCATCAGGAATTTTTTAAGATATGAACAATTCGTGATTTGATTTTCTGGAAGTCCTCGTTTTGATCTATCAGGAACTGTCTCTGATAATGATACTAAGATGAGTAGAAATAAGAATGTTTCTTGAAGATGGTCTGAGACACATCTCATCAAATTTTTAGTCCTCATCTTGTTTGTGATGTTTTTCTTTGAACTACGCAAATTGAAATCAAATCTTTCTCCGAACGAGCTCAGTTGTTGCTTTCAAATGGCTTTGTTTTCAACAAGCCAAACACATTTATTTTCAACAAGGGAGATAATTGCTCTGGTGGATTTCTTGACAGAGAAATTTCTCTTAAACCCTTTGAAGATGAAATCAGTTTGCTCAAATTGATTTGACAGCGAAATCTCCCTTCTATCTGACGTATAAAGTGGGTTTCCAGCATGTAAGCATTGCTTTCAACAAGGACGATAATTCTTCTTCTTGACAGTGCTGTTTCTATTTCTACCACGCGAAAGCTATCTCAATGATGACCAAAAATGTACACAGTGATTTCCAGTGTGCACGGAGATTTCCCACAAAGAAAATATTGTCTTCTTCTAGATTCTTTCACAGTTCAATCTCTCTAGAAAAGTTCTGTCGAATTGGTTTGATGGTGAATCTCTTTTCTATTTCTACCACGCAAAAGCTATCTCAATGATGACCAAATGTACAGAGTGATTTCCAGTTAGCACAGAGTATTTTCCACAAAGGAAATATTGTCTTCTGCTAGATTCTTTCACTGTGCAATCTGTCTAGAAAGTTTCTGCAGAATTGATTTGATGGCGAAATTTCTGCTTATTCCTCCAATATTAGAGCTATCTCAAAGATGTTAAGGTGGTATACAAAATGATTTACAGCAAGAACACAGTACTTTCCACAAATGAGATAATGTCTTCTCCTATATTGTTTCACAATATAATCTCTCTTAATTGTTTCTGCCAAATTGATTCGATGGTGAACGTCTTTCTCTTTCTCCAAAGTAAAAGCTATCTCAAACGATAAGAACGTGATATAAAAAACTTAATAGGCCCGAAATCTCTCGAGTGTTTCTGCCTAGTTCAATGATGGTGAACTTTCCTTCTATTTCTCCAACGTAAAAGCTGTCTAAGTTGATGAACTAAGTAATTTTAAACATACACAAAATATTACGCGCAGCGAAGATGACTACTTAAGTAGAATCTTTGACAGTGAAATCTCCGTAAGATATTTCTGCTGAATTAATTTGACGGTGAAATCTCTTTTATCTCTCAAGAGATGACAAGGCAATGTCAAAATTGATGATGAATTCCAACAATCACACAGTTGCAAATCTAGGCCAATATCTCAACTCTTATATAAAAACTTTGTTATTCGCCCACTCAACCAGTTGGAGATAGTCAAAATCACTAGCTTTCTTTCCACAAATGTAACAATAAAACAGTTTGAGCACTCCAGTTATGATAGAAAACCATCTAAATTAATTTCATTCTTGTAGTACTTTGTCGAAACAGTAACTCATTGATCTAAGAACTTCTGCATGCTTCTAATTTCACCTGTTCAGTCAATTGAACAAGGACACGTTTTGGCAAATTGTAAACATCTCAATTGAGATCTTTCTATTTCACGTTTTATGTTATGTTTATCCTTTCAATTCGTAACTACAGCTGCTATCCTGATGCAGTCCGCGTTTAAATTTGTGAAGGCCTTCATATGTGATCTTCAAAGCTTGTAAATAGAGCTTTCTCTGACATGCATCAAATCGTCATTTGTTCTTTAAATTTGTGTGCTTTGAAAGTTCTCCAATGAATATTGGTTTGTGCATGTTTATGCAATGAGCTGATAAACCTCTAAAGGCCTTAAATTTTCTATCAAGTTTGAGACTTAAACAAGTCTTCTCTTTCCTTTACATAAATTGTTATGTTTTCTTTAAATTTGCTCCAACAAATACTGGAAGCTGCTAACTTGACGATATCTGCTAAAAACCAGCCAAAAGGCCTCAAATTTTTGTATAAGTTCGAGCCTGTAAATTGAACTTTCTTCTAATTCTGCCTTTCTTTAATTGTTATGATTGTCCTTACTACCGCTTTTTTCAATAGTTACTGAAGACTGTTACATTTATGCAATCCAGTTCCAAAGTTGTGAAAGTGCTAAGATCATTCTCTGTATTCACAGCTTGTAATATGAATTTCTCCTCCCTCTGCCTTTTATTAATTGTTATGATCGTCCTTGATACTGCTTTCAATAGAAAACTGATATATTTATGCAATCCACTTCTAGACTTGTGAAAGTGTGAAGATCATTCTTCTTGTTCACAGCTTGCAATATAAACTCTCTCTGTTTTTCACAGCTCGCAGCATATGCTATTGTTATGGTTGTTCTTTCTACTGTTTCAATAGAGACACAATGATGTTATGTTTTTGTAATCCTGTTATAAACCTGTTAAAAGCATCTGTTTTACAGTGTAAAGCTTGACAAATCTATCATGCGATCTATTTTAAACCAGCTCTTTTAACAGCGAACATCTGCAAGCCTCAGCGCTGCAATGCGTTCTTGGTTCTTTCAAAGTAGCTACAATCGAAATATTATCTTTTTTAAGTTGAAATTTGAAGATCTTAAGAATTCTATCTGTGAATCTTGTTTCTAAGTAGCTCCTGCATCTTTGAATAATGCCTCTGATGCTCTTTTACTGATGCAATCTTCTTGCTAAGATCAGAACTAGATATTCTTCGATTTGGGGGTATGTTTACATAAATTTAGAAGATCTTCGGTATATTCTATCAGTTTATTCCGACATTTAACTTACTCTTGTTCCTTTCAACATGATCTCCAAAGTTTTTATTTCAAGGAAATCTTTTCACAACCTTTCTGCATAAATGTTCTTCGATTTGTGTGAGGGTTGTCTTCAGACAATGTCTATTTGATCTTGTTACTGTACACAATTTCTCACTGATCATGAAAATCTTCCGCATATGCAACTTTTTGATGAAATTTGTCGACAGTAAACCAAATATCTTTCAAATCAAAATGATGACAAATTCAATTTGTAGACCCAGTCTATCAGCTGTCCTCTACTTATTCACTCCTGTAAGTTTCTATAACTTTTCTCATTTTTTATTTTTGAAGCTGTTATGTAAATAGAATCTGTTCATAATCTTGTTAAAACGAAGTCTTCATTCCTATGAAGTGCTACATCATCTATTTTCCTTGCTTCAAGATACTGTTATTGACATAAATATCTTTGATCTCTAAAGCTGCTAACTTGATGTAATCTCTTTATAATCTTGTTAAAAAGCTTTTCTTTTTAATTAGAAAATCTGGATATCTTGAAAGATCTTCTCGCTTTCGTGTGCTCTTTATTTCACAACTGTATCCTTCAACATCTTTTTATCATTAGTCTTCAAAGCTGTTAACTTAGCTTTTCA
This sequence comes from Aurelia aurita, assembly GCA_004194415.1. Classification (NCBI taxonomy): domain Eukaryota; kingdom Metazoa; phylum Cnidaria; class Scyphozoa; order Semaeostomeae; family Ulmaridae; genus Aurelia; species Aurelia aurita. The sequence continues at coordinate 807,334 of REGM01000086.1, read as the reverse complement.
TTGACGTCGTACAATACAGCCAATTATCGTTCAATTGACAGAGTAAAAACTTTGCTCCAGAATTGTCAATAGCCTTCTACAAGCTGTTGGTACTGTCGTAAATCTCGTGAGATTCTTTCGTANTTATTCACTCCTGTAAGTTTCTATAACTTTTCTCATTTTTTATTTTTGAAGCTGTTATGTAAATAGAATCTGTTCATAATCTTGTTAAAACGAAGTCTTCATTCCTATGAAGTGCTACATCATCTATTTTCCTTGCTTCAAGATACTGTTATTGACATAAATATCTTTGATCTCTAAAGCTGCTAACTTGATGTAATCTCTTTATAATCTTGTTAAAAAGCTTTTCTTTTTAATTAGAAAATCTGGATATCTTGAAAGATCTTCTCGCTTTCGTGTGCTCTTTATTTCACAACTGTATCCTTCAACATCTTTTTATCATTAGTCTTCAAAGCTGTTAACTTAGCTTTTCATTGACGTCGTACAATACAGCCAATTATCGTTCAATTGACAGAGTAAAAACTTTGCTCCAGAATTGTCAATAGCCTTCTACAAGCTGTTGGTACTGTCGTAAATCTCGTGAGATTCTTTCGTAGACTTGTTACAAAGATGTAACGTTCCAAAAACTTCCGTATAATCGTTTCAACTGAATATTAGTTCATCTGAAAGTCCAAATTCTTGGACTAACTTCTGATTGTATCTTTTAATTTCTTTAGTAATGCCAACACCTTTCTTTAATTGATAAGCAAGGTTTTAATGTTCCTGAAATTCTTCCATAAACTTGCTGCAAACAAGTTTATTTTGATTTGAGAGCTGACAATCTTGAGCTTTGCTTCTTCTCCGTCAATATCTTTCTGTAACTGTAAGTATGTCAATAAAATTCTTAGAGAATTTAGCTAGATTTTAGAATAGCTTTCTTTTCTGATCTTCAATCAACAGAGACACTACAACATATTTTGCTATCTCCCTTAGATGTTGAATACAACCACCATATCATTGTCAATTGTCAAAGCACACAGTTTCAACCACGTAAACAATTCATTCAACTATATCGCTCGCAAAGCTTCTTCATAAGGTCTCATGTGGAAGTCAAATAGGTTATATCTCTGGTGTTTCTTAACGCAAGTCTCAAAGTGATTTAGAGGCAAACTTGTAGCTGGAAATTGAGAGTAGCTTGCCTGATATATAATGACAATTATCTGGCGAATTCGTCAATAAAAGTTTCCGTGAACTGTCTAAGGTTGCTGCTTCAAAATGATGGAAAATGCACTCGAAAATCCAAACGAAAATACTTCTTCGCTTCTTCTCTATTGTTCAACTCTCGAACGTCAAAATAAATCTTGTCTGGAAGGAATTCTCAAAACAAACGAGGTAATCCTGTCAAAGATTTTTGCCTCACACTTTCTGAGATCGCTTGGAGACATATATAAACTTCTGACAATCCAGAGTAAACTTTCGCCAATATATTTGCTATGTTCAAACTTTGATAATCATATATCATACGAAAGGACGTCCAGACATAGTTCGTAAGGTAAACTAAATAATCTTTCCAAATAATACCCGCTCGACAATCTTGAAGCAGTCGGAAACGTCTGAAGGGTTTTAAAATCCAAAGCAAATATTCAACACTCAATTTTATTGGCAATCTTCAAATCTCGATGAAAGCTGATGTCAAATAAGTCTCGTCTGGACAAACAGTCGAATGAAAATCTAGTTATCGTTTAATGTTAATTTTTTTCTCCTGTCTGAAATCTTCTGAAAGCATGGAGAGCTTTGATCATATGAATCCAAACTCGTATCCTTTCCCTTTTCTTAAGTAAACAAAACGATAGCTCTAAAATTAACTAAAATTTCTTCTGAACGAAATTCTCCAAAAGCGAATAGTGCTCACTGGTATCAATGTCTGTGTCTCACTTTATCTACTCTTCTGAAAACATCAAAGGCGAATTCTAACATCAACGAAAATTGTTCAGCTTTCCTTTTCACCAAAATTGTCAAGTCTCAAGAATTTGAAAGTTCAAGAAGAATTTCATCTAAAAAAGTTCTCAAAAGAAAACGTAGTAATCCTCTCAAGGTTTCTGCTTCTAGTATTCAGGGATCGACTGAACACGTCAAAAGCTTTGAAAAATCGAAGAATGATGTTCAGCTTTCTGTTTATTTGCAATTTTCAATCTTCAGCTATTCCAAATTCAATTTGAAATTTCGCCAAAATCTTGCCAAAGATGTCTGCTCTGCTGCTTCACAAATCTCTTGCAAACGTCGGAAACGTTTGAATATCCAAAGCAACGTTTAAAATTCGCTCTTGTCTGTAATTTTTAATGCCTTGTCATCTTGAAACCCAAATATCATATCATCTGCCATAACATCTAGGCAATCAATCTAAGCGTTAATAATGCAGTGCGTCTAGTCCCATTGATCTCTACGTCTGATTCTGGTGTGACTGTTTCTCGAGCTTGTGATAAATTCTAGTAAATTTTGCAACAACTGAAAGAAAATTAAAAAGCTAGTCAATAAGATTATTGTTACGGGAGAGCTCATGACCATATGTTGCGAATTGTAAGCCTCTTTGGGTTATATAAGTCCAGAATCATCCGTAGATTTTAGGCAAAGCCTTATTACTTAAGTCTATGAATTTTACAATGCACAATCTAGGGCGTAAAATAAGTTGATAGAGATCATTATTGTGTATTAAATTTTTGCCAAACGCATGACATTTGTTGAAGTTTCATCCATTCTCTGTTCATTGGTTTACTCCTTAAAGGGTCTCCAAGTTTATAGTCTCCAAATTTTGGTCGGAACAGTGATTTTGCAGTTTTTTGATAGGCAATATCACACAGACTTCATTTGATTTTGAAGATAAATCCTTGTGCTTGACAGAGGAGCAAACCAAACATTCATATCTCTTACGATTGCTCGGATACAAGTGGATTTTCAACTGTCACTTTTTTTTGACTTGGGTGAAGCCAATACCACTGGAACTTTAAGCAGGCGCATTTTAGTGTCGTGTGAAATAGTAGATGGGCGTATAAAATGGATGGTAAATTAAACCATAAACAGGATTTATGATACTCACGACCTTCTTGCTTGTTGATGTTTAGGTAAATCAAGAACCAAGGCCTTCCGATTATTTGTTGGAAGAATTATTGATATTTCTTAAAATAAATCCCAAAGACATAACGCTTGTCCGACGGTCCTTTTGGGACGGAAATGATAATTTATTTAATCAATAATTGTAATTATAGTTGACTTTATTTTTTAGCTAGACTTGAAAAGCAATACTCGCTGTGGATATGCTCATTAAACCTTGTATGTATGTACGGAAATTTTAGAACGAAACTTAAAAAAGTAATTGTGTCAGTTGTATAATCACTTGTGGCTATATCAACCAGGCACGTGGTGATAACATGAAAGAGAGACAGCAGTGTATGTTCAATTCATTCATACAGCTTTATTCAGTGACTAGCTCAGTAGCAATCAATGAATGAACTTGAATTTCCTTTTAATATTATAATATGATCTGGTCCCATCAATCAGGCACGTAGCAATAACATGAAAAGAGGCCCCCGCAGGCAAGAGCGTCAAACAGAAAAATAACAGTTTACATCCAGACAATAACGCTAAAGATGGCAGAAGGTAGACTGATGATATGAGTCAAAGTTTTGCTCCATTGAATTGAATTATTATTTATTGTTTAATGGGTATTGTGGGGCTATGGTTAGGGGGAATGGAGCGAAAACAAGGACTCATGTAATAAGTCTAACTGAATGCCCCGTGTTCGAATTCAGACCTAATGCAATAAAAAATTTAGAAGCATGGCTATCATCGTTCTCATTTACACAGATTTTTTCGATTAGGGCTCTTGAAATTTCCTGTACAAGATAAAGAACAGTAGCATAACTATAGATTATGCAACATAAAATTTTCGGGAGCAAATGCTGAAACAGAATATTGACAAAGTTAAATATTTAGAAGGGTTGGCTATTATCTTCCTCGTACTTTCGAGTCCGGAATAGACGGGGGGCCTGGAATAAACAACGCGGGTGGAAAATGTACCGAATGCTAATAAACGGAATAAACGGGGTGGGTGGAAAATTCGATCTGCAGTGACAGAGCGGAAACGAGGGGCGCCTGCGTACTACGAGTTCGAAAATCGAAGGATGGAAGGCAGCAATTCATGCCGTCGAGAGTCTGATCTAGGAAAAAAAATTCAATGTTTTCCATCGTAAAATGCCTATTTGGGGCAATTTATAGAGGCAAAGTATTAATAGGATGTTACACATCTTGATTTATTTTCTTTTGTCATTCTGTTATCGGTAAAAAAATTTATATAAACGAAATTTCTTATGCAAAAACTAGCCCATTGAAATGGCTGATGACAGATCGAGAGCGACAATTTCCAAAGTGTTCACGCCACAAAAGTCCCAAAGATAAGGCCGTTTTGCAATAGATAAGGGATTTTGTACGTTCAACGTGAGCTTTGGGGATGCCTCCACCATATATCAAGAGTTCTCATAAATCCAAGGTTGTTCTTGCCTGCAACACCGAAAGAAAGTGTAGGTTTGATTAATTTCGAAAATTTTTGAAGTCCCCTAAAATTCACAATAATGTTAATTCACGGCAGGGACCTCAGTTGGAAGAAATTGCTTGAAATCACTTACCAATGAATGAATTCTTGTTCGCACCAGTTGCAAAATAGGTTTATCCTCCAATTATAAGAGTTTTTGTCAAGAGTTGACCATCATCCGCGATAAAAAGAGGTGATATTTCAAATAAATCCAGAATTCTTGCCTAAATTGGCTTCTTCGATGTTTCTAGTAGTCGGATATGCTTCAAGTCGTCACTAGAACGCGACTGACGTATAAAGCACTTCAGAATGATGCAAAACTTGTTTGAAGCGGAATGGGTATTATGGGGGTATGGTTAGGGGGGAATGGAGCAAAAACAAGGACTCATGTAATAAGTCTAGGCAGAAGGTAGCTTTTTGCCATCATCCCTTGCATCCCTTGAGCTTCAGATTGATATGATTGGTCGATCCTTGTTCGAATGCAAAGGATTATGATAAAAAGATCCGTTCAGCCATCTTCAGCGTTATCGTCTACTCGCTCATACTTCTTACAGTTCACTTATGAACCGTTGTCGATTGACTCATAGTAGCATATGTTCCAAATCTTTAAATTGACATAAAAAGGTCGGTGTAAAATTCTGTGACCTATTTCTTTGAATGGAATGGCTTGAAAGAAACTTTCGCTACTTTACTATAATTCTACCGTTGGGCTTTTCAGAGATCTTCAATATTTTCAGAATTAGAGTGTTTTTATTCTTTTTTAAGAATTCAAGAAAAATTTTGTAAAAACTTTAAAACCATCGTAATTTCTAAAATTTTTGAGGAAACATGGAATAATTTTCCAGAAAAACATGGTTTTTGAATGTCTACAATATGGTATCAAGCAAAAGCCTTTCACTCTTTTGGTTTGCGATTCAGAACTTTGATGACGTCACAGCCTCAAATGAGTTGAAATATGAAATACGCTGTAATTTCGAAAATATTCAAGATTTCTGAAAAGTCCAACGGTAGAATTATAGCAAAGTAGCTAAAGTTTCTTTCAAGCCATTCAATACAAAGAAATAGGTCACACAATTTTACATCGACCTTTTTACGTCAATTTAAAGATTTGGAACCTATGCTACCCATAGCAGTTTTATGTCTAAGCGTGCATACTTGCTCGTAGAGCTACGCGGTGAAAGAAAAACAACTTCTTGATGAAAAGAATGGATTTCACAGCATTCAGATTTCACAGCAATCGAATAACCAGAATTCTTTTGATTGAACCAGTAAATCGAGAAAATGAATTCATTATACAGAATGGCTTCACCTGCATATTAAACACCTTTTCGATATTCAAAGAAGAATACCGATCATTGATATATTAATGTAAACAAGGTTTTTAAATCCAATAAAAATGCATTTCTTCAGCTAGATATTATTTAGTGAGAAAACCACATTTTTCAGTTTTTGTAGAAATGCAAGTTATCCAATTTCTATCAGAACCATTCGATTTTTGATGAAGAAAAATGCCATCAAAATCTCTTGTTTTTTGAGTTTGAAATCAACCTTGAAAAACTGACTATGAGCTGAATCAAAATTATTCATGCAACGTTGTTCTTCCTTTAGAAATTTATTGACTGGGTAAATTTCTCGATGTGTGGTAAGATTTTTCCTATCCTGGGTCCTGGGTACCACTAGACTTTCACACTCTCCTTCGCAGAGGCTGTACTACTGAAGGACGGAACGCACCGAAGGTGCAACGAGCGATCATATTATTCATCCTCCGTTAATACAGCCTCTGCGAAGGACAGTGTGACTTTCATAGAAAAAGGAAATAACAAAATTCATCTATTTATTGCTTCCAGTTTTGAAGAAAGTTAGGTACCCAGGATAAGTTTTTCCTGGAATTTCAGAAATATGAGGTCAGTCGAAAAATGCACGAAGAAATGCCACCAAGTAAAGAACAATAGTTTTTTGTCTACAGATTTTAGCTTTCTTAACTAACTCGATTTGCAGCATTTTCTTCAATATTTCGCCCTATTTCGCCCGAATCAGGAATTACTCAATGCAATCTATACACTATAAAAGCAGATAACCGCAGTCTTCAGTTCTTCACAAACAATTTGCTGCATAGCAAGAAGTGATTCATGTATATTTTAGAAAAAAGTTACTTTTTACAAAGCTGTACGGTCATGACATAATGGCATTTTTGATCAAATTTGACATGTTTGGTAACAGTATTGCCGAATTAGGCCAAGCCTTATCATGTAGCGACAAGGATAACAATTGATAGCATTAAATTGCCGTATCATGTAGCTAAATAGATAAACAGGTGTCTATTAGAAAGAGATAGCGAGTTAAAACAAATTTACTGTATTACAGATAGTGAGTTGATCATATGATTGGTAGTTTTGCAGATCCGCATAACTTATATACCCGCTCAAAGTAAGACTCATAAACAAACAGTGAAATTTCCGGCCTATTTTGGCAAGCCACGTAATGATGCAAAGATGGCCAAATTGGAGAAAATTTAGTCATAAACCAACAATAATAAAACTCTTTCAAAGTAAGGTTTTTAGGGATTGGACATAAGGAAACAAACCATAAATACAAATACGAAGAACAATCATGTTTGGCTCATGAAACAAAAACGAGGCAACTTTAAAGCAATAATCATCCTCTCCTGCGAAGGCGACATCCTTATTATCGTCACGAACCTGATTAGCGTGACAAATGATTATGCCATTCAGACGAATGAGAGGCACAATTTACCGTCTGAGCGACACAATTGGCCATACTCGCGTTAATCAGGCACACGTGGTAGTAATATAAGTTGCAACTTCGCAGAAGAGGACGTAATAGAGAGAAACAGCCATAGAGTATCCTGTTGCACATGATAATAGTATTTGCGATGAAGTACTTTCAGGTCCCAGAACGTTCAGTTAGTCCGACATCGCTTTATTAGGGGTGTGTTTGATTGGTACCAATTCTGAAAACGGTAGACTTGGTAGACTCGGAATTTGTGTTTGATTGACTCCGAAATTCTCAGATTGGTAGGTTTGGTAGGTTTGGAAGGCCTTTTGAACCTTCTGCTCCAAAAGGCAGAAGGCTTGGCAGACTTTGGAGAGATCCTCGTTTTCATTAGCGAATCGCAATGTTGACTCCAACACCTGCTGTTTTTAAGATTTTTGTGTTTGATTGGGAAATATATCTCCGTCTCTGTGAAGTCTACTGTTTTCAGAATTTGGCAGGTTTGGAATTACCGATCAAACACACCCTAGAAATGGTCTTTAATCACCTGACATTTTTCAAAAACATTATTAAATTTAGATTTAAATTTAGATGAAATTCGAGAAGGCATTTACAAAATATCATGGAATTCTTCTCAAATTACATGATTCGAGCTATTTAATTCTTCAATAAACATTTGAAACATTATATATTTCTCTTTGTTTTAAACCTATTAATACCGGGCTTTTTGGACCCTTGTAGTACCGGGGGGGGGGGGGCACAAAGTGCCCGCCCTTCATAACTTCGTGAATAATGTAGATATGAGGGTGAAACTTGGTACAATGGTGCACAGTAACAAAATCTACACAATACGGCACTTTTTTTATTCTTCATTACATTCATGACGTCACTATGACGTCATAATGGCGGAAAAATGCGATATTTTCTAACTTTTTGCAAAATTAGCAATATCTAAGGTTTTATCTAATAATTCCTTTCATAATGGCTCTAGAATGTATCACAAATCATCAAGGAGCAAAAATCAGCAATATAATGTCTATTTAAACTCATTGTTTATTTCATTTATTCATTATTTAGTTACACCGGTTTTTTATTCTTTTATTTAAAGCCCTAATTACTGATGCAAGTACTCTAAAATGCCTTAAAATCATTTAAAACGATCCAGAGAACCATATTTAAGAAAAAAAATTTATTTAGTACATTTGTTATTAATTATATGACGTCATAAACTTTGATGACGTCATTAATTTTAAAATTGCTGACGTCATCTAAAATGAATAAAATTATACATTTCATTTCATTTCATTTAATTCATTTAAGGAGGGTTGCCCTTCAGCAAAGGCTGATTTACAAGGGGCCCTCCAATAAAAAATTTTAATTACAATATACAATAAATTAAACCTACATTATAAAAAACCATAAAGCTAAAAACCTATTTACAATAATTACAGTTTCTAAAGTGAAAGGAAAATTCAACCCTTAATAGAATTTTTAAAACTATTAAGGGAGGATGCCTTCTTTGACTCAGCTGGAAGGCTATTCCCCAGCTTAGCTCCTCGGAAAGAAAAACATTTTTGTCCATTTGCTGATTTTTTCTTTGGTAACCTCAAGTCAGTGTCTGTGTTACGGAGGTTACGGGAGGAGCATTGTGAGTTTTTGGTGAAAAGGTTACACAGGTATTGTGGAGCCAACCCATGAAGAGACTTGAAGACCATAATCTTAGACTCATTGCTAATGAGTTCTTCAATGGTCTTCCAACCCAGCCCTTCGATAAGAGGTCTGCTTGGGGTATCAAAGCTGCTATTCGTTATGATTCTAGCAGCACGATTTTGAAGCTTTTGCAACCGGTCAATTTCCGTAGAACCAGCACAACCCCAAACAGAGCAGCAGTATCGAAGGTGGGGCTCAACAATGCCTGTGTAGAGAGTCTTCAGACTTTCTTTTGGCAAAAAAGTCTTAGCATGTTTCAGAAAGCCAACAGCCCTAGATACCTTGGTAGAAACAGCTTTGATTTGTTCTTTCCAGTCTAGGGAACTGTCAATTTGTACACCAAGGTATTTTGTTTTTTGAACTACATCCAGCTTGTTATTATGAATGTGCAAATCCAA
>REGM01000086.1:752237-785782 GCA_004194415.1 Aurelia aurita | reverse complement strand
AACACACATATGTCGGCCTCGAAACATAGATTGTTTTATAACATTACACATCCGAAGCTAATTGTGCACATACCTCGGGTCCCTCTTCGTTTGAGAATTTGAAGATAGGTGACCTACGCACAAATATACACAACCGCTATGACGGATTTCACCACAAATATCTACAGAAACTTGAATATAAATTACATCACAACATTCCGACTTGTTGTTGAAAAATATAATTCATATTTATGCTTAGGCCCTCTTTTGAGTCGCCCTGAAATTAATGTTTACTGTTTTCACAGCACAACACGCAAGACACAAAATACACGCAGGGGAGAGGGGAACACCCATTGTGCGAAATATTACAAAACAAAAACTCAAAATTAGAAAACAAACAACCAATACAACAAGAAAATAAAACCTCTCAAAACCTTGAAATGTAGATTGATTTATTGCATCCCACACCCGATGCTAATTTAACACGTGCATCAGGTCTCTCTTCATTTGACAATTTGAAGATGGAAGACATAGGCACAGGTACACACTACGGCTATGCTGGAATAAACCACAACGGCTATGCTAGAATATAACAAATTTTTAGAAACGCGAATTTCACTCTTCATACACTTGGCTTGCCTTGTGGGCGGCCGGGTGGATTGAGACTGGCCCTGCTTTCATGAGGAAGGTACTACCCCTCCTTTCATTTTTATGCTTTACGTTTCATTGTCTTTCATGTAATTATCGGTTATTTTATTTTCTTACTCATCTGTACTGTCCAAAAATTCATTAAAATGTTTGCCAATGTTATTGATGCAGTTTAATTTGCAAATTCATTTTTTTAAGTTCATTGCATAGAAGAAAAGCTAACTTAGATATGAAAATTTATTTGATCGAAATCGGTCCTTCCGTTACAGTGCACGTGTGGCCTGCTAATCCATGACAAACATATTGTTTCTCTACCAAAAAATTGAAACAAGGCATGCATTGTGTTAGAGCACAAAAGGATAACTAATGCTACATATGTTGTATCCCTAGGAGACCAGTCATTTAATTGTCATTGTTAGCAAGTTGAAAGTTCTTTTGCTAGTGATAATTTTCACAAAAATCGCTTTATCACATAATCGCAAATAAATAAGGAAAGAAATCACCGATTTAGAAAAACTAAATTTCTATAGCTAATTCAATCTTTCTTCTGCAATATAAAACTTCAGCACTCCCGATTTGCTTCTTTTTCACCAGAATATGGCTTATTAAACGCCCAACGCTTTTTCTGACTCACCCGGTGTATTAAAAAATTAATTCACTGCTCTTCTCTGCTAATCAGAGGAAACTAAATTAAATCCAACTGCTACAAATTAAAGTTGAGCCCTCAGTCAGAAGGAGAAGTTGAAAGTTGTGAAATATGTTTACCGATAATTCTTTTTTGTCCTACCATACATCAACGTAATTAAATCAGGTTTGACGCAACATCTCTGTTAAAACCTGTTACAGCTTCTAATGCATTCTTAGTTAGTTGCTTGCGTGTTCTGTTTCACGTTGTTAACACTGCCATGACACTACTTCTCTCTGTTTTCTTTTTCAAAATGAAATATGATATCAGCTGTTTTCATTGACAAAGAAAGAAATCGAGAAACCACCAAAAGTAAATCTCCAATCAAGAGAATAGCTCATTTATTATTCATCGGTAAGGCATCTGAACATCTTAAATCACTACATTTTTCTTATTTTGATAGGATTTTATTATGCAGTTTAATTGAAACCAGTTTCAAACAGACTTGCGTTGCATAAATTCGCTCAGTTTATAGTCAATAGAAGGGAGGATATGAGGTCCTCCCTTCTATTGACTATGCTTTAGGGCCTGTTTACATGATCCCGCCTTGCCGGGATATCTCGCCTAGCAGGGATATCTTACCTAGCCAGGATGTGTTTCCTGCTTGTGTTCACATTAAAGACAGAAGCGGGACGGGATAAAAATTATTTGGTTAAAACAAGATACCAAATCAAAGATACCAAATCAAAGATACAAAATCAAAGATTAAGTTGTTGACCGTTAATTTCGCCTGCCCTAATTTAACGCCGGCACTTTTTACACCAGCCCATATCCGCGTTGTTTTGTGGGAGTCCACACAGTCAAACTCTCAAAGACAAACCCCTAACGGCGGCCTTGTCGCCGCCGGGGGCCAAAACAATGCCAGTAAGGACCAACAAGGTATGCTAATTGTTTGATTGTCAGACAATATTCCTTGTCTACCAAATTGTCAACATCGTAAAAATACTTTAAAATTCTGTAGACTGTGACCTTTTCTTCTGCGAAGGCGCACATACACACAGGAATAAAAGGGAGTTATGTTCGAAAAAGCGGTTAGGCCCAGTTTATGCCAAGGTTAGCTGAAATGTTGCTCATAAACCAAGGCTTGGAGAGACAAAACAAAGAAGACAAAAACCGTCAAAACAAGGTAAGTAAACATTTATTTATTAATTACATAATTGGTGTCTGCTTAAATTTTGGTAGCGATGCTATGCATGATAAAAAAACTTATTGCAGGAATTCATTGACCACAAAACTGAATTTTCGGCATTTTACTCAAATCAAGTTATGTATAATTCATAATTTATCATCCACGTAAAATGAAATTGAGACTTTCTCTAGACTATGAATATTGCATACCAAATATATCCAGATGAAATGCGTAGATTAAGAACAAAAAATGAGCTACTTTTGGAGCTTTGCGGGCAACAACCTGTGTTTTATCTCGTACTAGATTAATGAACGGTGAACCGATTAACTACAATATTAAGCACATATAGCAACAATATGGCAGATGGGCAGAATAGAGTTTTCTTTGATATACGGTATTTTGTGAACGGGGCAAGGCGACACAAAATTCTGTATCATATAGTATTTGCTTCATTTCGACGTTTTAGGAGATAATTTTGAATACAGAACTTCTTCAAAACTATCGCAGACTCTCCGTTTTTAAGCTTCATAAAGAGATATCCTTAAAAGTCCCCAGAGATTCAAAAGAATTTGTTGTATCATATTGCGCTGTTGCTCAATTCTTAACAAACAATTTCTGCCAGCATATTTTTGGCTCAGTCGAAACAATGTAGCCATCAAAGCAGCAAAGACAAAAATTTGCTTGGCAAGCAGGTCTCAAATGCTTGACAAACAGCAAAAGCAAGGGCGCATCCAATCAAATCGGGACTTCCTTAATTAGGTTAGACCACGTGCCTATTCGTAGCATTTGATTAGCTGATTAGATCAAAGTTCGACTTTTCGAAGCGAAGCGACGTTCGAAGAGTCGTTCGAAGCGACATTCGACTTTTCTTTCGACGATCGAAGGGTAAAAGACGTTCGATTTTTTTTCAGATTTTAGGAAATTGAAAACATCAGATTAAAAACATTGAACGAATACAAGGAATCAAGTCGTCAGTCTAACAATAACATCCGCTTTTGATTTTGATTGACATGCCAATACAAAGCTATTAGCTATATTTTGAAGAAAGTAATTTCTACGGCTGACTAGCCAAGCTGCAAATGTAAATATAGCAGACCACAAAGATGCTCTGAAACCTAGTAGGTAGCTACTGCACTCATTGTGAATGTGAAAAGGGGCAAATGAGAGAAGATGTAAATATTCTGCAGGTAGAAGGATAGATTTAAACATCTCCTGCCTAAATTTTATTTATCTAATTGCTAGCACCAAAAATCTGTTGCACAGGTGAGGGCATGTTTGCATGATCCCGCCTAGCCGGGGATATCTCGTCTAGCTGGGATACCCCGACTACCTATAGAAACGTGCACAATTTTCACTTTACGTTTACATGGGAATTTCATACCATACCGTCTCGTCTTGGCGGGATGTTTTCACCCCATATCTCTACCCGGAAAAAAGCGGGATAGCCCGCTTTTGCCAGGATGAAATTGACGTTAAGATAATGATTAATCTTTTGTTATGGTAATGGCTGAAACCTAATATAGCGTGGATATCTTTTATCCCGTCCTGCCTTTGTTTCTCATGTCGAAAGCTCTGTTCCTTTGTTTCTCACAAGCCGAAAACGTCTCGGCCAGGTGAGATACCCCTGCTGGTGAGATATCCCAGCTAGGCTCGATCATGTAAACAGGCCTTAAATCTGTGGTATCGGAGACGCTACTAAAGAGAATATTTATCAAACGAGCTCATGCGTCCTGGCGGAAAAAGAGCATTCTGTTTGGTAAACTCGGGGGTAAACTACAGTTGGAACATCGGGCAGCAGGTAACTGACACATGCCGACACCAAAGTGCACTAATATTTTCGCACCGCACCGACAGACGTTATGAAAATTTAATCACATAACCATAGCAATGATTACACAAAAGCGCCAAAACTGCAAATTTTACAGGTAGTCGGTATATTACTGAAGAAAAGTAACACAAACAAATAACCCAATATGCAAACTGCCTATTGATAACTAATTAATTTGCTGCTGCTGAAAACTATTTGAAGTTAATTGACCCTATTAATTGGACTTGTTCTTTTCAACAAGTTGCAGGTCCTTCAGATTTTGTCAGTCAATATCGTTCGACTTTGGAGAAGTCGAAATTTCAAAGCTGAAGACTTGCAAAATTTCGTTGTAACTTCTATCTAATCCTGTTTTTAGCTCTTCCTAAAACAGCTTCCAAGCAAAATATTCAACAACTCCAGAACGATGACTGATTTTAATGAAATAATTTTTCACATCTAAGACTGCGTTCACACGACACGATACAGGCACATTTTGAAAACGGTGAAAAATGTGACGGATTGGCCCCCCGTTCACACGAAAACGGCACATTTTTTGCCGGCAGAATTTGAAAACGGTAGATTTTGAAAACGGAACTCTAACCGGCACAATTTGAAAATGGCATCTTGTGAACACTCAAAAACGATGAAAACGGAACATTTTCCACGCTTTCAAAACGAGGCTGATCGATTTTTAAGGTGTAGGTACATTTCTTTGGCATCAAATTCTTGGGGAGATTGCAACAAGTTTGTTACCGTCAAATTTCCTACCGTTTTCAAATTGTGCCGGTATCGTGTGAACGCTAGCTAAAATTTTGCTACGGTCATATTTTTCACCGTTTTTAAATTCTGCCGGTATCATGTGAACGCTACTATAAAATCAACTACAGTAAGTCGAACTTGAAGGATTTTCTTGACTGTATATATTCTGGCAAACGCCTATTCTTTTTTTACCCACCTGGTACATAAATGTTTTATTTTTGTCTGTCAAAAGTTTCTATTCCCGGTTCTGTTTCGTAGCATCAAGTGTAAAAATGGTTGTGTTTGTTGATTTGGCTTCGTTCTTTCATTTGCAATATTTTACTGGAAATTTAAATTTAACACAAGCAAATGACACGATAGATGAATTACCTTTGTTCCTTTGACTTTACTTCAGTAATAACTCGACTGTACTCTCAGTATTTCATCGACTTTGATTTGCCCAGGTAATCAAACAACGAAACAGTAGATGTACGAATACACATTCCCTTTTACAACATCATATGCAACCAGAGACATATGTCGAAAGACGCTCTTTATAATATTATCTATGAAAAAGCAAGAAGCTTAAAGGTGTTTTGCTTTTATTTATTAAATATTCTGTTTGTCTCAATGATCGATTGTTTACCGTGTCGACCGCAATTTGATCCTTTTTTACTCAGGGGGTACATTGATTTTGTCCGATTCAGTAAGAAATTACCACCTATTTGAAAAATTACAATATTTTAATCAGTTACTGGCTTAAAAATAATCTGTATATTCTTTGTTGCTTCATCAGAAACTCTGGTTTCGAATATTTCCCTTTTTTATTTTAAAAAGATAAATCAGTGAGTTCTTGAGAAACTTTCACGAAGTTTGCATCAAAGTTAAGCTGAAGCCTCTGAGTGACGATCATTTAAAAGCAGTTTTTTGGCAATACGTTATATATATTTCCTTTCCAACGAAGCAAACAGGGGTACTTGATTGAACACACGGGAACCTTCTCAGGTTACAAGAAGCTCTATATGTTGTTAACAAGATGCCAAAAAGCTGAATTTACACTTGAAGCGACGCGGTGTGGCGCAATGCAGCATTGTGCGAAGTGAGGCAGAAACACAAAGGACAAGTGTTCACACAAGTGATGTCAATTACATGCGAACAAGCATTAAGAAGAAATTGCTATCCCTTGGAGGATAAAAATGATGTGTCGAGTTTTTGCAGTTCAATGACAGCCTCATGAGACGTGAGAGATGCAATTCTCGTCAATTTTTGTGATGTGCCGCTGCTGCGCTATAGACGATTGCGCTAAAGATGGCGGACAGGAATTTTTTACCATGATGCTTTGCGTCGCATTGAATTAAATTGATTTGATTGGTTGATTTATTCAACATTGCAAAGGATCTTGGTAGAACGTCTTTGCATCAATTTTGCGTCACTGTGCTTCATTGTGATTCGGAAAGCGTCAAGGATGCAAACAAGGCGTTTTCATTTCACCTTAAAACGTCGATCTCTTCGTGACAGATTCATCTTAAATTCCAACCCCCTGTGTTCATATATGAAAAGTTAACACAGTCAATAACCTTCCTTTAAACGTTTGAGTATTAGTACCAGTTCAAAGATTAATTCCAAATTATGAAATTCTTAAAAAACTGGTGGTCATAAACAAAAAGAAAATAATCTCTTCTCAGCTAACTGTAACCTCAATCAAAAGACCTGTAGTGGATTTCTTGCAGTCATTGAGGGTGATTAAGATAGAAATTGATCTGCTTAGCTATTTTTGTAATGGAAAATAAAAGATCTTTACACAGCACAAAGATACCGTTTTTGTTAGTACTATTTTTGGTGGGTATAAGAATTTTTTGGTGGGTATAAGAATTGATCGAAGGATAGCAGCGGCGGCGCCATCGGCCGCGAAGTGGGGGGGGTAAGTAATGATGGGTGTCCGGGGGAAAAGCCCCCGGAAAATCTTTCATGGCCACGCCCTTCAGATCTTAGGGAAACGCCCTTTTTGAAACAAATGAATGATAACTGGTGAAAAGATAAAGACAGATAAAGGTTTCAGAACGACGAGATCATCTTTTTTGCGATCAAATCGCATCTTGGCAGTACGTGACTAAGAAAACGAGATTGTATATAGACCTACCCCTGAAACTGAATATAGACCTGCCCCTACCCTATGGTTTTTATGTCATTTTTGGCCGAATCTAAATTAGCATATTTTCAGAAAAGTGGGGGTGTATTTACCCCCCCATACACCCCCGTGGCTCCGCCACTGGTTTAGAGTGAACATTACTAACTCTGATGCAAGCGATTTAGAAATCTTTGCTTTTAGATCAAACAAGTTTGGAACTTGTGACACATGATAAGTCGGGCTTTGACAACTGATCAATTGAGTGTCAAATCTTGGGATTAATACGATTTATTAACCCACGTCATCCCGCTCTTCTCAGGACTGAACTTAGTACTGGACGAACAGCGTAGACACTCACGAGTTTCATTTACGTTGCAGTCGTGCACTTTCTACTTCATTTCACCCATACAGAGAGCTCATTTTGGAGGCCGACGTTATATTGGGGCCAATTGATGGATGTAGACCAAAAACCGACCTTAAGATTAGGGTAAACATAGGCCAACTTTGTGTAATGTCTAAGAACTGAACAAAGAGGAGCAGACTGCAGTTATGGCTGTCAGTTACGTTGAGTGTTGTTTTGTGTCTTTTTACTTCAACATGGGTTAATTTTCATTATGAAGACAGTTTAGTGAAAGAGTATCAAATTAGGATGAAATAGCCGAAGCATGAAAGAATTTAGCCTACATATGGCAACTTTGTGTCTTGCTGGCATAATCCAAGCCCCTTGATCGATCAGTTTTAGGTCTCCTAACGAGGTGGACGATAAGAAGCAGATAAATTTTCTTTGTCTCTATGTCTGTAAGTTTTTAGGCAACAAGCAGCAACACAATGGCTCTGAAATCATGTGATAAGGTAATGTCTAAAGGAGATTGCCACTTATAATGGGTCAAAGTGTGACCTCTTATCTGAAACAGTGGTTACATTTTTGAAATATGAACTCATCCTTGTCAGCACTGGATTTCATTTATGTTTAAGCAAGCAATCCCTAGATTATTATGGTATGTATTCTGTTATCTATTGGTTGACGGAAAGATCATTGCAAAGAAAAAGATAGGCACACGTTGTGTGTATGGAAATTGATATATGATATTCTTTCAAAATTCATCACAAATATAAATGACGAAAGTTAATGAAAGTTGTCACAAAATGAATTGCAGAAAGCCTACCGAAGAATTTTAGGATTGACACACATACGGGTGTTTGCATTTGACAATGAACGAGATGCAGATTTTGCGAATATTCCAAGCAAACAAGTCTTGTTATATTGTCAATAATAATTAAATGGTATGACAACAAGGCTGTGTCATGGTTGTGTTTGTTTATGTTTTCCCAGATCTGATATTTTGTTTGTCTTCTATTGGCTTGGATGTTTACAGGGAAATTGTTATTCATGAGCTAAGGCGAATCTCATTGGCTTGGCTGGTTTGCGGCAAGTTGTTATTCAATTTTACTGGATGAAACGAGCCATAAACATGGATGAAATGTACATGGATGAAATGCACAGCAGAATAGATAGGGGAATGCGCAATTCTAATCAGTAATGAATTCCAGTTTTATCAAATGTTGTCAATCATTGAGTGATGCTTAATTGATGCTCAGTTCACTTTTCAAGTCATCTGGTTACTGATATTTATTTAGTTTGCTGGTATTGAAAGATATTTCTTGTAATTAAACGTCTTACATCGGCGAGAGAGCAAATATGATGTAATATCGGTTCACAAAATTCAATAGAGAAGCAAGTAAATAAAGAAGCAAGTCGATAGAGAAGCAGTACGTAAGAAACAGGTGAGCAAATAAATAGGCGGAAGATACATTCAGTTATATGTACTGGAAAAGATCTTTATTTGGCAGAGCGCATGTTTCAAAGTCAGTACTTTTTGATGCAACAGAACTGCGGCCGTCAAAGCATGTAATAGAAAAATATTTCTACATAAAGTTACTGGCAAGAGTTTAAGACACGTTGACAACGCAAAACAGCTTATGGCGAAAAGAAGTCTATTTAGAGTTGCTAATTAAAGTTTCTTTGAGTAGAACAAATTCTTTGTTATATAATCAGTGTCAGAGCAAAGCGGTACAATTGATCACAAGTTAGTACTTTGTTTTAAATTTTTACTGGTCGCAAGGCAACTAAAAGAGAAGGAAGACCAGTTCAGATTTGTCCCTTTTTAACTCCGTGCGAGAAGAGGTATCAGAATTTGTGTGTTTTTATGTGAAGTCTGGTGTTTACTGGAAGAGAACAAATAACGCGAGAGACTGAAGATTGACGCTAGAAATCCTGCATCAACGACATTGCCGATTTCTCAGTGACAGGATCATGGCTTTCAATTGGTCAAATTCAACCCACCAACCTTTCAATGGTACAATTAATAAGAACATGAACCTTTGTCCAGTTGAATATCTTAATTGTGACACAGTTCAATTTTATTACAAATTTGAAAATATTTCCCATTTCAATGTGGTTGCTGTTGCAACTTTCAACTTCATCGTGAGCCCGTTTACAGCATTCTTTAACTTTCTTGCACTTTATACGATCTATAAAAGAAGAAAGCTGAGAACTTTATCCAATCTGATTTTGTGCAACCTTGCACTCACTGATTTGCTCACTGGCTGCCTAACTCAACCATTCTTCGGAGTCCTGATGTTGACGTCAGCATTTTGTGTCAGATTTTGTTTCGTCAATACTTTTACAATTATCGTGGGTAATTTACTGTCTTCAATTTCCATGGCAAGTCTCTTCCTGATAACATTAGATCGTCATTTGTCCATTTTCCATCCATTTTATTACGAAAAAGTGAAAGATAACAAAACGAAGTTGCTCATAATGATAGTTGGTTTGTGGATATCCAACTTAGGCCTGGTTTGTGCTGGTCTCGCAACTCCTAACATGCTTGTCATGGCCATTGGAAGCAGTTCATTTGCTGCTCTTATTTTTACATGGAGTCTTTACGTTAATATCAGAACGGCTCTGGTGGTAAGAAGAATACAGAGAGATATTGCCGCTCACACTGTGTCCAATGAACCGAACACGAACACAAGAAAACGCGGAAGATCTGAAGTATCATCGCGTGTTACGCGTGTAGCATTCACGATATTAGCTTCGATGTTCGTGTGTTATTTACCATTCGTCACGTTCACTTTAGTTGAAATGCGATGGGAGTCCCCATTTAATGCGTGGGTTTGGATTTCAACGTTGGTGTTTCTAAATTCCACGATAAATCCGTTGGTTTATTGCTGGCAAATGAAGGAAATAAGAAAAGAAATGAAGGTGGTGATTAATAAGATCTTCTGCTGCCGAACAATCGAAATTTTGAGAGATCGATTCTCGACGACAGCTCAAGTACGCTCTACAATCATGCCTTCTGTCAGTATGCTACCTACTAATATGCCTGCTGCTAATATGCCTCTCTGATCAGATGACGAACACAAGAATGACAAGAACTCTTCAATATATATATTTATGAAAGATGTAATTTCATCAAAAGTTAACTTTAGGTATCATTGGCGTTCTGCTGAAGGCAATTTTGCTTGTTAAATATTAGGTTTAGTAAACATAATGCATTGGTNCTTCCCCATTATCCCAAGACTCAGGTTACCCCCCCCCTTCGGGGACGCAGATAAGTCTAATTATGCTAATTCTCTTCATTAAGAACATATCTTTTAAAAGTCATCGTGGACGACGACGCAGATGGAATCATATCAAAATTGAAACATTTTCCAAAATAAAAGTGTTGCTTAGTAACATGACCAACAAACGCCTTCGTTTCTTCTTCTCTAGAAACCTGGCAGAAATTTTTAGCAACGAGGCAGAAATTTTTTTTGATGATAATTAGATATAGCCGGCAGCCGGCCGCCATTCATTGAGAGGATTTGGCACAGTTGGCAGAGTCTCAGCTAAAAAAAATTACTGGGAGGTGCAGATCGCCACTATGTATGGAGACAAAAATGAGCTATTGTTGACATAAGACAACTTAGCTAAAAGTTGGAGGGGTGTGGTAGTCTTATGATCTGGTCATTGTTTTCGCGCCAAACTTTATTGAGTTGAATTTAGCTATTCGCTCAAACTATAGACTTGCCCCATGTCTATTTCGTTCTACTCCAACTACGACTCACTACGACTCATAACCTTAGTTTTCAAAAACCCGGACAAACGACCCCAACGTTTTTCGGCGACAATATTCCTCGATGACATGTTTGGATAAAAGTTGCAAACAAGCTCAAGGTTATTCACAATCACAAATATTTTGTGAAACAATCTCAGGGCCATATTGAAGAAAAAGATTTGCATTCTCATGTATTTTTGCGTTGATGTTCAAACACAATGGAAGGAGGTATTATCCATACAGCCATGCTGTGAAAGAAAAACCTAATTTAAATTTTAAAGATGTTCAGAGAGCTTTTTGTCTCAAGATCTTCAGGCGTTATTGTTTGTGCCCCATCTGATGCCTGAAATACGTTTTGCTTCGCATTCCTTGCAACGCTTTCAAAATTCACAAAAATTGTTGTCCTGGTTTTAGAATTGTGTGCATGAGTCCTTGTTAAGCAGCAAATGGTTGTTGTTGTGGTTACAATTGTTGTTGTTGTGGTTGTTGTTGTACAGCCGAGTATACCGAAGCAAATGGCTCTTGTCGTAAGTCTATGGGTGTGGCACCCGTTTCGGCCACGCCCTAGCCAGTTGGCAACCCTTTAGCGCGGCTTCCTGAACAATAAATGTTGAAAATTGAAATTTCGTGCGTCTTCGTCTGCGGTCTTGTTGCTAAAACAACTTTTGTTCAATCAATTGATCAGTTAATCAACCAATCAGGTTGGTTGACACGGATACAAAATCACAATCCCTTGTTTCCCTGTGGACTATTTTGTTTTGCCGCCATTTTGACCTTCGATGCCGTAGTAGAAAAGAAATGTAGGCGTTTTAGGGCACTATTTGGAGGTAGAAGTATGGCTGCCAACACTAAGAAGCTTCCAAAGATTCAGCGAGAAATTGATCAGCTGAAGTTTAAGGTATCGATACTGATAATCGTCTAATTTTGTGGTGGTAGATAAAAGGTTGTTTTCGTATAATAAACTTTTTTAGGCCTCTCGTGCTCTCTCTCGGCGGGTGTAATCTTACGGCAGGTTTTTTTTAATTTGCTATGCCGAAATGGCACGAAACTTCAAGGAAAATTGCAGAATTTTCTTCCACTCGCAATGATAAACCATGTCAAACCATTTTTGCCTGTGATTATGCATAATCTTTGAATAGTTAGTGCTATAAATTTCCACTTTCTTTCTTAGCTCAGGACAGGATGAGACACAAGCTGTTTCAAAATATTCTATTATTAACATGACATGACTTAGTCCACCGAATTTGTCAAGTTATTTTAACATGGCCTAGCCCATTTAATAATGAAAGCATGAATTTGTCAAAACAACTGTAACATTTACTGGATTTTCTTTATCAACTGAACATGCATGGTTTAAACAAAGTTGTCATCTTTTTTACAACATCTGCTGGTCTGGTCCCAAACATGATACTCATCACACTCATTCTATTTAAATTGTGAATGATATAAAATCCGCTAAGCTTCATCTATCACTCTGCTACATTTCTTGCCATTTTAGATTGATGAAATTTGTAATGACGACATACCGCGCATGGGGGCTGCATCTCCAGATAGAAAGAATGTTTATGAAAAGTAAGTCAAAGTTTAAGTTCTAAATTTTTTCTTATCATATCTATAGCCTATGATATTTGTGGTATCATTCTTAAATCCTTAAAGAGATATTTTCCATAAAAATTTTCCTTAAATGTTTTGTTCTTTTTAGATGCAATGATCTTACAGCAGCAGTTTTTGATCTTGTCAGTCAAATTGGAAGGCTATCTGTGGTAAGAGTTCACTTAGATTTTCGTTTTGATAGGCATCAAAAGTAGTATGATAGGAAAGGTTAAATTATATTACTTTTAGATTAAATCCTTTTTTTCTCTGCAAAATTAAAAAATTAATTATCAGAACCAGCATAGCAAGAGAGATCACTCTTACATTATCTTTACGAATAGGGCTTGTAGAGCATAGCCTCCAATCTTGGCATCAATCTTTGGTTTATTGCAAGTTAGCATAGCCTCCAAATCTTTAAAAAACATTGCACGGATGGTTAATGCATCTTCTGTTTGATTTAATGGCTTGAAAGGAACTTCAAGTACTTTGCTATTATCCTATATGTAGCAGTTCTGATATCTTGAATATTTTCAGAATTACAGCATCTTCTTTGCTTGGGCCAGTTTTGAGATTGTGACGTCATCAAATCGCTAAATCGTAAACTAGAAAAGCTACAGATTTCTATTTACTGTCATATTATAGACCTTCATAAACTATGGTTTTCTTGAAGATTGTAATGTTTTTCATATTTTTATTTAGGATCTACGATTATTTAAATTTTTTTCAAAACTTTTCACGAGTTCTTTCAATAGAAAGAAACCACTGTAATTCTGAAAATAATCCAGATATTAGAAGAAGTACCTGTAGGATTATAGGAACGTACCTGAAGTTCCTTTCGAGCCATAAAACCATAAAATCAAACAAAAGATGCATTAACCATCCATGCAATGTTTTTTAAAGATTTGTAGGTTATGCTGGCTTGTAGTGAGAACAAGTATTTAAAGGTCTTTTATTAAAAACTCCCAATTCAATGTCCAGTTTTAAACTTGTTAGTTTTAGGGCCATATTTAATTATTTGNNNGCAGACTTCAGATCATTTTTTATAAAAGCCCATTCTTTTGGTCATTCTGTTTTCGGTAGACTTCCGAGAGATTTTGACGTATTCTTTTGGGCTCTTCTGAAAACAGTAGACTTCCGAGGCCTCGGAAACCTTCTGCTCCTGAAGCTGGTAGACTTCCGAGAGATCTCAAAGAGCCTTGTTTCGTGAATGAAAAAGTTTGCAAAACATTCGAAAATAGAATTAAATTCTTTTCTATTGGGATTTGCATTTTGCATAGCAAATCATACGCCCCAAGAATACGCCCCAAGTAAATAGAAACACTTGTGTACAAAGGAGTTACACTGTTAAAGAAAGGCAGTAGCTGCACAACAACTTAAGGGATTGTAGAGCACACCATGAACAGCATAGGTTGCAAATCTTTAAAAAGGTCGATGTAAAATTCTGTGACCTATTTCTTTGAATGAAATGGCTTGAGAGAAACTTTAGCTACTTTGTAATAATTCTTCCGTTGGACTTTCAGAAATCTTCAATATTTTCAGAATTAGAGTGATTTTCTTCTTTTTTAAGAATTCAAGAAAAATTTTGAAAAAAACTTTAAACCATCGTAATTTCTAAACTTTTTGAGGAAACATCGAATAGTTTTCCAGAAAAACATAGTTTATGAACGTCTACAATATGGTATCAAGCAAAAGTCTTTCACTCTTCTGGTTTGCGATTTAAAAATTTGATGACGTCACATCCTCAAATGAGTTGGAATATGAAATAGGCTGTAATTTCGAAATATTGAAGATTTATGGAAAGTCCAACGGTAGAGTTATAGCAAAGTAGCTAAAGTTTCTTTCAAGCCATTTGATTCAAAGAAATATGTTAATTTTACACCAACCTTTTTACACCAATTTAAAGATTTGGAACCTATGCTACCATGAACATGTTATAATTAACCAGGGATTTTTTGTCGTGAAACACCTCCTCATTGCGCTGGATCCGCCTTACAAGCATTCTGCCATTTCCTTGGTTTTTAGGACTTACAGTATAAAGCCTGCTTCCGTGTTAAGATCTGCTCCTGATGCTTGCTTCACTCTTATTTGCCTTTGATTTATTTTACTGACTTGTCTTCCATAGAAAACTGAAAAGCTGCCAACTGCTGAATTTGAATCCAGGAAAGCACAAGAAAGTAAAAGACTGGCTACAATGAAGGTTTGTTGAACATCAATGTGTAAAAGAAGTGGCTTGTATATGGTCAATAGCCCAATCTCTTCAGATGAGAAAAGTGGTTGATTCATTAATAATCTAACCAAAAAATTGTTCAGCAAGGAACAGCTGAATATCGGCTAAAAAAATCCGATTTTTCTGGATATTTAATTGAAACATTCAGCACTTCATATTTTTGGCATATAGTAAACAAAATATTTTATCATCCAAATGCCGGTATTTAAGGGGTTTTACAAGCTATTTTTCCACAACTTACAGCTATTTAAAAGATTTCACCGTGCCGATAGTTAACCAATCGATTCGGATGGTCCCTAACAAATAAGGGCAATTTGTCCAACTTGCTAAAATGATGCTTTATGAGCATTCATATGATAATCACAAATAAAGTAAAAAGGCAACTAGTAAGCAAATAGTATGCAGACAGTTCCTGAGTGGTGCAGTAGATTTTTCTCACAAGTTTTTTAGATCTGAAAGTGACTGGATCGATGCCTAGCATGAGTAATTACGTAGGAGTAAATTTCTTTCTTTAACTATTGTGGTAGCCCACTAATGTAAATGCATTGATGGAAGTCAAAACCTATTAAAAGATATTATAGGCAAAAATATTTCTTGTATATAATTTTCCTAGTTATTCTTTTCGGTTGGAACTCTATAAACCATTAAATTTCATGTCATTCTTTTGTGCATGATTTTCATTTCATTTTTTCATTATGAATTGTCTGCCTTGAAGAATTCTGATTTCTGAAGAACTAGATTCTTGGTAAAAAGTAGGCAGCTATTTTTTAATGTTGTCAATTGCTAGAATGTAGCAAAAATTAGAAATGGAAGAAACCAAAGTCCTGTTTATATATAATCTAGAGTAACTTTCTTTGAATGGCAAAATTGCAGAAGGTATCAAGGTACAAAGCCACAACGAAATTTTTGGAAGTTTGCTTGGTCGCATGAGCAGCAATTTTTGTAAATTTAATGGAAAGCTATCCAGACCCATATGTAGCAGCTTTGTAGGAGGCCTGATGTTAGAAATTTTGCTTATATGTCAGCCATGAAGTTTTCTTGCTTATTGTAACAATGAAGAATTTTGATGGTCCTTGTTTCAATTTTCTTGCAAATTAGACTTTTTTGAGCTAATTGAGCACTGAACTGAATACTAATTTGTTATGGGAACCTACATAATTTCAAGCAGGGATCTTAAGATTCAAACCAAATGTCTGTTTGCTGTCTTTATCTCAACACCAAACAAATATTAAAAGTTAAATGCATGTCTAATCATTCAATGATGATAAGGAGTTGGATTTAGAAAGAATTAAAAAGGCAGAGAACACAACAGAGAAAAGATATTGTTCAGAGAAGACTTCTTTTAAAATTTGCCTGAACAGACAAGCCATTCATAGAGTGACCTTAATTCTTTAACTAAACTCTTGTGAACTTTTCTTTGATTCTGCGTTTATTCCTAACAGTTGTTATTGTTTCAATGTTAATGTAAGTTCGTTTCAATATTGAAAATCATATTTGTTTAAAAAGGGGCTTAGCCTTAACAATGGCCACTCTTTGCACTTATATACTTTAGTTTTGTTGCCAATACAACAAGCTCAATAAAAATAACGGGTCACCCCAAAAAAAACGTGAAACTTTTTGAAAAATTATCGAAATTCAATTATATTGCCTATCATGAAAATTTCTTGATGTGCATTTGTATCAAAGACCAAATTAATCTTTGACATATTGCAAAGTCTTGAAATGGTTTTGAATTTGTGGGAATTTGTGCTTTTGCAAGCTACCTGATTTTGAAGCATACTCCGAAATCACAATAAATGATTATAAAATTGAATTTTTATCCCCCAGTACCACTTAAATTAGTTGCCTATGGCCTTGACGAAGCTGTTATGTCATGTAAGACTCGAAACTTCATATAAAATCTTAAGAAAGATCTTTTTGGCTAAAACTTCAATATTTTGTAAAATACTAGTGCTCAAAACATATTTTTTCTTGCTACAATTTCCTCGTCTCTCTCTCCCGAAAGCATAAGATAACAATCATCCATTAAAATTATTTGGCCTTTTATACAAATACACAAAAAGAAAATTCAAGGATCGTGGACATAATCAAGTTTTGGTGATTTTTCAAAAGTTTCACTTTTTATTGGTTCACCCAGTAGATGGATGTTTTATTAATGGTTTATATAGTTTAACTGTTAATCTATGTTTATCTCATCACTGAACATTATTTGTGTTTTGAAACTTGGTTTCTCTGCACAGTGACTTCTTTATGCCATATATCCTTGCGTTTTGTTACTAATACAATAACACTGCTTTATGGGAATTGTAACACAACGCTGAACTATTGAATCGTTGTTATGGAAATGCACTCTGCCATGAAAAAGACTTATTCAGCAGAAATATAATAGTCTAATAGACACAAATTACTCGTCATTTCGTTGACTGTCTGGCTAAAGAAATTAAGTGTCATTTCTGAGAGTTGGCAAGGTGTTATGCATGCAGTTTTCAGACATTCACTTTGAGGAACATGCTTCGCTGGGGGTGCTAATGTGGCGAGTATTTTATTAATGGAAGGAGGCTTTGAATTATGAGTGAAGAAGTAACTGAGAAGTAGTTAGATAGAACTGCCATTTATTAGAATTTGTAAATGGCCTGTATATGCAGTTTTCAGACATTCTTCTTTAGGAATACGTTGCTCAGGGATGCTACTATGGCGAGTATTTCATTGTGATATGCAGAAGGGGACAATGGCGGCAGCGATTGTTGTGGTTATTGTTCTCTCGGTCGGGGTTTCTGTTGCTCAGCATTTTTGTGTATGCTGGCCTGACCTCCACTGTAAAATAGGCTCCAGTATTTATCAGTATTTAATCGTTTATGTGTAGTTTTTCGTAGTTTTATTATTTAGTTGTAACTTCAGTTGCATGTTTTATGTAATGGCCATGGGGTTGTCATTGTCTTTTGCTCCCTGTGGTATTGTCCCTGTAGTGTTGTAAAGTAGTTTACATGTAATGTTTTAAGTCATTCGTTACAGTAAAAACCCGCGTATAAGAACCTACAATTCTGTAAGTCAGCCTAACTAGGTTCTTATATATTGGGTATTTAGTGGAAAATGAGGCTGTTGAGGTTCTTAAATTGGTTCTTAATTTATTCAGGGCTGTTACCAATTTATTTTATTCTGATTCAAAGTTCAAGCATATTATTCACGGTCAGTTCACTGAAATCCCGTCTACCTGAAGAAGGTCTTGGGAAGATGAAAACAAATGGGTCTACTACCAAAGACATGAGTTTCAGTAACATAATGAACTGCTAATACTTTGAAGCTTAGGACTGGAAATACTGAACAGGACATTAAAAAATGCATTTGTAGCAGTTTTTTTGCAATAAACATATAGGTTTAGTAATACTAAGCAACTGGAGTTTTAATGATGATCTACAAATAAGAACCTAACCTCTAATTTCAGGATGANTAGGTTCTTATATATTGGGTATTTAGTGGAAAATGAGGCTGTTGAGGTTCTTAAATTGGTTCTTAATTTATTCAGGGCTGTTACCAATTTATTTTATTCTGATTCAAAGTTCAAGCATATTATTCACGGTCAGTTCACTGAAATCCCGTCTACCTGAAGAAGGTCTTGGGAAGATGAAAACAAATGGGTCTACTACCAAAGACATGAGTTTCAGTAACATAATGAACTGCTAATACTTTGAAGCTTAGGACTGGAAATACTGAACAGGACATTAAAAAATGCATTTGTAGCAGTTTTTTTGCAATAAACATATAGGTTTAGTAATACTAAGCAACTGGAGTTTTAATGATGATCTACAAATAAGAACCTAACCTCTAATTTCAGGATGAATTGGTTCTTATATAATGGGGGTCTAATTTCAAAATTTCAGCCTTTAGGTTCTTAATCCACTAGGTTCCTATACGCGGGTTTTTACTGTATTGTAAATCTTTTAAATTGAATATAAAAAAGGGGACTTTGAATCAAGAGCATAGCTCTCGACAAGTTAAACAATAACGGTAGATTCAATTGTCGGTTTAATAATATTGCAATGTGACTGCTAGTTCAAGATAAATACGGGTAACTCAAATTGCTGGATCAGTGCTTGTAAAATGGAAAGATCTTGACATGTTCTCTTTGTAGCATCTTGCCAACGACTTGGTTAATAAATTACTTTTGTTGTGCATCAAAATATGATCTCCACATCATAATTTATTTATTGATTACAGGAGAAACTTGATCAAATATCAAAGCAGTTAGAGCCAGACGAAGTAGAGGAAGACTATTTGAGGTTTGTAACGTACAGTTTCTATGTTTGGTAGTGATTAACTGCAAGGTACATACAGGTGTGTACGTACTCGTTCCTCTCATTGCAGCCTTTTTAGTGCCGGTTGAATAAACAACTGTAGCATAGGGCTCAAATCTTTAAAAGGTGGGTGTAAAATTCTATTACATTTTTCTTCGAATTAAATGCCTTGAAAGGAACTTAGGGTACTTTGCTATAAATCTGCCGTGGACATTTTTTGATATCTTGATTTTTTTCAAAATGACGGCATTTATTATATTTTAATCTGTGACGTCATCAAATCTCTAAATCCTAAACCAGAAGAGCGACAGATTTCTGTTTGCCACCATATTGTACCGGGTGTCCCAATAAAAAGTACTCACGTTTAAAAAATCACCAAAACTCGATTATCAAATCTATCATAAAATATAATAAATGCCGCCATTTTGATAATAATCAAGATATCAAAAAATGTCCATGGCAGATTAACAGCAAAGTACCCTGAGTTCATTCCAAGCCATTCAATTCAAAGAAAAATGTTATAGAATTTTACGCCCACCTTTTCAAAGATTTGAAAGATTTGAGGCCCTATGCTAACTAATGTCGCCTTGTGCCGATCATAGTTAGTAGCTGATCATAGTAAATATTCATAATTTCATAATTTCAACAAAGTTCAGGCCATTTTAGTGCAGAAAAGCTAACTTAGGTGTGGAAGTTAGTTTCTCTAAAATCGGTCATACAGTTACGTTCTAAAGTTATTGACGATTCCTCCTCCGGAGAGATCCTAGCTCCTCCGGAGAGGTTTAGTTTTTCTGATAAAAAGTGGGACTTGTAGCAAGTCCAGGAAAGCCTAAAAAGACAATAAATCGCAATCAAATTGTGCAGTTTTAAGATTTAAAAGATAACAACTCCATCATAAATCTGCCAAGTAATCTAAATAAACAAAGCATATATTCTTACATGCAAGGTACACTTATTCGTTGTTTATTATTCCTCCCTAGAGAGTGTATATGCTCTGTCATTGTTTTCTGAAGGTGAAAATTAGACAAAATTTGATTTAAACTTCTCATTTTCTGTATGAGTTTAACGAAATCATAATATTATAGTATATTATCATATTATAGTACAATATTATATAATAATATATTATATAAATATAACATTATATATTATAATACTATAATATTACATTATTGTACTATCATAATATTAAACCAACTTAAAATTAAGCCTTCTGTATAACTATATCTAATTTATCATATTCAAGTTTTTCCTTACATTGCCATAGTTAACGTTGCAATTCCATGTGGTAAAAAAGATTCTGTTTATAATTCTTTTCTTTTCTAATAATTCTATAAACTTAGGCCACTGTAAATTTTAATTTTTGATGGCGAATAAATACTTATTTACTTACTTCTCCATAAAAAGATGAGATAAAAATTCCATGATTACAATTAGGGCAGATGCCTTCTTAGCCCAAATAGAATGGTTTTTAAAGAAAAACAATGTTTCACGTCAACTTGCAAAGCATAGCCTCCAAATCTTTGGCATCTTTAAAAAACATTGCATGGATGGTTAATGCATCTTCTGTTTGATTTAATGGCTTGAAAGGAACTTCAAGTACTTTGCTATCATCCTATATCTAGCATTTCTGATATCTTGATTATTTTCAGAATTACAGCGTCTTCTTTGCTTGCGCCAGTTTTGAGAATGTGACGTCATCAAATCGCTAAATCGTTAACTAGAAAAGCTACAGATTTCTACTTACTGTCATATTATAGACTTTCACGAGCTATGATTTTCTTGAAGATTGTACCGTTTTTCATATTTTAATTTAGGATCTACGATTATTTTAATTTTTTTCAAAACTTCTCAAGAGTTCTTTCAATAAAAAGAAAACCGCTATTATTCTGAAAGTAATCAAGATATTATAAATGCTACATATAGGATTATAGAAACGTACCTGAAGTTCCCTTCAAGCCATAAAATCAAATGAAAGATGCATTAACCATCCATGCATTGTTTTTTAAAGATTTGGAGGCTATGCTAACTTGCAATATACCTTATTTAGTTGTAATTAAACTTTCATTTTAAGATTTTATCTTTTAAAACTAAGTACTGTAACACTCTTGTAGCAACTTTAGTAAACAAAGCAACAGTAAAAGAAAGAAAAGTAAAGGGTGAGTTTTATTGACAAACTGATAAACTTCTTCTCGAAAATATTAATTAACATTAGATTCAAATAAATTAATAACAGAGATGCTGCTTAATAACCCCTAAATATTTCAGTCCGTCTGTGCAATGTATCTCTTCGCATATTACTGGGCTAAAAATGCTGTTCCTGGGAGCTATATTTTCTTGAATGAAACTTGATCTTCCACTTATTTTAAAGACCCTCTGCTAACCATGAGGCTTTGCGTGCTGCGCATGAGAAAAAAGCACAACACCGGCCTAGCATCAGAGACTTTNTGCTACGAAAATGTTCACACCATTTTCATAGAAAATTAGAGGGATATCTATCCCTATTGTTTTGACTGCTCAATGACTATTTAAATGGTTCTTTGTTTAGATTGCTTAATTCATTTCTCATAGGGATGATGGTTGGTGGATAGGTGAAAATGCAGACGGAAAAAGAGGCATGGTTCCGAGCACCCTATTAAAAGTGAGTGCTTTTTATTTCTAATAGAGCTTTTAGCTATTCTACAAAATCTGAATTGAGTGACATTTTTATGCATTTTTATACAAAATGTTCAATTGAGTGGGGTTACAGTTTCTATCACTGTTGTGCACACTCGAAAATTCTTCAGATGTCTACAAAATGTATGAAAATATCGTTTGATCAGACTCTTTTGTAGACTAGCTAAAAGGTCTATTGTCTTTGCGTTGTTTAATTTGCATATTATATTACTGTGCCATTTAATATTAATCTTATTTTTGTGCTGATCACTAGTTATTTCTTCACAAATTGGTCGAATTTTTTGCTTCCCTTTAGTATTTGACAATAAACAACAATACAGTAAAAACCCGCGTATAAGAACCTACTATTTTGCAAGTCAGCCTGGGTTCTTAAACAATGAATACAATGGATTGGTTCTTATAAAACAATTGAAAATTTGACAATTTCAGCCTGTAGGTTCTTAATCCACTAGGTTCTTATACGCGGGTTTTTACTGTACTTGCTTTAGGTGTAGGAAGTCGTTGTGCATATGGAACGGATAAACTTCCAAAATACGACAAGTTACAATAATATCTTGGTGTATCATCAATATTCCAGTAAATTTTTGTGTTTTGCAGTATAGCATTTAACCGTGTTTGCTGGCAGATGCCAAATATTGAGGGGGACGAAGCTATTGTTTCAGTTGAAAAGCATTATTTATCCCCATTGTTTTCAAAGAAAAGGTCTTTGTTCTACCTAAATTCGGGGGCGACCGCACCCCCACGCCCCCTAGTGTCTGACACTTTTCGCTGGGAGGCGCCGAGAGAAAGAGGATTGATAGTTTCTTCTTCTACTATAATGTCGATTCTGAGAGCTACTATAATGTCGATTTAGTTTTTAAAGATATCTTTTCGTGTTCCTGATTTTCTTTGCTAAGTTAACCATGGGCGTTAAGAAACGCGGTAATTATTCCTACAACTGTTTTTTCCTCACTGTGTCCCTATGCCCCTTCTTACCTGTTTCCCTATGCCCGTGAAGGTTGTTGTTGTTATGCCTGGTTTTCCTTGTATCCCTGTGTTCTGATTTGAGTGCGCAACAACAACAACCTTCACAGGCATAGGGACACAGGGAGGAACGGGCATAGAGACACAATGAGGAAAAAACAGTTGTAGGAATAACTACCGCGTTTCTTAACGCCCATGAGTTGACACGATTTTATCATGGCTCACCCAAATGTGTTATTTTGTTCGTTAATGTGTTATTTACCTGTTTCCTTTTCTTTTCGGCAATACAGATTCTCGAAGTTGAAGAAGACGACGAGCAAGGAGAGAAATCCCAAACTGTTGGGCGATGTGAGTATCTCACACAAAGTATCGGATTCCGTGCCAATGAGTTTAGAGTCTTATAATATTAATAGTTTATTGACTTATCTTAGATTTGCTTCCCTGCCCGAAGTGATATATGGGGCTATAACTCAATGCCCTCTCTGAAGCCACAACAAAACATAAATTCAGTTAAATTCAATTCAATAAATAATGTGAGCAGGGAAGTTATGTATTAAGTTACATAGGAGCTAGCATAGCAGTGGGTTTTTTTAGCCTCCGTCAAAAAAGAGTAGGGTTGAGTAGGGGAAAATGTTTCACTTGATTTTTTGCTACTAAACTTAGTGCACATTTTCCTTGGTTGTAAACTTGCACCTTTTTCAATATATAAAATGGTCTTTCTTGATGGTAGAGACTAATTTTCTACAACTAAAGCGCAATGAAAATGAAATCCAAATGTCAGTGACCTATTTTTCTCCACTCCGATCCATTTTCCCCGACCTTATTACCAGTAACTGTTTCATTGAGCAACTGATTAATAGAATTTTCCTACTCCATTAACCACTTAATAGAAGGATCTTTAAAGAACGCCAATCAACCAGCATCCTTTGCGCGCTTCGCTTGTTGCCTTTCGACTGCGGCGGCCATTTTAATATGACAACATTCTCTACAAAGCGTGACCGCAAAGGATGCTGGTTGACCGGCGTTCTTTAATGACGCCGTTCATTCTATTAAATAGCTTTTATTCGAACTAACTGCTGATTGACAGAAAAACTGTTCGTTCGATGCATTCTTTATACTTTCTCTTCTTACGTTAATGCCTTTACCACGGTTTCTCAGTCACTGCCGTAATATAAATTTTTACCGAGTAGTCGAAACCTCAAATCTGGTAAAGTAAAAACGCTTATTGTTCTTCTTTCCTTTCAGTTCCTCAGAAGCCCCCATTACAGAAGAAGCGCAGGTATGTGTTTTGAATTATTGTGGACCATATTTCACAGATTTAACGAATCTCTGGTGACAACAGTGCTTTTTAGATTTAGTAGCAAGAACACTAGTACGTTATGCGTCATGGGATAAGGATCAGGGTTAGAGTTAGGTTTTGGAAAAAGGTTTTTAGGGTAAGTTAGGGTCATTTAGGGTAAGTTACGGTTAGGTAGGGTACTGGTGAGATTTATCAGGCAGCGGGATTTATCAAACAGTTATAGCTTTCAACATCCAGTAGCATAGCAGCCCTTAATTATTCGTAAACAAACGCAAAATTAACTGAAGCTCCCATGACCTTTGCTCTTCCATTCAGCACCATTATTATTTCGATTGCTCAATGCTTCTTTAAAATATGATATGACAAAGAGGAGATGGAAGCAAATTGACTTTGGCCTAAGCCAAAGCCACTTCGTTGCGCACATTTTAAAGAAGCAAAAAGCGATTGAAATGATGCTGGTGCTGAATGGACGAGCAATGGTCTTCCATTCAGTTTGTTTTTTAAACACCTAAGAGCTGATGATGGATTTTGGGCTAGTTTGCACTTTAGCGGACACACTTTTAACTTTTCCCCGTGTTTGAATTTTGTACCGATGTTTGGATGGAAATGCATCAGTACTTAGATTGAAGTATACTTAATGGCTAGAGTGCAGTTTAGCGGGCGGCATTCGAATGCTGTGTTGTTGTATGTCATACGGTAAGGGTTAGAGTTAGTTTTAGAAAAGGGTTAAACTGCACTCATCCCTACTTAATGAACCAGCGAGGGTTTGGGGGCGGCAGCCCCAAAAAAATTTTAACTAAAAGAATATATCGATCACCGGTTCCTGCTGCAGATTTAGGCCGTGTTTATGTCATTTTGACGTTCTCCCGTTAGTGTAAATCAGTCGAGTCACGTTCGAATTATTTTGCATTATCCAATCAGATGACTTTCTATCGCTATTGTTTAGAAAGCCAATCAGCAATCTGTTCTTAAAATATAACTCAATTCAACCTTTGTTTTTCCTTGGAAACTGTGTCCGCCAAAGTGCATTTGACCCGGATTTTGAAAGCTAAAACTGTTTGATATATGCTGCTGCCTGATAAATCCCACCAGTACCCTGGGCCTAAATCTGCAGCAGGAACTGCTGATTGCTTTCTTCTTTTCGCCAAAACGTTTTGGGGCCTGCTGCCCCAACCCCTGCTAGTTCAGTAAGTAGGCTTTTAATTTAACACCGATGCATTCTCCTTCAAAAATAGTCAATCGGATAGACCCACGTCATCGCATTCTGTCGTTATTTTTCGCCAGGTAGGACCCAGGCTTGCTTAAACGTCTTATCTTACAGGGGGATTTTTCTCATATAGATATCCTCATTTTGACGCTGTTATTCGCTTGTTTTGTTCGTCGATATAGTAACGACTTAAGTAGCAGTGATTTTCCTTTAAAATTAAGCTGAAGGGTCCTCATCCACCTCCTCATTATTTAAATCTCATAGCAGGTGGTATGGTAGAAGATTCAGCTGTTCTTTCCCACTGTTATCTTCTTGATATTTTGTCTACCCAAATCGATAACTGTAAGCAGATACTTGAATCGCATGTTACAAAACATTTCGAAAGAATGAAAATTGAGAATTCCAGCTGAGGTTATTCGCAAGAGTACAGTGTTGAGCATAATCCTCAAGGATCGAAAGAATGTGGAAGATCTTAGGTATAGGTTTTTTTATATGATAATGATAACCACTACAAGGACTGCTGGAGTTGCATAGAACTTTAGGCTGAATACTTGCAGGATACGGCTAATGTAATTGAAACGAACACATAAATTAGGAACATAAATAAAAGAAACACAACTAGCGATCCTTGGACAGTGAGACAAATTGTAAGGGCATTACTTGCATTACCCCGTTGCTACAAATGGGTTGTTAACTAAAAAGTATTTGCATACACACAGTACCCTTTGCAAATATAAATGTTGCGGCATTTGTTGTAATACACGTATTTTTTTATAAGAAACTACGAATTGAGCCAGCACTGAAAGTTTCTTAAAATTATCAGGTTTCGAGTACTCAGAGTTTCTTACGAGTTTCTTACGAGTTTCCTACCAGTTTCTTACGAGTTTCATAACAGTCTTCATGTTTACTTCACCTGTCCCCTCGTGAACATTGCAAAACGAAGTTTTTTGAAGCCATTCCAACGTTTAGACATTACTCAAGTACCTTCCAAGTAATATGATACAGGAAACAAATGAAAATAAAGTAAAAATATGCCAAGGATTTCTTTGACTAAATTTAATAGTTCTTAAGTTATATTTCCCAGTACTGCAGTTTCTTAATTTTTTAGCGATCTGAGAGTTGAGTTTCTTATAAGCGGTTTCTTATCAAAAAATACCTGTAGCCATTTTACTAATGGCTTCATGTACGTCATACTTTGTAAGAAACTCTTCACTCATTCTGCAAACGAATCACTTGTTACGAACGCTCTGTGCATACCTTTTATCCCCATCCTTCGATATGTCGTAAATATTTTCTACGCTGATTTATTCGAGATTTTGTATGAGAACTTTTTTAAATATTTTATAGTGGAAAGGATCTATGGCAATCGTTGAGAATGTCCAAATCTGAGGTTTGTAATTTAGTTCTTTCCATTTGAATTTTTATGAATGTTTAATGTATCGTTTTAGGCCTTAAACCGTGAAATATTTTCTATCTTTTTAGCTTTTGAGCTGAATTGTGAATATTTTTACTTTAGAGTTTACCTACAGGGTGTCCCAAAGAAAAGTTGTGCCCCGTTTGTGCCGCTGCTGTGAAGGAGTTGTAACTTTCAATAGTCCCGTTTTTATACGGTTGCATAGGATAGGCTTGAACTCAGAGTTTGAGACCTTATTTGAGTCAATCCGACAAGTGGTTGCTAATTTATGGCACTAGAAATCAAAATTAGTTGTTGCGACAAAAACAGCACTTCCGTTGTTCTCCAAAAATGTCAAAATCAAGTAAATGTTGAAAGAAAGGGTTGTAGCGTTGTATTTGAATTCTTAGACATTCGAGAATGCTTTAATAGTGTTGTGTCTCACAGTTGCCAGCAAACGGGGCGTGACTTGATCGGAGCTAAGAGAGACAAAACAAACCAAATTGATAAAGAAATCTTTCAAAAATCGACTGAAATCGTGTCTCCTGAAATGTGACTGGACCTTTATTTTTCATTTTTGACAGTTTCTATGATTTTCACCTTGTTTTTACGGTCAAACCAATTATGCGTTTTGTCCCATTACAGAACTGAAGATTGAATTTTCAACCAATCCCGTTTCTTCCGGACTCGAGAGTAGTGAACGCCCTTACTATGGCCCTTGCTTTAGTGGAGCGTCTGTGATAGAACTATATCAGATATCTCGAGTTTGAAATATATCTTACATTCGGCGCTCTATCCTGGATCAACTGCTTATCCACGAACAATATAGCGTCAAGGACTCTTTATATTTGTCATGACCTGCAGAACATCGAAACTAATAACTCAGTAATCAATAATATTCATTTTTAAGTAAATAAGATAGACAATATTGACATCTTTTGTTCTTTCAAGCCAGTTTTATTTAAAAGATATTTGCGTTAAGACCTTAAAAAGTTGAAATAAGTCATGAATAATGCACGTATATATTTGTTCTTTGCCTAAGGCCAAACAACATTAGTTTCGATATCTTCCGATTTCAAGCAAGACGCTCTGTTATGGATGAATGTTTTATGTTTAACACTGTTGCTCGATAGTTTGTGAAACGAGAAATGATTATGTACTGAGCGATAGAGAAAAGATGCATGCTGTATGATCGTTGTCGATGTTTTCAAAATCATTGAGCAACTCTTTGTAGTTATATCTATGGAGTGAACATCTACTGAGAGTGCTATCATCGTATTTACCATATTTGTAGCCAATTTTGGAGTTTCAGTAGAAATATTCGCCAACTTTCATGTGTTATTGTGGAGATAAAGCTTGCTGTATCTTGACTTTATGGAGAGCAAAGAGATATTGCTAAAAGATGGCACGGGGATGCAAGATTCATCTGCATCTGTCCCAATTCTCAGTGTAAACAGCATTTTATCTTTTAATCCATTACCTCTGGAACGATTAGATACTTGTCTTTACTAGATCGTTCGCTGCTCCTTGATGAGAGAGAAATCTTTGGTTACTTATTTTTGGCTAACCAGAAATTTTGAGGCGTCCCTCAAATTTATAGCTCGCGATAGTTGCAAAACGTACAAAACACGAATATTTTGCACAGCAGTGCTCTCAACATGAGAGTTTTTTTTCTGAAGAGCCCTTAGACTTGATTGCGAGTCCTCAACAACTAAATTCATTTTTCAAATATACCATAATATCTTTGCAGACAACGGTCACCGATGTTTTAAAAGCAATGAAAGCTGTCCCGTCAGGATTCAGAACTTCAACGTTAGGAACATTGGGAAAGAATGGTGGGTATTTTTTTACCATTTTTGTATCGGTAATCGAAAAGGCTTTGAAGTACAATACAGCTTTGCTTGTTTCAAGCTTTTAATCTGCGAAATTCATTTCATTAAATGTTTTCAAAGCTACCTGAGTTTCAAGCATACTACAAAATTGCATAGAAAAAGCTGTCAGAGTAATTATTAGTCGATTGCATGACTGTTGCAACGTGAGAAAGTAATGCAGCGAATCATGTATTATTATTAGAACACCAATGCCAAAATGGAGCTGTGCTATTGCAGGCTGGAATAAACAGGCCTCTTAAATAATATTACACGGAAGCAGGTTTTCAAAATACTTTTAAATGGTATTTGCTCTTTAGGCGATGCTGTTTTTTGCTGAACACAATTTGATTCTTGTAATAAATGACCGAAAAGAATTGTAAGATTGTTACCAAATTCAAATTTTTGTGATTTTTCAAACTTGCAAAATATGTTTTGGAGACCGAGCAATGAAAAAAATTACATACCTACTTTAAAACAATAATTACCAATAATTCCCCATTCCCAGATCGCATTCAAATCCGTAGTGGATGTTCTTATTGTTTGTTTTACATTGCTTCGCTGCTGTGATGCTCAAAAATTTATTTGCCGAAGCGAAATTAATTCCGGCGTGCCATACAAATACTCTTTTGAACAGGTATTTCTTATTTTGGATACAGGTGTAAAGTTCCTGTTTTTGACAAGCGTATTTACATTAGAAGAAAAAATCTCGAAAATCTTTTCATTTTGTCTCCTTACACTTTCCTGTGAAAACTTGATTTTTTTTAATTGCCTTGTATAATCTATTTATTGTTTGTCGTTCGAAAACACGATTCCCTTACTGGCAATATAGCAACTTGATTGGTTTTGATCGGTCTGAATATTCAAGGTATTCGGACCAGCATCGCTCTTGAAACAAATTCTGTGCTATNGAAGGGAAATTAATTCCGTCGTGCCATACAAATACTCTTTTGAACAGGTATTTCTTATTTTGGATACAGGTGTAAAGTTCCTGTTTTTGACAAGCGTATTTACATTAGAAGAAAAAATCTCGAAAATCTTTTCATTTTGTCTCCTTACACTTTCCTGTGAAAACTTGATTTTTTTTAATTGCCTTGTATAATCTATTTATTGTTTGTCGTTCGAAAACACGATTCCCTTACTGGCAATATAGCAACTTGATTGGTTTTGATCGGTCTGAATATTCAAGGTATTCGGACCAGCATCGCTCTTGAAACAAATTCTGTGCTATTTTGAAAAATCAGGCCGCTAAATCTATTTCAATTGTTTACCGTTCAATAAAGCGTTTATTAACCGATTTCTTGGTCCATGCTACAAATATTTAACTTCATTTTTGGCAATGACTACATTCACTCAGTCCGAGCGTCAAAACAACGATCCAGTATCCAGTCTATATTTTCTAACATTGACCATGGGTAGTTAGACACCGCAGTTGTACTTACATTGCCTTCATGATAAGAGGGATTTCCTTCTGTAAAATGATGTTTTTTTCTTTTTCCTATCCTTGTGTCAGCCGCCATTTTGGAAGTTCTATTGTTAAGAAAGTTCTGTTTACACATACAGTGTCTAACCACCCATGCATTGACCAAAAAGTTGATTGATGAGAGCATATTATTACATCGGCAAAACAATTTAAATTTTTTTCTTTCAAAATTTAATTCGTCCCCTCTTTTGTAGAAAATCATAAAACAAGTTTCTGGCTAACACCGAAATTGAGCTCATCGAACCTGGCGTTTCGGGATCTTTTCTGGGATCCTTTAAATAAAAAGGTATGTGGAATACAAGAATAACTGAAGCTTTAATAATCATTTTGGTCAACAATCTGCCCATTTTTTCGTTTTAAATTTCAAGAATAAACATGTGAATATCATTTTGGGATCTTTTTAACCAAATTTTGACATGTATAAATTTGAAATATTTACTTCAGAATTCGGTACTATTTTTTTCTCCTAATTTCTTTCAACAGAACTAATAAGGCTCTTTCGGTACATTAGAAGGGTCGTAGCTATGACCTCGTCTACATGGAGCAGCATTATCCAAGTTCAGCTTGACATNGGCGTTTCGGGATCTTTTCTGGGATCCTTTAAATAAAAAGGTATGTGGAATACAAGAATAATTGAAGCTTCAATAATCATTTTGGTCAACAATCTGCCCATTTTTCGTTTTAAATTTCAAGAATAAACATGTGAATATCATTTTGTAATCTTTTTAACCAAATTTTGACATGTATGAATTTGAAATATTTACTTCAGAATTCGGTACTATTTTTTTCTCCTAATTTCTTTCAACAGAACTAATAAGGCTCTTTCGGTACATTAGAAGGGTCGTAGCTATGACCTCGTCTACATGGAGCAGCATTATCCAAGTTCAGCTTGACATATATAAATCCCCTAATGCTGAAGGCAAAATCTTGAAGAGCATATATGTACCATTTAAAAAGTTTTCTTAGGCGTATGAAATTGCACTAAGTTTGGACTACTTCGACTGGGCTGTTAAAAAAGTATTTTCTGGATGGGGGGCGTAAAAATGTTGTTTCCCTAGTCCATGATAATGCCAAGCTTTACCACACTCTTAGGAGAGCCATCGTATCCAAATTAGAGCTTGCTCTAACACCAATAAAACCCTTACAGTTCTCGTGTCTTTAAAAATACCTGTATATATGTAAATAGATGCTGAAATTGATGTTTGTGTTAACAGCTTCGTACACGAATTGCAAAATTGACGAGGACATTTACATTATTATCAGCAAGATGCATACCACCACCAGGAGCAGGTAAAATTTAAATGTTAATTTGCTGTCTTTTATAAACATTTAATTCAACACATTTTAGATATTTCACTCGTTATTATTTTACAACAAGGGTCATATTCTGGATACACCTCAATCTTCCTTTCCTGTGAACTACGGTTAAAAACTTGCCTATGAGAACCATCACCTTTTAAAGTTAATGTAGTGTAGATTCTTATTTCTGGTGTTTAAAATTTAACAAGATTGAAGTAAAAGACGGCATGTACTATCCAAAACCCATATCAATGACATGTTTTGTGCATCTAGGACTTTGAAACATCTTTCCTTCAAACTTTGATGCAAATTTTTTTTGTATATATTAATGAATACTATCCAAAAATACAATAACAAAAGCTATGTTGATACAATTTAAATTTTTACAAGAAACTAAATCTTATAACACAAAATGTATTAACCATACAATTACAACATAATACGAGACGATTTACAGGACGATACCACAGAAGGTGTGATCATGCACGTCTCTCCTGCAGCCAACAAAGAAAACGAAAAAAACAGTCAACAAAACAACATTGACCAACAAATGAGAAGCAGATACCGTTTTTATTCCAATTAGCACCCAAGACACCTAACTTTTAAGATAAGTCCCCTATGTAGGGGATATTTAGGAACCGCCAGAGGCACCTATTTGTTTTGGCGTTCATGACATTTCGGTGAAAAATAATTTTAAGGAAATTTTTTACAAACTTTGACCAAAATTTTGCAGCCCGCAAAACTTTTTTTTGCCTGTATTTTAAATTGTATTTTATTTTTGGGCGCTGATTTTTGTTTCTGTTCTTTACCAGGACTAGAGGTTAAGAGCAGGCATGTGCGCGTGGCTTTCTGGGATGGCAAAAATGTAAGTTTGCATCCATGCGCTTTTGCTTGATAGGCCCATAATATTAACATTTTATTAATTTTGAGAAAGAATTTCCATGTTGTAGAAGTCAAAGTTACTTAATTGGTTTCTTGTCTTAGTGGCAAATAGTTGCGACGTCATTTTTAAAAGTCCTCAATTTTAATGTAAAACACAATTTGTAAGCTACAGGCGTAGCTGTCTCCCTTGGGATATTATAATGCATTAACGTATTTCAATTCTAGGTTTTCGGTAATATTCATACTGTAAGGGCAGTTGCTATGGACAGGGATGAACAAAGCTGGACTTTCACTCCAAAGGTTCGTAAAAATTAACGCAACCTACGAAATACAACCACTGACGTAAGGCTACCTTTGAAAAGTTCTTCTACTGGACAAAAATGCTTTTCGTTCAGAGGTGCAAAAAACTGGAATAGCCCTTCAACTGAGGTTAAGCAGGCATCTTCACTTAATGCCTTCAAGAACCATATTTAGACTAGAGCGATTTGTAGATATTTTAGACTAGATTAGCATTATACATTCCATTAGATTAATAAAACATTCCATTTATTGTAAATAGGTTTTTTTTTCTTTTAGTTATATTATATTAACATCATTGTACTGTATTTTAGATGGAGGGCCCCTTGAAAATCAGCATTTGCTGAAGGGTTACCCTCCTTAAAAATGTGAAATCAAATCAAATCAAATCAACAAGTTCTTCTTGCTTTTCGAAAAGATGCAGTAAAGTAGAATATCAGTATCTGCAATGAAAATAAATCACACGCATGTCATTGTGTTGATTATTGAATCAGACATGGCATTGGCAAAGTCTGGCCACTAGGAGTACTCCCACACACTGCATTATTTGATGACGTTCACCATTAAAGCAAAAACAGTTTTGGGGTTTTTGGCAATATTCTCAGTTTTTAGAGTATCATATTTTAACTTCGACATAAGGAGTGCATTGAGTGCATTATCATTATTTGCACATTTTAATGAAACCTTCCTTTAAGAACATATTACCCTTTGGATTATATTAGCTCCTTTGTTTTTTTACATGCAGAAATTATATACTTTGCTCGATTCGTATTTACATTCCTGCTTCTTGCTCTAACTTCTGAGCCTTCTCAATTTTAGTTTTCTGGATTTCTGCCAAGCTTATACGACGG
>REGM01000086.1:716575-752038 GCA_004194415.1 Aurelia aurita | reverse complement strand
CCTCGTTCACCCAAATCACCCAAATCACCCACTTTCTCCAGGTGCTCGAGACATTTATTCTTTCCTCTTTGACTCTCTTCTTCTCTTTTAGTACTAAAATACCTCGTTCACCCAAATCACCCAAATCACCGACTTTCTTCAGGCGCTCGAGACATTTATTTTTTCCTCTTTGACTCCCTTCGTCTATTTCAGTATTAATATACCTTCGTTCACCCAAATCACCCGAATCACCCACTTTCTCCAGGCGCTCGAGACATTTATTTTTTCGTCTTTGACTCTCTCCTTCTCTTTCAGTACTAAAATACCTTGTTCACCCAAATCACTTAATTCTCTCTAATTATTCAGAAAAAATTGTTTCTGATTAAAAGTGATTCTGATTAAGATTGATTCTGATTAAAATTGATTCTGAATAAAATTCTGATTAAAATTGATTCAGAATAAAATTCATTCTCTGATACATCGAGGGTCTGCCCAAAGATGATCGAAGCTAGCAAAGCCGTACAATGCACATGAGAAATTCCCCAAACGAGGGGTACATTTTTCGCAATGGTTCACTGCACATACCAAATCACATGGTTATCAGCGCTTGCCACCGCTAAAGTGACAGTCCTTTTACATAATGGTGTGCGTAATCGCTGCAGGGCAAGAATGGCACTTTGACACGCATACTGGTGCCACTCTAACTTCACAAACTTCGCAAAAAGCAATAACCCTGTATCCTAAAGGGGCAATGCTTCATTCTGCACGTAG
Organism: Aurelia aurita; assembly: GCA_004194415.1. NCBI lineage: Eukaryota > Metazoa > Cnidaria > Scyphozoa > Semaeostomeae > Ulmaridae > Aurelia > Aurelia aurita. Next base: position 751,288 of record REGM01000086.1, on the reverse strand, counting down.
CCTGAACAAATTAGCTGAGATTTCTTGAATTTATTTTAGTGCCCATCAAGAATTAGTTTCGCTCTATATAGCCCAAAATCATTAAAATTCAGTTGTCAATGTATACACAGGACGAAATTGTATGTTTCCGGTTACTGAAACGCAACGTATTTTGTCCTAATTTTTGTGTATCCATAAACTGATACATGTGTATACATCACCTGAAACATTATTGATGACCATGTTTCAGTTCCCAGAAACTTAACTGAATGACACCATTTGTCTGTTTCAGTTCCAATGTTTCCGTCGAAAGAAACACAGGGATAATTCATGTTTCGTTATTTCGTGAAACCTATGTATCTATCTAGAATTTATTGGACTGGTTTTGGCAGTTTCTTTCTTTTTTCTATAATTTTTTCACAAAATGGCTTCTAAAATTCCCAAAGGACGGCTTCCATAAATCCTAGTGGTTGATCTTAAAGAAACATGACCAGAATTAGGAGGGAATTGGAACAGTGAAGAACGCGACTCATATTTTCAACAACAATTACACAAACGTCAAGGGCTCCTCGAGAAGCAAATCAAGGAGCTACTGCCACAGCAAAACACAAGACAAAATTGGGTCCTTCACATCGATGGTTTCTTCGGGGTTGAAGAGATATTGAAGCCAATGTTGAAGGCAATGGTAATCAAACCCACTGAGGACAAGTCGTGAAATCTTGATTCAAGTAAAGATGCACCAGGTCCTTCGGATGTGGCCCTTTCCTCTTTGTCTTGCTCCTTTATCAACGATCATCACCGACCCATAAAACCCTTTAGGAATTCTGAATTCAGTTTCCATAGATCACACACACATTTGGATCTTCGATGTGTTGCTGGATGCTTGCATCCCAGACGCCACTTTTAATTGTATACAAATGTGGGAAGCCACATTTCAACATAACTATTTGAACCTTCCTAGGTCAATCAAGAGAAAAGGTTGGAAACGTTCTGTAAAATATGCTTTAGCCACTCTAGTTAGTGTCGTTTAACACGTGATTGCGTGTACTTGTCACACAAACATGAATATTCGAAAATGACGAAGGACTTATGATGTCAGCATGATGTTTTCACCGTCGTCCTTGCCCCGATATAATGGAATTTGTAAACCTACATTTATTACCTAAATTCTTTACATATATGACGTAATTGATGATGTATTATCTTAGACAAAAGTGAAATTAGGATTTATCAACATTCCCATATTCCCTTCTTGTTGGAAGATTGCACTGAAAATTTCAGTCAGTCATTACGATTAGCCTATACTTAGGTAGAAATTTAATTGGAGAACTACTTTACACATACGGACATGGTTGGGCGCTATTTTAGCCCCCCCGGTCAAGAATAGGGTTGATTGTTGTTATTAGCGAGCATTTGCACATGAAACCTAATTTGAGATAGGTCACCTAAAGGGGCCTTTGCAACCTGGCATGCTTTTAGCCTACGAGTAGACCCATTATTCAAAAGAAGAAAGGGTCTAGCAAACAATGAGCCAAAGCTTCCTACAGCCGCCCAAGTATTCAAATAATCCGTGAAATGCGGTCTCAATAAAGGCAGCATAAATTAAGGTCCAACAATCTGGAACCACGGTAGCAAGCTTTTGCTCATTGCTTCGTAGTTCCGTTCTTGTATTGAATAATGGGGCTACTCGTAGGCTAGCATGCTTTGTAACTACATCTATTTGTAGTCATTCTGTTGTCAATATTTTCATGGTCCAGGAAAATGGCAGACAACACAGAGATGACACGTGCAAGGCATGCCGTTTGCAAAGGCCCCTGCATGATCCCGCCTCGAGAACATCAGTAGTATTTCAAAAACATTTTGAATACAAACCTAAAACTGCAAATAAAACCATTCTGAAGCCAGAGAGTGACTCGTATGCATATGGTGGAGCAAAATGAGATCTGTTGTATCGAAATATCACTGTTGCATTTCCATCCAATAGAATATATGCTTTAGGTTTCGACAATAGTCTATGTTGTTTTATTTTAGCTGAATAAACGCCTTTATAGATTTCAACATAGCCCTCAAGCCGATTTTCAAATTTTCCTATGTTCATTTTATTGATATCAATAACCAGGGTTGTTGCATTGCTGACAATGAAATTCCATTGGCAATATGTGTCAGCTGAGTGCAATCTGGATTTTAACCCTGGAGTTGTGATCGTTCTGCTGTTGCCATTCGAGACCGCATATGTTCCACCACAAGCTGTAAGACAATCAGTATTCTAGCATTAGCATTTTCATTTTATTTCATTTTTATTTATTTATACAGGGTAAAGTTTTCAAATAAATACGGGGTGTCCCAAAAAAAGTATACAGATTTGGTCGACCCTAGCGATGAGAATTTAGCATGAATCAATCCAAAAACATTTTTAAAACATACCTCGATGGTCAACTTGAACATAGATACCTTGTTTGTTGATATTGGGTCTTTGAGAGTTGAAATATTAATCTTCAAAGGATAAACTCGCCTTCACCTCCAAACCAAAGCTTTGGCGTGTTGGCCTAAGCAAATCCTTGAAGAACTGTGAATAAGTCAACGCGAAGTTTACTTCGGAGCTCCCTTGATAATAAATGCCACGTAAATCATAATTTGTAAAACGCATCTGTTGTGCAGGTTTTAATTTTTATCCTCTTGTTTCACATTCTCTCAAGTCTATTGTTGACTTATTCCCTGTATTGCAAGAATTTGCTTAGGCCAAAACCCAAAAGCTCTGGCTTGCAGGCGGAGGAAAATTTGCCCTTTGAAGATTAATATTACAACTCTCAAAGTACCAATATCAACAAACAAGGTACCTATGTTCAAATTAACCATCGAGGTATGTTTTAAAAATGTTTTCGGATTGATTCACGGTAAATTCTCGATAAATTCATCGCTAGGGTCGACCAAATCTGTATACTAGTTTTTGGGACACCCGGTACATTGTTTTCCAAACTGCCCTGGAAAGAAAGAGATAAAACCCTAACTTACAATTCAAATAAAATTAATTAAATACATAGTAAAAGTAGTTCAAAATAGTAGCAAGGATCTACAAGGGTTCCTTCATGTTCTGGAGACTTGGAGACAGTATTTACATTGTTTGAAGATTTTGAAAAATTTTGGTTTTGCGTCCAGGCCATTCCACAATTTCGCCCCTCTAAAAGAAAAGCATTTTTGGCCACATGTTGTTCGTAGAAATTTTTTATTTTTTGCTTCATTTTAAATTATTTATACACAATATCCCTTCAGCTACTATTTAATAATACAAAAATATACTGTTCTATTAATTAACATCATATACAAAAAAAGCTTCTAAGCTAATTACAGGTGCTGTTCTTCCAGGGAGTCGTGTTTAATTGGCTTTCAGCTCGTCAAATGTATTTTTAGCTGCTTTTTAAATTGGCACAAGGTGGGAAACTCCCTGATACTTATAGGGATGTCATTCCAGACCTTAAGAGCTGGAGTTCTTCAGCTCTTCAGCTCTTCAGCTTATTAGCTGAAGATTCATCGATTGAACTGGCTGGCCATCACAACATATTAGGCCTATGATGACCGCAATGTTGAAGTGACTTGCTTGAAGCATCTTAGCAAATGGTATGTACATTTTAGTGCATTACTTTCATAGCTAATAAGTAGAATAGTGGATGATACTGTAATCCATCTTATGTAAAATCGCCTAGAAAATTACATGAACGTTACGCCAGTCACGGGTCTTCATTTCTGTCCACTTCGACGCAATGGCTCTGGGCCTAACAAGTTGTTAGTATTTCAATTCTTCTGAGGATGTTTCCGGATCCAAAGTGTAGCGAAGGATAACAATTATCACCTTTAGGTTCTTGAATTGGACCTTGCAATCATATAATTTTTCCCATGAGAAGGGATCTTAGTTTAGAAGTTTGATTATCTACAGGAGACAGGTAACATTACACAAGAGAGACAAACAGTTTGCAAACTTTTTGATATTCATAGGAGCTAGAACAGCAACAAATTTAGTAGGTTTGTTTATTTGGAAGGATTAACAAAGAATGTTATTCTAAAGAATAAATGATCCCATCGAAAAAAATTTCAATAGATTATGAACGCCTCAGAAGCATTATAAAGCAACAGAAACCAACTATATGCAACTTAATTACAAACATTATTTTCATTTCTATTTCCTAGAAAACTCAAAGCTACCCCAGCTATTGGAATTGTAGTGGATGTTTGCATATCAAAATACGACACAAACAGCAAAGGCTGGCTGGAAGGAATTTCCTAGTGGATGCGCACCACATATAGAACTTGTTGGACATTTATGCTTTCTGTAATGGTATCATTAAATGCAAAATTTCATTGATCGTTGATTAGATCCCATTTGTTGTCATTCCTTGCCTATACTAAATTTAGTAGAGCATCGTTTATCACAATGGTTTCAAAGTTATTCCAGTCTTTTAGACCACATTTACACCTGTATTGGTACAGTTTTGATCCACTGCAAAGTTGTCACAGTTGCAGAGCGTTTACACTGCTGCAGAAAAAATTTATCCTAGAGATCGAAGGAACAAAAGTGTTACGGATTAGCAGGAACAATGTAAATGGGCAGCTGATCCGTTGCACTTTTTTTACGGTCCCAACGTTGTGCTGGTACAGTGTAAACGGGGTCATACTTTTCATCACCAATTTCAACTGTAGAAGTGGTTTCAACTATTTGAAAAACTAAGGTCAAACGTTGGAAAATACTTAATGTTCTACTGGTATGAGGTTCGAAAAGTGTACAAGATTTTTAAGACCATAAAGTTTTGAGTGATTTTTTATGAAGCAAAAGGATATTTGCTAAAAGAGTAGATCATTTTTATGGAATGGTATGCCTCTCGTCCTGGTATGTGGTGCTAAATAAGTATAATTCTTCAAGTTCTCAAGTACGTGATCTTCACATTTGCAACAGTCAGCAGTCTTGTTTTGTGGTAGTTTCTGTGCGTTTGCCAAAACTTTTCCCCAATTGACTGTAAGATGCTCTCCTATCCATACTCCTGATCCTGTCCTAAAAGAAAAATACATTCATTGTTAGTCTGATTTTTCGATGAATTTTAAATAGGATTTGACCCCAAAAGTACCTCAACCCATTACCACTCTATTATATTCCATGTCACAACGGATACAAACATGCTATTCCGATTGATCGAGAAAAACATGGTCGGTTGAATAAATGCCTTAGCATCGACCCATCGATGCCATATAAATAACCTTGGCCATGGGTGTTTTGATGTGTGTTCAATCAGCAATAACCTCACATTTTAAAACTTCCACTTCATTTTGAATTGAGAGATCGAGAGAAATCCGAGATCAAGGAAAAACAGTTTTTTAACGACTTGTTTTCCCCTTGTTTTAAGGTTTAAGCGAGAGAATTTAGGCCGCCTCTCTTGTCGAAAGTAAACAACGGTGATTATAAGTATAAGAAGCTTGGCTGCAAAAATGATTACCTGAAGGAAAGACTGGAGTTCCTAACCAACAAATGCATCCAATCATCGCAATGCTCACCATCAATTACAGTTGCTTTAATTTGCCTTTGATTCCAGAGTTCTCTGTTTCGCTTTGGTGCTGTGTGCTTTAGGCACCTGGCCACTGGCCTAGACAACCCAAAGGCATTGCGGCAAAGCAGGTATCCATCACCATCACTACAGACAACAAGATTTGCACGATAAGTCCAATTCATGATCGCCGATGACTACTGCCTTCCATCTTCAGTCGCAAAAACGTAACCAAGAACATGTTTAAGCCGACTATAAATCGAGTTTCAGGGAGAAACTTGCAGTGCGTCCACTACAATCACTGCAGCAACCTTTATTCTTTCGATGAGGCCTGTGAGAGTTGACAAACCTATGACGGCACAAAGGTCTGGTACGCAACGGTCTGACCGCGTTCGAGTTGTAACACTTTTTGAGAAAAATTTTGCACTTTGGAAGCTTCCTATCTCCAAAATTATAAGAAAAGCATTCGTAACCTCAGGAAAGGCGTTCCATGCCTCCCAAGACGACTTTTTATCATAAATGAAATTTGCAGAAGTTTAGAACAGCCGAGATGCACAGCTTTACCAATGTATCATGCATTTTCAGGTTGGGACACAACTTCCCAGTTTCTTGGAAAATGTAAAAAGTCCTCTTTGGAGGCATGGAACGCCTTTCAGGAGTTTACGAATGCTTTTCTGTTCCTTGCAGAACATCCACTCAAGCAGATTGATTCATCTTCCGACATTCTCAAGCTGCTGGAGCGGTATGTTTGTGTTCTGTATGACAAGACAAGCATGACACACAGCGTGAATGAGTTGCGGCAAGAGCTCTTCTCAAGAAAATCGAATGCAATAGAAAATATCCCACCAACACAGGTAGGCATGTTGAACAATCACAATTTGGATGTAAACCTGAACAACCTTGACAATGATATGGCTAATGGCTAATGGCTAATATCATTTGTAAAAGCTCTGTGGCAGCCATTTACCAGATCTGTATCCGCCATTTACCAGAACAAACCGCTCTCCCCAGTCTCCGATTCTAATTTTCGAAATGGTCTATTCTATGAACATTGTGTCTGTGTCTTTCTTCTTGAAATTTTTTTCTTCGTTCTTCTTCTTTTCTAAAAGAGAAATAGAACAATTTCATAGATCTAGCAATACAATCATTAAAAAATCTTTGAACCCTTTCCTTGCCAACTTATATTTAAGTTTATTCAAAACTGGATACTAGCGGTGGGAGCTTGATAGAGAGGGAGGCCTATTAAGAAATTTGGCTTAGAAAGGAGGGGCTTACAAGAGAAGAAGGGTTAAAGACAAATGACGGATATATAGCGCCTAGTTTAAAAATAGAACACAAGATGTCTGAGTGCCTTCATTGTCCAGTACATTTGATAATCTCTCGAGGTCATCAATTACATTGGAATACAATAGGCTATATTTGGATTGCCCAGGCCCCTGATTTAAGTCGCCTTATGTCTCCGTCATTTGTCTTTAAATACAGCTTTTACGGTAAAACAACCAATGTACTTCTACCTACGCACACTTTGTTCTTTAATGCTCTAAATAAGATAATTAATTACCTATCTAATACTCTACATAAAATATGTCAATACTCTAAATAGAATATTTCAATAATAGTCTAGATAAGAAACTTCTCTGATACTCAAAAATGATGCTTCTCTTAAACTGTAAATAGGATACTTGTATAATACTCTAAACTAGAAATAACAATAGTCAGAGAGTGCTGCGCACTGGGTTTACTCACAAAACTGTTCGCCAAAATGTTTAAGATTGTGGCCTATAGCAACTTTTGGTGCAGGCAATGTCCTCATGTAAAAATCCTCTAAAGTCCTGAATTCATGAAACTCCAAAAATAGATATATTTGCATGACAAATTGGTTGGTATATTGCCCTTTGATTAAGTCAATTGACTATGCATATAATGCTGTATTTGCTATGCAACAATCATCATCATCATCAATTACGCTTTCCGTCTATAAAGACATTGCGCGGTCTACTATTAGTCTCCAAACATGTCTATTTTGTGCCATCTGTTCATGTTCTTTTACTTCCACAGTGTTGAAACTACCATCTCTGTTTTTTATTGCAGTCTTAAATTCAACTTTTTCCAGATCTTTTTCTATTTGCTTGAGCCATGTTATTATCATACTTTCAATACTGCGCATGCGCTAATTTCTGTGTTGACCCGCAGGGATATCATTTGACAGCCACAAGAAGGTCTGGAAAAATTGTTGAAAACACACAGAGTCCAAATTTCTAGAATTGGGCAAAAATATTATGCTGCAAGATACTTCTCTAATACTCTACATAAGATACTTTTACAATACTCTAAACAAGAAACTGCTCTAGTACTCTAAACCAGATACTTCTATAAAATACTCTGAATAAGATACCACAGGTTTTTTATACAAAACTCGGATCAGGCCATAGTACTAAAAGCTTCTTAATTAAACATGAAAATTTCGGCATTTTAATACTAAAAGTTTCTTAATTTATTTCTTATTATTTAAATGCATGAATTATTATGTAGTTTCCAACACTGCTGCAGATATGTTTCTTGACATATAAAACATCAGGTGGGAAGAAAAAGTCTTCTATTACATTCAAAACATAAAACCGTTAGTTAGTATTACTCAAGAATAAGGGTTCAACGACCTGTTTGTCATAACATATTTGATTTTTATTTTGAAAGTTTCTTAGCTCTTTCCGAACCAAGTACTAGAGTTTCTTAAATTTTCAGCCATCCTTAGTACTAGTTTCTTATAAACCAATATCTTAAAAAATACGTGTACTTCTATAATTGCTCTAAATAAGATGCTTCTACAATACTCCAAAAGAAACTTCTCTAAGGGCCTGTTTATATGGGGAAAATCATCCCACCTTCCAGGCCGTGAGCTGAGAGGTGAGATCCCACCCTCCTATACGATCCCTTGTAATTTTCATCTTGCGTTTATATGGAAAACAAACCATCCCGGTTAGGTGGGATCCCACTCGACGAGAGGTGGGATCTCACTGAAGTGGGATGAAAATTTTCCATATAAACGCTGGAAGGTGGGATGAAAAGCTGAAAGGTGGGATGAAATCGTCAGTTTTGCGCACGCGTCAAGATAAAACAATAGGAAACCTAATCGCTGCTGGCGCCAAAGACCAATTATGATTGTTATTGTCTGAAATTATAAGCTGGNTTAGGGCCTGTTTATATGGGGAAAATCATCCCACCTTCCAGGCTGTGAGCTGAGAGGTGAGATCCCACCCTCCTATACGATCCCTTGTAATTTTCATCTTGCGTTTATATGGAAAACAAACCATCCCGGTTAGGTGGGATCCCACTCGACGAGAGGTGGGATCTCACTGAAGTGGGATGAAAATTTTCCATATAAACGCTGGAAGGTGGGATGAAAAGCTGAAAGGTGGGATGAAATCGTCAGTTTTGCGCACGCGTCAAGATAAAACAATAGGAAACCTAATCGCTGCTGGCGCCAAAGACCAATTATGATTGTTATTGTCTGAAATTATAAGCTGGGAGGTGGGATGAAAAAGCTGGAAGGTGAGATGAAATTTTACATATAAACAGGCGCAGATTTCATCCCACCTGACAGCTCATAGCCTGGAAGGTGGGATAGTTTTCCTCATATAAACAGGCCCTAATACTCTAAACAAGATACTTCCATACAATTGCATACAATAATCTAAATAAGATACTTCTCTAGTACCCTAAACAAATGCTCCATACTCAATTACACAATAATACACAATTCATGAATGTAAAGTAAGGAAACACTTATCATCTAGTCTAACTCTAAACAAAATTAAAATCCAAAACGCATTCAGTGCGCTAGACTAATCAAACTGATTACAAAGGACGCTAAAATCAGCAAACAAGCGAACATCTTATTCGTAATTATGTAGTAATAATGTAAACAAATCAACGAACGTCTATGGCATGATAGACAATTTTGGAAAGGTTTAGGCCGGACAAGATATTCGACGTTCGTTGTTTAGGCCTATTGAAGATAAAGTGAAAGCTCAAAGCCTATAATAAATATATATGGAGAAAGGTCGTAAAATATTTAAGAATGTTTTCAAGCGAAGAATTATGAAGAAAAACGCAATTACTAACCTGTTTGCTTTCGTTGTAAACCGCCAGAAAATTTCAAGAAACATCTCCGCTCGGTCAAGAAAGCCAACGAATGTTCGAATGTTCGAAACAAATGTCGAGCGCAAAAGTGTCGCGAGCAACTCGATTCGAATTTCGCGGGCCTTCGATTGCACAAATGATTCGAACACAGTATTGTTCTCTTACTTCATATAAGTCCCAGCTTTCCCACCTTTTAGAAAGCTCCCCAGCTTTCCCAGCTTTTCCAGCTTTCCCAGCTTTGAATTCCCAGCTTTCTGGGAAAGCTGGGAATATCCCAGCTTTTAAGTGCAATTCCCAGCTTTCCCAGTTTCATTCCCAGCTTTCCCAGTTTCATTCCCAGCTTTTTTGGTACGGGACTTGGCAAATGTTGGCACTACTTTGTAAATACTAGTAGTAAATAATATTTAACAAATGCTGCTATTCCTATTTTAATTTGGGCGAGTTATTATTACTTGTTGAATTGTGCAACATAACAAGAACAAAGAACCAACATTTGAAACGCAAATAGCAACAGGAAATATACTGATATCTGATAGGCTAGAATTTTACCGCAAGTGGTTTGAGTCACTTTTATATGCCAGTTAGATTCCCTTTAACCCTGAAAAGATGACTGCTATCTTTGGTTGGTGCCTACCTATAAGCAGGGCGTAGCCAAAGGGGGGAGTGCGGGGCCTAACTTTTAGTTTGTCAGAAATTGATAACCTGTGTCGGCAAATCAAGAATTTATAGATTTGGTGTGGTACGAATTTTTCAGAAATATCCGAGTTTCCATTCCAGCAATGGCAAAATTTTGGATCGAAAGAGGCTTTCTACTTCAAAATAATGAGTGTGCCCCTTAAACATTTTCCCAAGTCCCTACAAAATCGTTTGAATTTCCATTTTGGCAATGGCAAACACGAGATCGTGAGATGCATTCTAAGCCAAAGTAACAGAAGTAACCTCAACAAATTTTACTGTAGGTGCTGATTTAGAGAAACTTCGCTACAAACGTTGTTTAACTTTCCAGTTTAGCAATAACCAACGTGGAGTCAGGAGAGACGTTCTAAGCCAAAGTAAAGAGCGTGGCCTTAAACAATTTTATTTTAAATTTAAAGATTTTAAAAGTATAAGCTCATTTTGAATAGCAATTAAAAAACCCTGGGGTTTTTCCTAACAAACCCTTCAAACTTAGATAACCTCTGGGGGATTTTATGAATACTGAAGAACCCGTGAGGGTTTTTTGGTTCTTCGAAAAATCCTGGGGTTTTTCTATAAACCTGCAAGAAAGGCAAATTTTGGAAAAAATCTCCAAGGGTTTTTTAAAAAACCCAAGATTGCTGAAAAACCCCAAGGTTTTATAAAAAACCGTTGGTAGCACCCATACTTTGTTGAGTCCATTTATCTTTACCCTATGCATCCTCTCACTGAGATAGATATGAATCAACCGCAATCCACTTGGACTGAAACCATAAGCACTTAATTTTGCAATCAAAAGCTCAAACAATCAAAAGCTTAATTTTGCAATCAAAAGTAGCAAAATGAACATAGATCTGCAAAGGGTCACTGGCTTTGGCACTGATTGTTATATGTTAGTAATTACAGTAACTATGCTATTATACGGAAGGATTCATAATCAGAAGACATCGAGGTTTAACAAGATTCCAAATTCGTTTTGCAAAATCGGGAAAGAAACAACATCAACTAATTCCCAAGCACTAAATCTCCTTTAAGTTGAAACAATTTAAAACAATTAAAAAATTCAACTTTCGCTCACAGAGCTCTTTTAAATGATACATAACTTGCAGTATCTTGCAAAATAATGGCAGTTCTATGGACAAATACGATGTTACTCTACATATCTTTTTGGTTGTACTTTTCGAAAGTGCAAATAGAAATAAATTGTTTTTTAGACAGGTTAAATTAGCAAAATAGCAGCTCCCTCCTTACCAAACATCAGAGTTTTACCCTACACAAGAATGAAAAGGTCTACCTTCTACAACCAGTTTGAATGCATGCAACGATGAAAAAAAGTCATCTCTAAAGATAATTTCCGTATCTCCTGTGAGAGCGAAGCCATTTTCGTTGAATTCGCAAAGATCCTTTACCGAAAGCCAATAGAATTGCTGCTGACGAAATCCAAAATAAATATCAGTTCGTGGGAAGAAAAGGCAAAATCGTCGATCTATTTCCTTCAATGTAATATCAATTCCCAGTTTACTTTCGGCAAGAAACACCCATCGGCAGTTTGCGCCTCGATGATCATATCCTTTGGAATCGTTTGGAGGTTTTACAACTACGCTTTGGCCAGGTAAAAGCTTGAACAATCCACCACAACCTACGATGAAAAAATGAAGTGAGTTGAAATGCAAGTTACCACATATAACAAATAACCTAATTCACTTAGATCTAAAAGAGCACTGCGTTGTAATGCTAATTATCCAAAGCTAATTGTTTCAGACTATGTCTGCCATACGTGATAGGCTACGAAAACAGGCCGTAAGGTCCAAATCTCAAGTTTTGATGCAAGCTTACAGGCAGGTACGTAACAGAGTCAATAAGTTGAATTTGGACTTAAAACGTGAGTTTTTCGCAAAGAAGATTTCGTCTTATGCTGGTGATCTTGAAGGTTCCTGGAAGGTTATAAACCAGGTTCTTAACAAAAATCCAAGACTACTCAAGTTTCATGTCTAAATGTTGAGGGTGAAACAATACTTGACAATAAGGCTATAGCTGAATCCATGAATAATTTTTTCTGTGACATCGGTAAAAAACTTAGTGACAATTATATTTATTCCCTTTGGAATTGATGGTATTCCTTAGGGAACTGGATGTATTCCCAAAGGGAATTGCACTTTTATAGCCCTACTTTTTGGCCAAAATGGGGATTTTCAAAAATAGTTTATTTCTGCGAAAAAGGCAAGAGTATAGTTTTTCGTCAAAATTAAGGATTTTCAAAATCGGTCTATTTTAGCGAAAAAGCAAAGCCTACAGCCTTACTTTTTGGCCAGAATAAGGATTTTTAAAATCGGCCTACTTCGGCAAAAAAGCAAAGCCTATAGCCTTACTTTTCGGCCAAAAATAAGGATTTTAAAAATCGGCTTATTTTGCCGAAAAAGCAAAGCCTATAGCCTTATTTTTTGGTCAAAAATAAGGATTTTAAAACTCGGCCTATTTCAGCGAAAAAGCAAAGCCTATAGCCTTACTTTTTGGCCAAAATAAGGATTTTTAAAATCGGCCTACTTCGGCGAAAAAGCAAAGCCTATAGCCTTATTTTTCGGTGAAAAATCGGGATTTTCAAAACTGGCCTATTTTAGCGAAGAAGGATGGCTATAATCTGACGTTTTGGTGAATAATGGGCATTTTGAAAATCAGTTAATTTTAGCGAATAAAGGCAAACCTATAGCTTTACTTCAAGAAAAAGGCAAGCCTAATCAATTTTTTACTGAAGAAGCAATGCTTTTACCGGATGCAGGGTAAGCAAAAAATATACTTCAGTTTTGTAGTCGATTTTTATATCTAATTTGGATGTTTAAAATCAAAATATATACAACAGCAATCAAACTAAGATATAAAATGCGAATTATTTTACGAAAATCATTTCATCTATGGTTATCCTAAAAAATTTCTAGAAATGGTTTTGCCTTACAGGCTAACCAAGAAGGCTGTTAAATGATATACAGTGTTAAAATGATATTATGTGAATCTTGTTTGTACATTTTACAAGCTTCAGTATCTCTTCTATTGTCTATTTTATGCCTAATGCATCTCTATGTCAAAATGTGTATACAGTCGTTGTCTCTACGTATATATGTTAATACCTATGTCCCTGTATAAATGTAGTTAAGTTAATGTTTTGTTATATGCGATTTTGTATACCTATGTTAAACAGTTCTCATAATATAGTACAATGTATTATGCTATAATTAGTTTCAATACAAAAGAATCTATATACTTCAATGTCCAACAGTCAATCAACTGAACAGCAATAATTACGAGGAAATATTAATCTCCTGCTAGCTAAGAGCCAATGCTCGGTTTTCCAGAAGCTCCATTTGCTAAAATGAAAAAGAATTTAACTATATTAACATTATAACACTAATCAGACATAGGTTCCAAGTCTTCTGTAAATGGTTTTGGGAACTTCACATTATTAGAACCACTTAAAATCATGACTTGTATCATGGGTGGTTAGACACTGGATATGTGCTTCTATGGGGGAGCGCCGCAACTAATATGCTTCTGCAGAGGAATTTTTTATCTATATGGTTCTGCGGAGGAAGTATCTCCTTAACAACAGAACCTCCTTAACAACATAACTTTCAAAATGGCCGCTGATACAAGGATAGGAAACAGAAAAAGACATTATTTATACAGAAGGAAATCACTCTTATCATGAAGGCAATGCAAGTACAACTGCAGCATATTAGTTGCGGCGCTCCCCCACAGAAGCACACATGCAGTGTCTAACCACCCATGCTTGTATCAAAAGTTAGCCCGCCTCCCTTTTATTATGATTGCCTGATGAGCAACAATAACTGGCATCACAAAGCAAATGAAGAAAACTAATTGTATTTCATATTATTTTGGCAAGGACTGTTGTTGCTGCCTCTACTTGAATAAATAAAGCATCTAGGATGGGTATTCCGAACGACAGAACTCCTTCAAAAAGTCGCAGTAACGATATTTTGGGAAACAGAAAGAAATTCAAAAAAGTCCACATTTAGGGAGAATTTGGACTAGCTCCAAGTCTGATCCTCTGATCCTCGAGAAACAGGAGGGGGAGGAAAAGACGAAAAAAAGGGGAACAAGGGGAAAAAAAGAAAAAGAAAAAGAAAAGAAAGAAGGGAAGGGAAGGGAAGGGAAGGGAAGGGAAGGGAAGGGGAGGGAAGGGAAGGGAGGAGGAGATTGGCTCGAACGCGTTCACAAAGGAATGTCGGTGGATAGAATCCTGTCCACCGTGCTGCTGAAAACAATGGAGCCTCGTTTCGAATAAATGTGCCTTACAAGTCTCTTCCTCCTCCTCCCTTTCCTTCTTCTCCCTTTTTTTTCTTTCTCTCTTTTCCCCTTTTTCTTCTTTTCCTCCCCCTCCCGTTTCTCGAGGATCAGAGGATGAAACTTCAATTAAATAAGCATTGAAAGCCAGCCGGAATAATTCCTATAGCATGGTATGAAAAAAGGCTAATATGAAATGTCTCTTGGATTGTAAGCTTACCTTTAAGCGAACAGAATTTGAAGCACCACGAACTCTTTGGGCCTTCGTTGATTTACTGAAAAAAGGAGTAAAACAGATTTAAGTTAATTGCTTGTAATTCGGTTGCAGCTTAGGACCGATAAAAATGATGGATATTGAACACAAATAATAGGTGATGTTTCAGCTAAAAATATCCTTCCAGCCAAAAGTCTATTTGACCGAAATCTGAAGGTGACAAGAACTGAAATTGATAGTGATAGAAACTTTATAACACCGAGAATGTTCAATTTGCTTTTTTCCAGTCCGATCAAGAAGGCAATGTAACAAGGGTAGAGCAAAAGCTACTAATCAAACCAAATTCTTTCACAGATCGCAGAAAGCATAAAAGAAATCAACGTTACTTGTCCACTGAAAATCGATCGATTGTTTTCTAAGTGAAACTTTATGCTTTTTGCTCTCAAAACTAACAAATGTGCTCGAGAAAGCTCTAGTACTGTAGGTTGATCCAAGGTCGTCATTAAAAGTTTTTATATCCTTTAGTTCTATGTCCCTATGAATTTTATCACAAACAATTTCGCCGAGATTTCAAATTTTGGTCGAAAATTCTCTGCTGAAATTTACACACCCAATTTTCATGCGANACTGTAGGTTGATCCAAGGTCGTTATTAAAAGTTTTTATATCCTTTAGTTCTATGTCCCTATGAATTTTATCACAAAAAATTTCGCCGAGATTTCAAATTTTGGTCGAAAATTCTCTGCTGAAATTTACACACCCAATTTTCATGTGACGAAATTAATTTTTATCTGACTAATATAAAAAACTGAAAGAACTATAATTCTACTTCTGTTATATAATACCGCATTCACACTGACACAGTTAAACCACCTTTATCTAAACTAGGTTAAATTTCAACCAACCAAATACATTCGATTTGTTGGATTGACCAATTAACTTGGTTTAGTTTACGCTGGTTTAACTTGCAAGTGTGAATGGGATATAAGCTTACCTGCCCACCCCACTGGTTTCAAGAGCACTAGCACAACATGCCCCAATCGTCGGCTTCGCTATAGTCTCATCTTTATATTGAACTGGTGCTGGGGTTGATACAATAGACAATCCAACTGCCGTATCTTTCTTTGAGTATCTTGTGAGATTTGAAAACCCTTGGCTATGCATAATAGGTCCTTGCACTGGGCTCACACTGTTCGAATGAAGATGTTCTAAATTCACAGGATCGTACCCTCCCACCACTTGCTTATCTCTTTTCTCCAACCTTCCAGCTCGCGAATTATCAGCATCTAGTCCTCGAGTCAGCGCTCTTATTTCTTGTTCGATAACACTACCGTGATATGTCCTTGTCGGTCCGGGCGGCTTGCGGTCGTTAATCTTCGGTCTGTGTAAGGCAGTATAATTTGCACCGAACGGTAAAACGTTCCGCTTCTCGAAATTATGATTTGAAACAGTGCTATATATTGATTGAGTGCTTTTCGTTGATTTAACTTGATTCCGTTTCTCCTTTGAGGCAGCAGAAGTAACAATTGGATTTAAACAAATACTCGGTCCGGTCTGTTGAGCAAGAAACCGGCCTAAATATGAGCGGATAGTAATACTTTGGGTACTATCACTAACGGGTCTTTGTTTATGGGATGTTTGCGATTTCGATGCATTTAGCTGCAGTGTGTCTTCTTTATTCTCCATAGAGTCTTCCTATAATAGAGGAAAAGAAACATTGACTTGTTCGTTCCCAAAATCATTAACGAGCATCAGCTGAAGTTTACAACCCCCAGTTTTATTATAACCTTTGATATACAGTAGAAACCCGCAAAAAAGAACCTAGGTTTTCTTCAGGCAGCCTGCATGAGGTTCTTGATTAACTGATGCCATAATCAAGTCCAGCCTGTGAGGTTCTTAAAAAGGTGCTTATAGTTGGTACAGTGTAGATGTGTTTTATAGATACCAGTGCAGTCCTTTTATGACTTGAAAAGCTTTTCAATACATTCTTTTTAACAAAGTTTGTGTTATGAAAGATTTTGCAGTTTTCGAGTAAAGTACCATCTTTTAAACTATTGTACAAGAACCTTTGGAAATCTCAGCCTCTTAGGGGTTCTTGTTTATAAAGTTCTAATAATTGAATTTCAGCCTCATGGTTCTTATGAAACTAGGTTCTTTTATGCGGGTTTCTATTGTATCAAAATCTGAACGTTTTGGACGGTTAAAGTTGTTCTAATTACCTTTAAAAAGCGTCCAAAAATTTCCTTCGTTAAATTTTTTTGCTCACGATAATTATATTTGAAGCAGTCAATGCGAATCCTTGGTCAACATTAGGTTAATTCGACGCAAATAGGACTCATTTCAAGCGAAAAATTTGATCAATGAGCTGCAAAAAGGAAATTTGACAACTTTTTTATGTAGACAGACAAAGAGTGTTTGAAAAATTGTCTGGATAGTCAAACAAATAGACGGACAAAATCAGACGACTTGTATGTCAAAAATGTTGCCAGTCCCGCTTTCTAACCAGGTAACTTGTCCGTCTAATACGATTTTGTTCGTCCATACGATCTGTTCGCCTTCTAGTGTGAAAAGGACCATTCTGCGATAAAAAGTCCTCAAACTTACCTTTGATTTATCAGTAGGCTTGGCAGGCAGACTGACAACGCAGGGATCAGAAGGACCATTTAGCATGCGATAAACTTGTTCCACGACGCCTAGACTTCTGACTAAATTGTCTCTTTGTAACATAGCACTAGCCCTTTCTAATTCTTCAGTTTCATCAATCATCATTGGTTTATTAGAACTGCATGTAATTTGCTGTGATCTCTAAAATTACAAAAAAGACACAGTTGAAAATGGTTCGTGTCTAGAGCCGAAACGTTCTGGATTTGTTAAGGCCTTTGGCCAATGATTATTGTAATAAAGATATGATTAAATTCGAATACTAAGTGTGAAGTGAAGAACATCTTTACAACAAAGACAGTATGTTTATTGGCGTCATTCTCATTCTGAGATTCATTACAAAGTTGCACTTGCCAACTGATGTGTCAAGAAGACAAATTGGCAATCAGTAAATGCAAGAAAATTCATTACAGCATTCACTACTGTAAAAATTCTGTAATAAAAACCAACAAGCTCAAACCTAAAAACCCATTGCTAACTATGATCCTTTGCAGGCTCAAGTCGACTTTCATGTGATACGAAAGTAGTTTTTGGCCAAAGCTCTATTTGAGTTACTTTTCATTCTGCCCGCAAAGGATCATGGTTAGTAAAGGGTCTTTAAAGGAAATCGACAAAGTTTAAGCTCACCCGGACCAAGTGGTACAAATAGCCTTATATTCGATGATCTCGACACGTGCCGTTTGATTGTGTAGCTAAATAAACAATGGGTGTGGGTGTTTTCTTTAAACTATTCATAGTGACTGCATGCTCGATATACCTATTTCGATTCCCATTAAAGGGGCCTTCCATTTTAGTGGACCATTAAAATGGCGACAACAAAGAGACCACAAAAGGATGTATTCACAAAGCATGTATTCACAAAGCATGCCGGTTGCAAAGGCCCAACAAACCCTGCTCAAAGAAATAAGATCCAAGCAATCCCAGTGTTTGGAGACTTCTTTCACTTTACACCTTGTGAAACATTTATTATCGATTCATTCTATACAATGCCTTGTGCAGAACAAGGCTTGATGTTTTTTAATAAAATTTCAAGTTAAAATCCTACTAGTCGTAAATAATTTCCTAACACATAGATCTTCACTTGAAATTCAAGTACACGAATCAAAGCGTAGCCAAATAATTAAGTTCGTGTGTGGTATTAGGTGGTATTTTATTTGTCCAATTATAGAAATCTCTGTTTGAACATTCATTTCATTTTCATTTTAAAATATTTATACAGGTTGACATAGTTTCATGTAAATGTTTTTCAAATCGACCTGTTAACAAAAAGCAAAGAGAATCATTTAATTAAGAACATGAGAAATTACAAAATCTAGTTTACAATATTTATACAACTTCCAAAAACCAAAATGAAAATAAGAGAGAAAAAAAAATCAAAGTTACACCTCCGTCGATAGTTTTTGTTTGAAGATGTTTAGGGAGGGTGCGAATTTAGTTTCTTTTTCTAAGCTGTTCCACAGTTTAGCCCCGCGATACGAAAAAGCCTTTCGACCCTTTACAGTTTTCAATAAGGGTACCTTGAGATCAATTTCTGCAGATAGAAGATATCGGTCCCTGTCTTCAGAAACCATGTCAATTCTCTCCAACCAACGGGTTTTTAAAACATTTTAATTGCAAAATTACTGATCATTGGCAAGAAATGCTAAAAGAAATAATGAACTCCAACTTACGTGATCTCTCATCCTGTAATGTCCCCGAAAAGCACGCGGCCCCGCCTTCCTCCTTTGTCTAGGACTTTCTGGTCGCACACCATCTACCGGTATCTTCTTTCCTGCATTTTTCTTCCGCATGATTTCAATCTCCTGACTTTTTTGTTTAATCTCTTCCCGTTGGATACGAGCACATTCTGACCTCGCTTTCGATGCGGCTGTTTCTTGAAATAAGGAACAACTGTTTTCAAAGAATGCTTTATATTTTTCTTCATTATCTTGAGGGTATATACGCCTGAAACTTCCTAAATGCTTGTCTTCATATCGGGTCAGCGCTTCTAGGTCAACAGTATTCTCTGGGTCTTCCTCTTTCCTGTTGTAAAGATAATTAAACATTAAAATGCAGTGAAATTATTCCAGCTTCAAAAGCTCAGAGGAGGCTTTTTTATTTAAGAACCAACGGCCATATAGTAGGTTAATAATAATGCCAAAAATGTCTTCAATCAAAGATTTTATAAAATATCTTTCAAAATTACAAACCTGGCAGAAGATACGCTGTTAGGAATTAATTTAAAGTTTACAATAACAACCTTGAAAATTTTACAGCTGCAGATTTCATCAATCCATGGTTTATGTCAGTTTTAACATTTCCTAATTTGTCTCGATCGTTCAACCTCTCTTCATAAAAACTTGTCTCGTATTTTTCGGTCATTGATAGCATTTCCAAATATCATATTCGTTGAAAAAGATTATTTTCTAAATCTAGAATTTCCCTCATTTGCCAACCCTGAAAGATGTACCGATCAACTTGGGAAACTGTCTCATTTTCAAGCAAGCAAACGGCAGCAAAATTTTCGAATGAACAACAACGTTAACGCACGAGTGAAATTATTTGGGATGAAGATAAAAATCTTACTTGTGGTCTTTTCCTTTGGGTTTCTGAAGAAGTCGTTCTCTAACTTTTCGTCTCTCTTCTTCTATACATTTCCTTCTATCACATTGCGAAAAATTCATCAATCCTAATGAGTCGAAAATCAACGAGTCTTTTATTTCCCTGTCTAACTTCGAGTCAGTCGAAAAACTGGGCGAGTGGTTGACCTGTTGAAGAATCAGATGACTTTAATTAAGCTCATAAAGCAATTAATGTCCATTAAATAAAGAAACTAACAAAATCGTCGATAGTTGTCTAATGGTTTTCTAGATTTTAGAAACATTTTCAATTTCTAAGTTTTATTTCNATAAAAATCTTACTTGTGGTCTTTTCCTTTGGGTTTCTGAAGAAGTCGTTCTCTAACTTTTCGTCTCTCTTCTTCTATACATTTCCTTCTATCACATTGCGAAAAATTCATCAATCCTAATGAGTCGAAAATCAACGAGTCTTTTATTTCCCTGTCTAACTTCGAGTCAGTCGAAAAACTGGGCGAGTGGTTGACCTGTTGAAGAATCAGATGACTTTAATTAAGCTCATAAAGCAATTAATGTCCATTAAATAAAGAAACTAACAAAATCGTCGATAGTTGTCTAATGGTTTTCTAGATTTTAGAAACATTTTCAATTTCTAAGTTTTATTTCTGATATAGGCAATGCTTAATCTCTCAGTGAAATAAATTTTCATATCTAAGTTTCACATCTTCATCTTACCTCGATGATCCATGGTTTTAACTTTTTATCAAGCAGAACATCAAATCCAAGTATTTCAAAACATCCACTGCCTTTGTTATGATTAGGGAAGCAAGTTCTGTAGTTGTGTTTGAGAATTGGATGTGCTGATATCAATGTCTTGATGATACTATCCTGAAAGGGAAAAAAACCAGAAATATGATTAAAAAGACCAAGAAACACAAAAATTCTTCTGGCTGAACAAAACTTGAAAATTGCATTGAAAAGACAAATCATGATAAATTATAATGAAAGGCTTTTTCATCATATATTGTTAACAACACCAAACATCTGATAGCAAATGAACGATGTAAGCTGAAACGTGAATTTATATTCAGCTCTGTCCTGAAATAAAATATCTAGATTGGTACTGTGTTTTCAATGCCAATAAGAGACGCATTTAATGGGGCTAGATCAATGATCAATGATCAATTATTTCAATGGTTCAAGAAATAGGAAGAACAGAAAAACCACCGTATTATTAGGCGCTTGCATCTGACGAACTTTCTGCACTCAAAGAAAGTTGAGCTCAAATTTTCTTGAATTTCTATGTTGTTAAAAATATCTCAGTCTTCTTCAATATTCCAATATTTGAATCGAAATTCAAAACTGGTCAATGCATGTACTGCAGATATAAAAATCCTTTTTCTGTAACATTCACTGAGAGAGAAGTTGAAAGAATAAGAAAAATTCCAAAATGCAGATTATCGCAACAGTTCTTTAAGGATTGTTGCCGCTTGTCGCGTTTGAAAAAATTATTAATCGCTCTTACGTCGATTCTGGCCCAAATTTGGTCAACATTATAGCCATGTTCAACAAACCATTTGTTGAGTGTTGTTAATCTCCTGCACAGCAAAAAGACGCATTAAATACAAATTCCAAAACAAGCNCAGTCTTCTTCAATATTCCAATATTTGAATCGAAATTCAAAACTGGTCAATGCATGTACTGCAGATATAAAAATCCTTTTTCTGTAACATTCACTGAGAGAGAAGTTGAAAGAATAAGAAAAATTCCAAAATGCAGATTATCGCAACAGTTCTTTAAGGATTGTTGCCGCTTGTCGCGTTTGAAAAAATTATTAATCGCTCTTACGTCGATTCTGGCCCAAATTTGGTCAACATTATAGCCATGTTCAACAAACCATTTGTTGAGTGTTGTTAATCTCCTGCAAAGCAAAAAGACGCATTAAATACAAATTCCAAAACAAGCTCACAAACCAGGGAGAAACGAGTCGCCAATTACTTGACAGCTCAACGTTTAATATGCATCAATTAGCTCTTCTTATGATCTTGATCAAATTTACCATAGCTAAGGGAATAAGTAATGGTAAATAGGCTTGTCTATAAATGGAACAAAGAAAACACTTAAACACAGCATTGTTTCTTTGGCTATGCATTGTTCATGGCGCGTGGCCAACTTTGATTTCAATGGGATATCGTCAGATTTGTCTGTTCTTTCCAAATACAAGCTTTCAACCTTGCACTAGACTTGCCCCGAGTCTATTTCATGAAGTCCGTCTGACCGATCCCTTTCCCATAGTTCCCGGATTCACCATTCCAACATTCCATTACGGAATTGTTCCATAACGGAACGTTGGAATGGCGGATCCGGGAACTATGGGAAATGGATCGGTCAGACGGACTTCATGAAATAGACTTGGGAGCAAGTCTAACCTTGCACAAACTCTTCAATAAACATTTTATTGAATTTTGCAACTTGCATACAGTCTATCTTTGGGTGAATGTCAAAGTTGGAAGGAAGAGTGACACCAATTTGAGGTCGAGAGCTTTATTGGTCTACAAAATCGGACTGAAAATACTGTTACTTTTCTTCATTGTACCTTCACAAGAAGGTAGCCTGTGGCATTTCTCCACTGAGTCGAATGGATCTTGAACAAAAATTATAGCAAACCTTTTGCTACCAGTTTCTTCGTCTCTGATAAATGCATCGCTTGATTTGTTGATGGAATAATTCGTTAAATGCAGAAACATATTCTCCTGAAAGTTAAAACAGACAGAATTTCTTGATACCATGAAAAGATCCAAAACTGGGGGTCTTTTTAGACTATTTTGCTTCAAAAGCAAAAAGAATTGATCTCTTTATCTGTTATACATTTTTTTCAGAATTACAGCGTTTTTCTTTTTATTGAAAGAATTCATAATAACTTTCGAAAAAAATGAAAATCATAGTAAATCCTAAATTGATAAAGAAGAAATGGTACAATCTTCAAGAAAATCATTGTTTATGAAGGTCTACAATATGGCGGTAAGCAGAAATTTGTAGCTTTTCTGGTTTATGATTTAGCAATTTGATGACGTCACAGCCTCAAAACTGGCTGAAACCTGAAACACAAAATGCTGTAATTCTTTTTTTATATTCAATTAAAAACGTTACAAGAACAAGGTACTTAAAACACTACATATGAACTACTTTACAACACTACCAGGACGATACCACGGGGAGCAAAAGACAATGACTACCCTGTGGCAATATTACTATGCCGTGACCCGCTGTAATTCTGAAAATAGTGAAGATACCAAAAATCGAAACAATTAAATGATAGCAAAGTAGCTGGAGTTCCCTTCAAGCCATTAAATCAAAGGGAAGATGCAATAAACATTTACACAATTTGACGCCTAAGCTTTTTCTTTTTTTATATCACTGTTAAAAACTAAAATAACAGCAACAACAAAATACAATATTCTGTGCCATCCATAGCAGAAATAGACATGACGTCATCTGGTTCTGGCTATGAACGGCACGACGCAGTCATACAAAATTTAGCGGTGGAATCCACAAACACAATAGCATAAAGAAACTGTTGCGAAGAACATAAACCATTTGGACAAGTAATGTTATACACAACGAAAATTATACGTACTATGTTGTTATTCGTAGGTTCATTGTACTTCACAGTGGCGAATCTTGCGAGTCCATCTCCAAAGACAAAAACTCTCAGTGGGTCACATGATGTCACTAATGCATATATTCGGAGGTCGAACTTAAATCCATCAATAAGAAATGGCTTTGTAACATACTGCTGGCATATGACATCTTCTCCAAATTTCAGGTCTTGCTGCGAAGAATAAAAATATTTGAGATTATACAAGAGAGCAGAGAACTTCGATTGTGTATCATTAACATAAACAATAACGTTAACGTTTTATTGCCCAATCCCATAGCTGGTAAAAAGCCTCGTCGTAAAGCATAAAGAAGACTAGCAATGGACAAAAGTGTCTCATTTTGTGCGTTGGAATAACTTGTCAATGGATGGCAAACAGGTACCCTCTCTCACTGGTTTTAAGAGTCGGCTGACACCTACAAATTTCAGGTATTTTTTTCAAACTTTCAATGTCTATTCTATTTTATTCTGTTCTATTTTAAATCTTTTTCGTTTATCTAAATTATTATTCATAATATGAAACTATATCATGTAGATACTAAGTTTCTATTAGTAAATGTTTATCGCGACACCATGTAAAACAAAGCATTGGGCTCAAACCTTTAACAAGATGGGTGTAAAATTCTGTTACATGTTTCTTTGAATTGAATGGCTTGAAAGGAACTTAGGGACCTTTGCTGTAAATCTGCCCTGGAAAATTTTTGATATCTTGATTATTTTCAAAATGGCGGCATTTATTATATTTGAGGCCGTGACATCATCAAATTTTAAAATCCTACACCAGAAGAGACAGATCTCTGCGTGCCATCATATTGTAGACCTTCATAAACTATGGTTTTCTTGAAGATCGTATCATTTTTGCTCTATTAATTCTGGATTTACGATGATTTGAATCTTTCAAAATTGTCCATGAATTCTTTCAACAAAAATAAAAACGCCACCATTTTGAAATTAATCAAGATATCAAAAAATGTCCACGTCAGATTTACAGGAAAGTACCCTAAGTTCCTTTCAAGGCATTCAATTAAAGGAAAAACGTAGTAGAAATTTCGCACCCACCTTTTTAAAGATTTGAAAGATTTAAGCCCTATGCTGCAAACAACTGTTATTGGCAAATGGGGCTACCGTAGAAAAATCTTTATGAGAACTTATTCACGCTTTTCGCTGTAAATTATTTCTACAAATACAATACAGTAAAACCCCGCGTATAAGAACCTAGTGGATTAAGAACCTGCAGGCTGAAATTGTCCAATTAGACTACCATTTTATAAGAACCAATCCATTGTATTCATTGTTTAAGCACTCAGGCTGACTTGCAAAATTGTAGGTTCTTATACGCGGGTTTTTACCGTATCACGTACACAAAACGTCTCTATCACACAGATAAATTTATGTTTGTTTAATCCCTCAAATGTAATCTTTGTTCAGACCAGATATTTCATACGTTTGTCTAATCATGCCGCTTATCATATTAACTTAGACATCTCATTTTATTCTGTTTTACTTCTTTGTCATTTTCAGACTTCGACGTCATTCATTTAGATATCGTCACTATTTTGTTGTGTCCATTACAGAAGTGATAGCATGTTTGTCAATGATCACAACCTTATCAATGCTGCAACGTGTCTCTATGTCTGATCACGGCGTGAACGATAAGATAATGAATTTAGACAATGAGCTCTGTTTACACCAGTTCACTGGCTTACAAAAACATAGTGGCCTAGACGCAACCTCGTCCCCAGGGCCTTTTGTGCCCAGTGTTTGTGCCCAAATATGACAAAAGGCCCTGGGGACGAGGTTGGCCTAGACGTACTTTAGAACAGTTTATCGCAAGATGCTGTACATTTACAATAGAGTTATTCTGAAAAAGAGTCTGGATCGAGTGACATTTTATACATTTTCCATGTGTTACGTTCGATTGAGTAGCGTTATAGCTTAGCTTCTATCACAATTGTGCACTTTCGAAAATTCCTCAAATTTCTACAAAATGTATAAAAGTATCGTTCGTTCCAGACTCTTTTGAAGAATGGCTAAAAGGTCTATTCCGAACATACAGTAACTGTAGATCAATCAAGGGCAATATGAAATGTATAGAGGAAGATTAGGCCCAAGTTAGACCCGTGCTTGTTCTTTCATAGAAATCAGTCATAGCTTACTGGCCCTGACATTCTAATCTTCATGGCTAGTGTAAATAAATATTCATTTCATAAACATCACCTGTTGTCCTATTTTTGTGGCCTATCGTTCTCAGAGTGGGATTTGGAGAAGCAGAATAACGTAGCAGAATGACGGCGGAGCTAAATTAAAGGGTCTGTTTCAACCAGCATGCTTAGCGCGTGCCATCCCTTGGTCGGCCTGTGTTGTCCTCATTTTCACGGCCCATGAAAATGGCGATAACAAAGAGATGACACCTGCGAAGCATGCTGGTTAAAACAGACCCTTTAAGAGCAACTATACATTTCATATTGTCCTTGGATGAATAATGCTCTCTAAAACAAGGGCTAATATAAAAATAATAACATCTGTTGCTTGATTGACATGCCAGTAAACGCGATTATCAATCACAAACAAAGGTGTTCTGCGGCAAACTAGTCAAGCTACAAATATAAATACAGCAAGNCTTTTGAAGAATGGCCAAAAGGTCGATTCCGAACATACAGTACCTGTAGATCAATCAAGGGCAATATGAAATGTATAGAGGAAGATTAGGCCCAAGTTAGACCCGTGCTTGTTCTTTCATAGAAATCAGTCATAGCTTACTGGCCCTGACATTCTAATCTTCATGGCTAGTGTAAATAAATATTCATTTCATAAACATCACCTGTTGTCCTATTTTTGTGGCCTATCGTTCTCAGAGTGGGATTTGGAGAAGCAGAATAACGTAGCAGAATGACGGCGGAGCTAAATTAAAGGGTCTGTTTCAACCAGCATGCTTAGCGCGTGCCATCCCTTGGTCGGCCTGTGTTGTCCTCATTTTCACGGCCCATGAAAATGGCGATAACAAAGAGATGACACCTGCGAAGCATGCTGGTTAAAACAGACCCTTTAAGAGCAACTATACATTTCATATTGTCCTTGGATGAATAATGCTCTCTAAAACAAGGGCTAATATAAAAATAATAACATCTGTTGCTTGATTGACATGCCAGTAAACGCGATTATCAATCACAAACAAAGGTGTTCTGCGGCAAACTAGTCAAGCTACAAATATAAATACAGCAAGCGGCAAAAGATACCTTGCAACCTAGGTCAACTGCATGCGATAAGGAGCTATTAAGAGAAGACTTGAGTATACATTTTTGTCTAATCATGCCACTTAAAGTGAATGACCTGAGCTATATGGCACCTGTCTATAAATAGAACAAAAAACCTAAACACGCCATTGTTTTCTTTGGCTTTGCTTTGTTTGGCCACACGCTAGATTATCAATTACAATAGGCTATTTATAAATCTATGAGATCTCATCTTTTAACTCATCTAATCTTATATCATATAATCTTAGATATAATTGTGATTTATTTCTTTTTCCTTTTCCGACACTGACGTCATTCACTAAGATATCGATACTACTTCGTTGTATCTATTACAGAAATGATAGCATGTTTGTCAATGATTACAGCCTTATTAGAACTACACGTGCCTCAATCTCTGATCACGGCGTGAACGATAAGATAATGAATCTCAAGACATTGAATTGTGTTCACACCAGTTCACTGTTCACAAAAACATAGTGGCCCTTGGCGTACTTTGGTACAGTCAGTCGTAAGATCCTACACAATACCAAGCAGCATTGTACAGGGTGTCCCAAAAAAGTTGTGCCCCATTTGTGAGGCTGCTGCGGGGAGCTGTAACTTCTATTGTCCTGTTGTTGATACAGTTGTATTGGATATATACTTCAACTGAGAGTTTGAGATCTTGGCCAATCGTACATGTGGCTGCTGGTTTATGGCGCAAGAAAGTAAAAAAGTGAAAACTTCAAAAACAGCACGTTCTTTGTTTTAAAAAAATGCCAAAATCAAGTAAACACTGCAGGAAAAGGTGCTAGAGATGTATTGGAATTTTTTCTACAGTCGATAAAGGCTTAATTGTGTTTACTGATAACACAACACCATTAACCCATTGCAAAATGCATAAATATTTCAAATAAAACGCTAGAACCTTTTTTGCAATATTTACTTGATTTCGACATTTTTGGAGAACAAAGAAAGTGCTGTTTTGAAGTTTTCACTTTTTTTTTTCTTGCGCCATAAATCAGCAACCACATGTGCGATTGGCTAAAACAAGGTCTCAAACTCTACGTTAAAGCCTATCCTATGCAACCGTACCAAAGACAGGACAATAGAAGTTACAGCTCCTCCACAGTAGCCGCACAAATGAGGCACAACTTTTTTGGGATATCATGTAGAGATCTCATTAAGTAGCACACATAATGCTTAAAAAAGGGCTGATTTTTAACAAGAGCATCGGTTGCTTTTGATTGGTAAGCCAGTAAAAGCTGTCAACGATCGCATAAAAATTTCTGATATTTATGACCACGTTAGAAGCTTAAGGTTACGGTAAACGTTTGTAGGCCGAAAAAGCCAATTTTCGGATTTCTTCAAATCTCAGAAGCCCAACTTTTAAGAAACACAAAGATACCATCTTTGGAAGTAACAGAAATGTTGAAAAAGTAGAATTCTTAATCGAAAGAGGGATACTGTAACTTCTCACGCAAAGTTTTTCTGTGTAGTTTAAATCCTAATCCTAGCTTTTCGACCTATTTAGGGCCTGTTTATATGGGGAAAATCAACCCACCTTCCAGGCTGTGAGCTGAGATCCCACCCTCCTATACGATCCCTTGTATTTTTCATCTTGCGTTTATATGGAAAACGAGCCATCCCGGTTAGGTGAGATCCCACTCTAGGAGAGGTGGGATCTCACTGAAGTGGGATGAAAATTTTCCANTTAACTGTGATGGAAGTACTTCATGTAAAACAAGGAAAGAAGGAGGGCAATGATGGGGGCTTGAGTTGCATTTGGGGGCTCACAAAAGTTGTAGGGTGGAGAATTTGCCCATAGCAACCGTTGCTACGAAAGTAAAACAATGACTACCTACTTCAAATCATCAATTTTGAGCAAATAAAATATTCCTTTACGTCTAGGGGTGGTTTTATTCGAAAGACGAAGGGTGAAAGAATACATCTGTGGCAAAAACACTATATTGACCGACAATCATTTTCACCTCAAAATTTGCTATCAACATCCACCTTAATGGTACAAGAAAATCATTGTTTGTGAAGGTCTACAATATGGCGGTAGGCAGAAATCTGTATCTTTTCTGGTTTACGATTTAGCAATTTGATGACGTCACAGCCTCAAAACTGGCTGAAACCTGAAACACAAAAACCCTGTAATTTTTTTTTTATTCAATTAAAAACGTTACAAGAACAAAGTACTTAAAACACTACATATGAACTACTTTACAACAGTACCAGGACGATACCAAGGGGAGCAAAAGACAATGACTACCCTGTGGCAATATTACTATGCCATGCCGTGACCCGCTGTAATTCTGAAAATATTGAAGATAGCAAAAATCGCAACAATTAAATAATAGCAAAGTAGCTCAAGTTTCCTTCAAGCCATTAAATCAAAAGGAAAATGCAATAAACATTTACACAATTTGACCGCCTTAGCTTTTTTTCTTTTTTTATATCACTGTTAAAAACTAAAATAACAGCAACAACAAAATACAATATTCTGTGCCATCCATAGCAGAAATAGACATGACGTCATCTGGTTCTGGCTATGAACGGCACGACGCGGTCATACAAAATTTAGCGGTGGAATCCACAAACACAATAGCATAAAGAAACTGTTGCGAAGAACATAAACCATTTGGACAAGTAATGTTATACACAACGAAAATTATACGTACTATGTTGTTATTCGTAGGTTCATTGTACTTCACAGTGGCGAATCTTGCGAGTCCATCTCCAAAGACAAAAACTCTCAGTGGGTCACATGATGTCACCAATGCATATATTCGGAGGTCGAACTTAAATCCATCGATAAGAAATGGTTTTGTAACATACTGCTGGCATATGACATCTTCTCCAAATTTCAGGTCTTGCTGCGAAGAATAGAAGTATTTGAGATTATACAAGAGAGCAGAGAACTTCGACTGTGTATCATTAGCATAAACAATAATGTCAATGTTTTATTGCCCAATCCCATGGCTGGTAAAAAGCCTCGTCGTAAAGCATAAAGAAGACCAGCAATGGACAAAAGTGTCTCATTTTGTGCGTTGGAATAACTTGTCCATGGATGTCAAACAGGCACCCTCTCTCACTGGTTTCAAGTGTCGGCAGACAGGTACAAATTTCAGGTATTTTTTCAAACTTTCAATGTCTATTCTATTTTATTCTGTTCTATTTTAAATCTTTTTCGTTTATCTAAATTATTATTCATAATATGAAACTATATCATGTAGATACTAAGTTTCTATTAGTAAATGTTTATCGCGACACCATGTAAAACAAAGCATTGGGCTCAAATCTTAAAAAAGATGGGTGTAAAATTCTGTTACATGTTTCTTTGAATTGAATGGCTTGAAAGGAACTTAGGGACCTTTGCTGTAAATCTGCCCTGGAAATTTTTTGATATCTTGATTATTTTCAAAATGGCGGCATTTATTATATTTGAGGCCGTGACGTCATCAAATTTTTAAATCCTACACCAGAAGAGACAGATCTCTGCTTGCCATCATATTGTAGACCTTCATAAACTATGGTTTTCATGAAGATCGTATCATTTTTGCTCTATTAATTCTGGATTTACGATGATTTGAATCTTTCAAAATTTCCATGAATTCTTTCAACAAAAATAAAAACGCCACCATTTTGAAATTAATCAAGATATCAAAAAATGTCCACGTCATATTTACAGGAAAGTACCCTAAGTTCCTTTCAAGGCATTCAATTAAAGGAAAAACGTAGTAGACATTTCGCACCCACCTTTTTAAAGATTTGAAAGATTTAAGCCCTATGCTGCAAACAACTGTTATTGGCAAATACCAATTACCGTAGAAAAATCTTTATGAGAACTTATTCACGCTTTTCGCTGTAAATTATTTCTACAAATACAATACAGTAAAACCCCGCGTATAAGAACCTAGTGGATTAAGAACCTGCAGGCTGAAATTGTCCAATTAGACTACCATTTTATAAGAACCAATCCATTGTATTCATTGTTTAAGCACTCAGGCTGACTTGCAAAATTGTAGGTTCTTATACTCGGGTTTTTACCGTATCACGTACACAAAACGTCTCTATCACACAGATAAATTTACGTTTGTTTAATCCCTCAAATTTAATCTTTGTTCAGACCAGATATTTCATACGTTTGTCTAATCATGCCGCTTATCATATTAACTTAGACATCTCATTTTATTCTGTTTTATTTCTTTGTCATTTTCAGACTTTGACATCATTCATTTAGATATCGTCACTATTTTGTTGTATCCATTACAGAAGTGATAGCATGTTTGTCAATGATTACAACCTTATCAATGCTGCAACGTGTCTCTATGTCTGATCACGGCGTGAACGATAAGATAATGAATTTAGACAATGAGCTCTGTTTACACCAGTTCACTGGCTTACAAAAACATAGTGGCCTAGACGCAACCTCGTCCCCAGGGCCTTTTGTGCCCAGTGTTTGTGCCCAAATATGACAAAAGGCCCTGGGGACGAGGTTGGCCTAGACGTACTTTAGAACAGTTTATCGCAAGATGCTGTACATTTACAATAGAGTTATTCTGAAAAAGAGTCTGGATCGAGTGACATTTTATACATTTTCCATGTGTTACGTTCGATTGAGTAGCGTTATAACTTCTATCACAATTGTGCACTTTCGAAAATTCCTCAAATTTCTACAAAATGTATAAAAGTATCGTTCGTTCCAGACTGTTTCAGTTTCAGTTTTCATTAACAAATATACCTAAATACATCCAAGAATACAAATACATTAACAATATACCTAAAGTAAATAAAACAATCAATGTACAGATCAACAATATACCAAATACACTACAAGAATACACCTACACCAGACATGGAAGAAATTAGAAACAAGGAACAGTACACTACAAAACAAAGAATGAGCATAGGTTTCAGGAGCAGTCTACCGCGCAACAGGACAACAGTCCCACCAGACATAAGACCACACCCAAAACCCATGCTCATACAATGTATTTAGATCTATTTGTTTAAGGAGGAGCTCTCTAATAGGTATACTAATCGAGAGAGAGCCCCCCCAACTAAAAAAACTAAAACAAAGAAAAATGTTGCTAAAAAAACACAAGACCAGAAATGCCTCCAAAGAACAAGATAATTAAAGGTTAATTGACGTTAGTGAAAGATCAAAGACCATAACCATTGACAAGGAATTCTTTCAATTTTGATTTGAAAACATTAAATGAAACTGACATTTTAATAAAAGTGGGTATGCCATTCCATAGTTTTGCACCAAAATACCTTATTGACCTAAGACCATATAGAAATGTATTCCTGATGGATTGAAAAATGTCCCCTCTAGCTGCCTGACGAGTTTCATGACTATGAACAGTGTTACTGAGCTGGAAATAATTATGAAAGTGAGAAGGTGTGAGACTGTTAAGAGACTTATAAACAAATTTGAGAATATTATGATGTATCATATCTTTCAGTTTGAGAATTTTTAGGGAGAAGAAGATTGGTGTTGAAGAAGAGCAGAAAGGCTGAAAAGAGATAGACCTTAATACTTTTTTCTGCAATAAGAAAAGAGGTTCAAGATATGTATCGTACGAGAGTCCCCAGGTTGATGAGCCATAGCTCAGAAAGGAAGAGAATATAGAATAGTAAAGATTTTTCAGAATATCAAGAGGAAGGAGGTGCCTGATTTTAAAGAAGATCCCAGATGTCCTTGAGAGTTTTTTAGTTAGTTCAGAAATATGGAATTTCCAGGAAAGATGCTCATCCATCAGGACACCTAAAAACTTAACATACCTAGATCTGGTTACTGATTTCTTACCAAATTTTATGTGGATATGATCAGGCAATTTCTTTCTAGGGGAATGAAATACAACAAAGTTGGTTTTTTCAATGTTCAAAGCTAATTTATTTACTTCAAGCCAGGACTTTACTTTTAGCAGTTCTTTGTTGATTTTAACCTGAAGCTTTTCAATGTTCTCAGTCTCAAAGTAAATATTTNATAGTCCTGCCTCCGACTTTGATTGAACCTTCAAACCCATCCAGCGCCTCCCTCATAATAAATTCCGAGTAAATGTTGAAGAGAAAGGGTGACAAAATGCAGCCTTGCCTGACACCTTGTTCGATGCTAAACCAGTCCGTTAAACCGTAGCCAGTGCGAACTGTTGCTTTCTGCCCCTGATATAAAACTTGAAGAAGCTTTACTAGATGTTGGGGGAATCCCATGTTGCACATGATTTGCCATAGCTTGTCGTGCGAGACTGTGTCGAATGCTTTACGATAGTCGATAAAACATACAGTAACTGTAGATTAATCAAGGGCAATATGAAATGTATAGAGGAAGATTAGGCCCAAGTTAGACCCGTGCTTGTTCTTTCATAGAAATCAGTCATAGCTTACTGGCCCTGACATTCTAATCTTCATGGCTAGTGTAAATAAATATTCATTTCATAAACATCACCTGTTGTCCTATTTTTGTGGCCTATCGTTCTCAGAGTGGGATTTGGAGAAGCAGAATAACGTAGCAGAATGACGGCGGAGCTAAATTAAAGGGTCAGTTTCAACCAGCATGCTTAGCGCGTGCCATCCCTTGGTTGGCCTGTGTTGTCCTCATTTTCACGGCCCATGAAAATGGCGATAACAATGAGATGACACGTGCGAAGCATGCTGGTTGAAACAGACCCTTTAAGAGCAACTATACATTTCATATTGCCCTTGGATGAATAATGCTCTCGAAAACAAGGGCTAATATAAAAATAATAACATCTGTTGCTTTGATTGACATGCCAGTAAACGCGATTATCAATCACAAACAAAGGTGTTCNGTATAGAGGAAGATTAGGCCCAAGTTAGACCCGTGCTTGTTCTTTCATAGAAATCAGTCATAGCTTACTGGCCCTGACATTCTAATCTTCATGGCTAGTGTAAATAAATATTCATTTCATAAACATCACCTGTTGTCCTATTTTTGTGGCCTATCGTTCTCAGAGTGGGATTTGGAGAAGCAGAATAACGTAGCAGAATGACGGCGGAGCTAAATTAAAGGGTCAGTTTCAACCAGCATGCTTAGCGCGTGCCATCCCTTGGTTGGCCTGTGTTGTCCTCATTTTCACGGCCCATGAAAATGGCGATAACAATGAGATGACACGTGCGAAGCATGCTGGTTGAAACAGACCCTTTAAGAGCAACTATACATTTCATATTGCCCTTGGATGAATAATGCTCTCGAAAACAAGGGCTAATATAAAAATAATAACATCTGTTGCTTTGATTGACATGCCAGTAAACGCGATTATCAATCACAAACAAAGGTGTTCTGCGGCAAACTAGTCAAGCTACAAATATAAATACAGCAAGCGGCAAAAGATACCTTGCAACCTAGGTGGCTGGCTCACTCGAACTGCATGCGAAAAGGAGCTATTAAGAGAAGACCTGCGTATACATTTTTGTTTAATCATGCCACTTAAAGGGGCCTGTGCAAGATAGATCCTTTGCGCGCCGAAGTTGACTTTCTGATTATCAGAAAGTAAGATGGCTGCCGCCTAGCAGCTTGTCTGATGTTACCAGCTTTTGTTTGAAAGAGCATCATGTCAGGGACAGGCAGTAAGCTTGGAAGACCGAAGCGGCGAGACGTTCGACATGTGGTGTACTTTTCAGAGTCAACATATAACATTTGGACGAAGGCCAAGCAGGAAACGTGCGATAAAAGATCGTTCACGCACAACGACTTTGGGAAGTGCTTCATGTATGCAACTTCTAAGGTCCTGAAATGTACTTAT